>OY751315.1:37411483-37729347 GCA_963564615.1 Rhorus exstirpatorius
GGTGTAACGCATTGGTAAATCCGGCCCTGATCAGGCGCTTCATCCGGCCCTGATAAAACGCCTTATCTGGACCTGATAAAGCCCGAGTAGAAATTTCGTCCGGCTATAGATATAATTATTTTTAAATTAGCAATGAGGAATGATCGATGAATGAATTTGAAGCTGTTACATTCCATTATTTTTGAAAACCCTGTAAATTAAAAAAAAAAAAAAAAAGTCATTGACCGGGATTTGATCCCACTACCCTCCAATCGACGAATTCAGCACTTTCGATTCTTAAATAATCATTAAAAAAAAATTAAAAATTTGGAGATTATTTTTTTTTACGAGTGTTTCCGGCTTCATAGTCCGGACGTTTTTCCGTCGAAATTAATTTTGAGCCTACCTAAGATTTTACCTGAGACCTACCTAACGACCTACCTAACGACTGACACGTTACCACTACGCTATTAGTTCCTTATTATTTTCTTGTATTTAAATGACATTAGTATATGAGTTCTGATGAAAAGTCGCTGTCTCAACGGTCTGGATAGAACAACGTGACTGCGTAAACACAATAATACACAGTAATTTTTGACATAAATAAGGCACTACGGATCAGGCATGCCTTATCGATACGTGATCAGGCCCTTATCTGACACAAATAAGGTACGCCAGATCAGGCGTGTCTTCTTAATACCTGATCAGGTCCATATTTGACATAAATAAGGCACGCCTGATCAGGCACGCCTTATTCATACCTGCTCAGGCCCTTATCTGACACAAATTAGGCACGCCGGATCAGGCACGCCTTATTGGTACCTAATCAGGCCCTTATCTGGCATTAATAAGGCACGCCGGATCAGGCACCCCTTATTGATACCTGATCAGGCCCTGATGAATCATCAGGCAGCCTGAATGAATTTCTGCTCGGGATATAACCCGAGATCCCGTGTTACTGTATACGATAGGATAATGATGACCCGGGCATTCATCGAGAACCGACGTTTGGTGGACTATACACGATTTTTTGTCGTTATAGAGATCCGAAGAACGGGAGAGCGATTCGCCCTTTCTTGGATCGCCTTATTCGACATTTCCGATGATACATATCGTATCGTCTTTCGTTTCTCATCGCTTGTAGTACATTGACACTGGCTTATTGATCCAATCGAAAGAAGGATCGAATAGCTTCATGCAGCATGTAGCACTTCACATTGATCTAACATTACTAGGAGGTTTCAGGCAGCCCGAAACTCGTTAAGTTACAATTTAAAACGGGTTTTAGAAAATTTAGCACCCATTTGACTAGCTCGTAGCATTTCATCTGAGTTTCCGATAAACCTGAATAGTCTGTGTGAATCATCGCATCTTAATCCAAAGTTGTGAGCTCCGGGATAAAAATAAAGAAAAAGTCTGACACTCTCTGATGGCACCTCCGCTGAATCAAGCAGCATTCCTCGCTATTGTATACATAAACAGAACGAAGCTCGAGACGCATATGATGGGGACCTGAGATAAAAATAGAGCACCGAGTTGGGCGCCGTTAGCCCTATGAGCTGTACGATCAATTAACTCCCCTGTGGCCCTCAGGGCAAGTCGTTCCCGAGAAATTTTCCATCGGGAACGACCGAGATCTTTCTCATCCAATGGTCCGATGGTTATACGGCCCTATGGGATCAGTATAAATAACGAGACAATAAGTTCTCCTCGCGACGAGAGAGTTAGAGAGAGTTAGAGAAAGAAAGAGAGAGAAGGAGGGCAAGCCCGCAACCTGCGAAAAGAGCCAAGAGTTGTTCTCGTCAACGACGAAATTGCCGAATTCCCATTGTACAAGTATTTCTCTCGTTGCAACGCCTCCGGGTAGTAAAATCGCCGGTAAAGATAGACGGGGAAGAACCAAAAAAAAAAAAAAAAAAAACAAGAAATAAGATCTTTCGCAACAGGGAGGAAACTCTCGGGGCAACCATCGAGATTGAGTTCAATTCAAAGTTCATTTCCTCGTCTCGAGCAGATTCTTCACTTCCGGGTTTCCGAGTAGAGTTTATATATATATATGTATATAAACTCTGCTCGGTTCGTCGTTTTCATTATAATTGTGGCAATATCGGGAAGAAGCGATTCTCGGAGTCCTTTCGACGAGCAGCGGCAACGCAAAGAAAAAAACTATTTTTTTTACATCGATACACTCGAGCAGTCACGAACGTTGCTGCCTATATCACGAATAATGGTCGTTATCGTTCGCATTGTATTACCAGCTGAATCGAATAACATTTAGGAAAGTCTGCGTGCGGTGTCGCGCATTGAATCGTGCGAGATCCGTGAAACTCGAGTGAACAGAGCGATATTAATACATTTGGTTCGGGGTGTAGATAAATCCATTGTAATGGGGGATCGTGCGATGGTGACAAAGCGTTGGCATGTACGACGCGACGAGGTGAGTTCATACGATATTCCTGTGATATTGCTATATTCGCAGGTTCGAGAGGCCTGGAAGCTCCGTACGCGGTGATAATGTACGTTCACGGTGAAAGCTTCGAATGGGGCACCGGTAACGTTCACGATGGCTCGATTCTCGCCAGTGCCGGTCACGTCATTGTCATTACCCTCAACTATCGCCTAGGGATTCTGGGTAGGTACTTTGAAAATCGAACATGCAACCTCACACTTGCACACACACACACACACACAGCCCCCTCTCCAATCCCCTGTAGCCTGTAGAGGTCAATAGCATTCATTTATATATACGGGAGTAGCATGCTGAATGCGTTATATTTAGTGGCGGGCAAATAATGTACGGCCTTCCAACCTCTATCGACGTGGAACATTCAAGCTATTTGAGACGAGGCAGGAGAGAGATGGGTAAAAGAGCAGGCCATATAGAAAGTGGAATAGGAGGGTCGGAGGATCATACGAGGGATGCGCTAACATATATATAATCCACTTCCGGTCTCCCGAAACCAGCGAGCATCTTTCTAAGGAAATAACGCCGAGTTGTGGTTACGGTAGACGTGGAAATTTAGTGGCCTGTCCACCGACGCGGGGGCAATTTCAACTTTCCAGAAGCGCAACGGCCACCAGCTATCCCCCAACCTTCTCCCAAAGACACATACATACTCTTAACCATCCGCCAGATCTCTTTTACTGCGTATACAGCATGACCACTATCGATCTATGCATATATGCGCTAGTTGAACCGGCTGAAGAAGACACGTCACGAAAGCGATATGATCCTGCAAATCCGTTTCTCGTCTGGACAAAGCTAGCGCGCAGTGGCATCTCTGCAGTGGCAGAGAGGCCCTGTGCGCTACCTTAACTGCGCGACCCCTATAGAAATTACAGAATCACGAGGGCTAAAGAGAAAGAAGGATTAGCTGCAGCGACAGATTCCCCGAAAGTTCCGCAGAGCCCAGAGATCGTGCAAGGATACGCACGATCTCAGGTCAATGTTCTGCTTCTAGGATTTCCCTAAACTCGTTTCCATTCCATCGCCATTACCATTCGATATACCACTATAGGTATCCACCAAAGATCTCGATTGTCCAGGCGAATTTTTGGCTTTTAGCGGGATCATTTTTTCTTTCTGACAGGATTCTTGAGGACCGGTCCTAATCCCGATAGCGCCACGGGATCCGGTGGTAATCTAGCGCTCAAGGATATAGCGATGGGCTTACACTGGATACGCGAGAACATTCGGGCTTTTGGTGGTGATCCTACCAGGATAACTATAATGGGCCACGACACCGGTGCGGCACTGGTCAACTTGCTTCTTCTCGCACCATTCGCACGAGGTAAGACTCCCATGGGAACTATTCTTAGACCGTTATCCGATAATTTATCTCAAATCAGAAGCGATCGGTCGCAAGTATGCATGCTCCGGGTAGCCTCAGTTATTCCCGACTACAAGATAATTTATCGACGGTTGTATCAGTATAATTCCGCGAACTGTAAGGAAGAATTTAGTTCCAAAAAAATTGTCTGTAAGTATGTAAATCTTTAAGTAAATGTGCGGCATTGATTATGGGGTTTGAAACTTGGTTAAAATCTATGAAATCGTTGCTCTTAAGAAAGTGAAGTAAAGAGAGAATATAGAAATATCCAGCAGTGGTAAAAAGCAGCTATTATCTCGCTGCGAAATACAGTACCAGGCTGCTAAAGATTAACAGAAAAAAAAGAGCGAAGCAGAGATCCTTTGCTTGCCCAATTATAGTCAACGATTTCGGTCACTGAATGAAAGCGCGGGCTTACTGCACCGGAAGTCAGTTGCTCGTCCTTCAGTCGCAATGCGAAATCTTCGAGCTAGTGGAAAAAAGCAGAGATCCGCGCATGCAATGCCAACCTCCAAAGGCAACTAGAGCAAGCAATATATATATATATATATATATATATATATATATATATTTACCAGAAGTTCAGAGCGGTGTAAGAGTTAGCAAAGGCGGTAAAAGAAGCAGCGCGATGAGCACAGATGGCAAAAGCACTCACCTTCGAGAGTACATTTTGTGCCGGCATTGCGCTGGTAAAAGTGGCGAAAAAACACGCACATATATATATATGTATATATGAGGGTTTACTTGAACTTGCTCGCAATATTCCATAGGCGCGTGTATTTTCCCGCTTAGAACCGGAGATGTAAACTGTTTGCCCCGTTTCCTGTACAGCCGGATGTCTGCAGGAAATGGCAAGGCGAAATATCCGCAGTCGAGAGCCAAAAGCAGGCTCTACCGGGATATTTCGTCAACGCTTCCCATACCTTTCCACTCTCCAACATCTCTCTTTCTCGTCCCTTCGTTCGCATCTACTCTTCCTGCTTTATCATTGGCCTGAGCTACTCGGAGACGGAAGTTTTCTGGGCAAAATCGATTGTTGGTTTTCCGCATTAACTATTTTTTAAAAAAAAAAGAACATTCCATGGGTCGGCCATTTCGCTAGAGTTCCAATCTTTATTTTATAATAATTATAACTCGGGGATCCACTTGAATGTGTGGCATCCAAGGTGCCATCAAAATATAGAGTAGAACGAGGAATCCTGGCCTAAATTGCCTGAAAGTACAGGTTTCCAAGTGAAAGAGAGAAATTGGAGATAAAGAGAGAAATGAATTAGAGCAATCCCCGTGAATTGGCACTCAAACGACCTGTACATATATATATATATACGCCTTTATTCATCTTGGCTGCTGGTTCAACGAATCAGACAATTGGAGGAAATCGCGCCTCGATGCCGACTGCCATTTGCTATCCGCGACTAACTCGATCAAAGTTACTCTCACGAAGCTCAAAGAGCTTTCAACCGCTAGAAGAGCACCGCGGTACACAACTATATATATAGTTCATGTATCGACTTATCGTCACGTCCTTCATTCACGGTGCAGAGGTGCTATACATACAAACTTATTAGCTGGCTGCCAATCGTTTTATGTTCCACACACATCACGATTGAGCCCAATGGAAATAGATTTGAATGAAAATTTTTTTTTTTTCTCTCTCTCTCTCCTCGAGTCTATATAATTCGATCTCCCAGTCATTTTTCCGAATCATCACGAATGATGGAAAATCATACAATAAAAATCTCTCGATCTTGCTCGAATGAACGAAGAAACAAAAATGCGAATCCAGGATTAACGCGATGATTTTCATAGAGAATCGCAACGATTGCACGATCTTTTCGAATAATTAAATTCACATTATCTATGCGGGAAAGATCAGAGGATATCTGGCTGGAGTGCTCGCACACAGCTGCCTCACTCGCGGCAATCTCGTATACGAGAAATTACACCGCGGAGCAGCATCTTGCCGGCTCGTTCTCTCCGCTACACACCCCGTTTGTTTCATTAAGATAAAGGGAGAGAAGATTGAATATCATATCGTGCTGTTCAATCTCTCGTGCAATATCTCGTCTGTCGTGTGCGGTCGAGTATGCCGAGAGAAAAGAAAATAACGAAATCTTCATTTAAATTTGTCCAAGGGTCGAAAGTATTAATATTATTGGAAAGCGCGGAATATCAGCCAAGGGAAGCTCACCTTATTTTCATTATTCTTTTGATTATTTAATTAATATATTTCAAGTATGCGTATATATACTCATTCAAATAGAGCGAGCAGTGGCCCAGTTGGTCCGACTCTGGACTGCCACGCAGGCGGCCAGGGTTCGATCCCGCGGCCGGCACCAATGGATTTTTCCAGATGCTTTTTCTGCGAGCTCGGTGGTTCGAAACCCACCTTAAATTGTAGGTTCTCACAAATACACTGGGCCAATAGCAATGAGGTTGCAAAAATCGAGGGAGAAAAATAGTTCCGTAAATGAACAGAAAAACTAAAATAGTGGGCCCAGTGTAAGAGTGATAGAGTGTATGAAAGTGTTGTAAAAAGCCGAAAAGGCTATGCAAGTAAAACTTACTACTACTACTACTACTCATTCAAATGGCCCCAATAGTGTCCTACTCGTTGGATGAACGTCCCTTTTACTGACCTATGCAAGTCCCGAACAGTGATCTATGCCCTTTCAGTAATTTACCCGATCAGTGATGCGTACCACTACATCGATGTCCCAAATGCTGAAACATTATTCATAATCGGTATCGACCGTGAAAAATGATTCAACATGACAAAAGTATTTAAGGCTGTCATTTTTAAAAATATATAAAAAATCATTGAAACGGCTCTTACGTAAAATCAGGCAACTCAAAAATCGATTCTTTCTGTACAATAATATAATAATTTTTTTAATTTTACTTCATTTTTCAATAATTATTTATGGTGCTCTTTCTTGACTTTGTCATTACAAAAGTGAGGTTATGCATTACTCGAAATCGCGATCAGCTATAAATAACATTGCAATTAAAACTATGCATTTTATAAGAACTGTAGATATATTTTATGAGAAAAAAAGCTAACACAAGTACTTATACTAGCGTACCGAGTCGACGAGCCGAATGGATTCGCTCAGACAGTATTCGGAGCACATTATTCTCACTGTGTACCGATTTATGACCTATATATTTTCGTCCAAATATTTCATTTGCTCGTCCATTTTCGTACTCCGCTGCTTATTCAATTACTTGTTTATGATATATTGCAACTTATTTCAACTAAATCGATGATTTTTTAATCATAAAACAAACCTTTTCGTGTTGCCACTTCCTGAGCCTTGCGGTGATAAGAAAACGACCGTCTTAGCCTCGCTCGGCGACCGGTTCATTAATTACGGGCAAATATACGCGACTAAATACTATCAACTCATACCCGATATTTATTTTCAGTGTCAATACGTAAAATAAAGATTGTACAAAAAAAGAAATTACATTTATTGAACGTGAATTGAATTTATTGTAATAAGAAATAGATTGGACGAACACTATTCGGTACATACGGTCATAATTCGGGACATTCGCTTTATGCCCTCTTGCATGGATGGAAATGACGTTGAAGAATCGACTGAATCTAGAGTTGCGAGAGCGGTGAACGGTTTCGGCTCTGTTTATTTTTTTCAACTTTTATTTACTTTTAATTATCCATTATTATTATTATCATCATAATTATTATTATTGCTAATATCATCACGAACGAGCATCTTTCTCCATCTTCTTTGTTCGACTTAAATCTCAAACGACTTCGACTGATTTCAACAAAAAAAAAAAAAAAAGAATACGATTCCAGCTAATCGCGTCTCTTCCTTTCATGAAACCCAATTTCGTGACTTTTTCCCCGGCGTTCTCGGACACATGCCTGCACCAACGTAAATAAAAAAAAAAATAAAAAAATAAAATTGCCCGAACACGAAAAACCGAACCGAGTAAAATGTAGAAAGTTTTTACGCCGCGAGAGTTAGAGCGCGTGATAAGGGCAAATGGAACGATATAATATATAGAGCAGCAATCTGGGGAATAAAATGCCACGATTATTTCCCATGAGGAATATGAAGTTTTATTTACTGAAAGTCTTCCGGTCCTTTCAATCGTTATTTTTGAAAAAAAAAAAATTTCGTATTTTTCATCGTCGATAAAGTATGATCATTTTGCAGGTTCGATTTAAATTTATTGGGACACATTAATTTGACAAAAATATTTAGTTTGACAATCGTACGACGAGATTTATCGAACAAAACATACGAAAAGATCAAGCCTGGATCGAGATTTTATTAATCATGCCCTTATTAAGTTTCGGGTGTTCACTTTGCCCTGCTCTATACCCTGCTCAACTTTATTTCTCCGGACATCGAGCGCGGACCATGAAATTGTAAAACTAACATCGAATTGTGACCGATAAGTTTATTGCTCCCGAAATTCAATTGCTTAGTTGCGAAATCTACGCGGCAATTTCTAATCTTACCGCCTTAACTTATATTCATGTACATATAGACATGTCGATCAGAGGCGCAAAACTTCTCACGATTCGTATATATACAAGCAATACGTATATATGTATACGTGCTATAATGCTATTTCAAACTACAATGGGACAAATCGAAACTTGGCTGCTGGATGTTGTTGCGGTCTCGTGGCAATTTCCAACAGCCAAGACCGCACGATTCAGTCAATTGCCTATCCGTAGCCCTCCAATCGATCGTAACGCGTTTCCCGCATATCAATATTGGCTACCCTCCAGATGTGACATCAATGCCAGAGGGCGTCGGTTGTAATCCTTTCGATAAGGCAACGCGATAGCCCTATAGCATCGTATTTAAAGTTCTCTTTAAAGCTACCTCAAAGTCCCATCAACCCAGGCCAACGTATGCCTCAGTGTCTGGGGTGTATGATCCCGAAAATCTGAACAACCCTGGTCTGCTAATGGGAAGAATAAGAAGTGGAGGAGAATAGAGATCGAAGTAAAGGGAATAAAGAGAGAAGGACAGATCAGGGACTTTTGCAACGAGAGGACTCGTAATTTCTGAAAAAAAGAAAAGCAAGCAGGACCAGCTTCTAGCAGAGTCTAGGCACTCCGAGGGTTGTTGAATCCTTCGGAGGGTGATCGAGAAATTGGCAAACGATTCGGCTGAGAGTAATCAGGCGATTAGGAGCTCACTCGTTGCTCCATTGGGGAGGACGGTAAATGGAAAAAAATGACGAAGAATCGGATCTAGATTAGTCGTCAGGGAGAGAGAGAGAGAGAGAGAGAGATGGATGAGAAGATCGAAAGTATAAAACGAAATGAAATCTTTATCAATATCTTACTTCGAGAAACTTTCACGCGTAAGATTCCAGATTAATCGCCAAATTTGTGACATTTAACCGCCCTCGAATCTCAAAATTATCAACGAAAAAGTTTCTTCTGATCCTCGGGATAAGTAAACCGGGGCATAACCCTTATCCTTGCACTCTTTTAAAATATGCCCCCACGCCACGAGACTCTCATTCTGAATATAATTTTTCCTTGCTCCTGCCAACGCTATATATGCCAATATCTGCTATACATGTATGTATATGACCGAGCTATAAAGGATGAAAGAAACTTTATGGTATTACGACGTATGGAGCCAAAAAGAGGGTAAAATTTATTTTCGCGAGTGGATGAAGCGAGAGTTGCTCGTATATACGAGCGTTGAAACTTGCCTTTTACCCTCTCCGCGAAAGATAAATTCGAATTATACGGCCTCCCCAACGTTCCATATATACATGCGGATAACGATTTTTTTTCTCTCTTTTTTTTTTTTTTTTTTTCTCTTACTCTTCCTCTTTTGATGTTCCGCACAACTTTCGGCCGTGTTCGCGCACAGGCCTCTTTCACCGAGTCGTCCTCGTAAGTGGATCGGCACTCAGCCCTTGGGCTGCCGTTCACGATCCTAACGATCTTCGCGTAAAAGTTGGCCAACAAGTTGGCTGCACGTTCGAGGAAGACGACGACATTGCCGATTGTCTTCGGGGTATCTCCCTTCGGGAATTGCTTAACGTTGATTTACCGGAGATCAAGTAAATATATTTATATATATATATATATTCGATTGTGATACTTTCGAGATTTCCTTATTAGTTTTACGTTTTCGTTCGTGGCGAATTCGACGAATGGTACGGAAAAAAGAAAAAAAAAAAAAATAATAATGCTCACGAACAGATTCATGCCGAGGATAGGACCGTCGTTGCCGATCGATCAGAACAATCCGGATCCTGGCCTTGACATGGAACGCATGAGCGACGCTTTCATCAGGGTACCCCTGATCCTCGGGGTCGCGAGCGCCGAGGCTTATCACGATTTCAACGACAGGGACATACAGTTCGGCCTCGAGGAGGATCAGCGCAACCGTATACTCCGTACGTACATAAGAAACGCGTATTACTATCATCTAAATGAGATATTCTCGGCGGTTAGAAACGAGTATACGGATTGGGACAAGCCGGTTTTGCATCCGATACACATACGGGACTCAACGATGGAGGCACTGAGCGACGCGCACACGGTCTCGCCCCTCATGAGAATCGCATTTTATCATGCGAGACGCGGTGCACAGACGTACTTCTTTCATTTCAATTATCAGAGCAAGGACAGCTACTACAATCAGGTATGGGACTTTTCTGTATTATATATTTATGTGCGCAAAACACGTTCTAATATTCGGATACAATGAAGCCATGTAATATATATATATTCTGTACACTCTTGTATACGCAGAAATTGATCGATGTAAATTTAAAAAAAATTTAGACGAAATATTTCGATTTTTTGTCTCTCGAGTAATTCGAATTTCACGAATATTTCGATGATTTCTTAACTGTTATCAAATAACTTGATTTTTTTCGAATGATTCGAGCTTTTTCGAATAAACCGAATTTTTTTTTGAATGATTCGATTTTTTTGAATAATTTGAATTTTTTTGGAATAGTTTGAACTTTTCTAGGCATTCAATAAATTCAATTTTCCTGATAACTCGAACAGTT
The DNA here is from genome assembly GCA_963564615.1 of Rhorus exstirpatorius. Taxonomy (NCBI): domain Eukaryota; kingdom Metazoa; phylum Arthropoda; class Insecta; order Hymenoptera; family Ichneumonidae; genus Rhorus; species Rhorus exstirpatorius. Next base: position 37,422,331 of record OY751315.1, read on the forward strand.
TGAATTTTCCGAATAAATCGAACTTCCCTGATATTTAGAATGATTTAAATTTTCATAATAATTCGAGTAATTCGATTTATACACTCTTACATATACGCAGAAATTGATCGATGTAAATTTAAAAAAAATTTAGACGAATATTTCGATTTTTTGTCTCTCGAGTAATTCGAATTTCACGAATATTTCGATGATTTCTGAACTGTTATCAAATAACTTGATTTTTTTCGAATGATTCGAGCTTTTTCGAATAAACCGAATTTTTTTTTGAATGATTCGATTTTTTGGAATAATTTGAATTTTTTGGAATAGTTTGAACTTTTCTAGGCATTCAATAAATTCAATTTTCCTGATAACTCGAACAGTTTGAATTTTCCGAATAAATCGAACTTCCCTAATATTTAGAATGATTTAAATTTTCATAATAATTCGAGTAATTCGATTTATTTTAATTAATTCTAATATAGTACGAATTTCCCTAATAATTCGAATATTTCAAACTTTCCTAATATTCGAATTTTCTTAACAATTCGAATAATTCGAATTTCTAGAATAATTCAATGATTTATGAATTGTTAAACTTTATCAAATAACTTAATTTTTTGTAATAATTCGACTTTTTCGAATAATTCAAGCTTTTTTCGAATAATCCGAATTTTTTTGAATGATTCGATTTTTTGGAATAGTTCGAAGTTTTATAGGGGTTCTGTAAATTAAATTTTCCTGATAACTTGAATAGTTTGAATTTTCCGAATAAATTGAACTTCCCTGATTTTAGAATAATTTGAATTTTCATAATAATTCGATTTTTTAAAATAATTTTAACAGTACGGATTTCCCTAATAATTTTAATAATTCGATGTTTTCATTGTAATTCGAATAATTCGAGCTCTTTTCGAATAGTCCGAATTTTTTTGAATAATTTGAATTTTTTTTAATAGTTCACACTTTTCAAAGCATTCAGTAAATTCGATTTTCCCGATAAATAGAACAGTTTGAATTTTTCAAATAAATCGAATTTAGAATACTTTGAATTTAATTCAATTTTATTTTAAATAATTCTAACAGTACGGATTTCCCTAATAATTTTAATAATTCGATTTTTTTCTTCTGATTCGAATAATTCAAATTATCTTGACAATTCGAATCTGACTGAAAAAATCCACCCCAACGGAAATGGACCCAAGTCCGTCGATTTTCTTAGCGTATACGAACACTGCGATCATTTTTCCATGCTATACCAACAAATCCGATAATAACAATTCGTCTTTAATCATAATTACGATCAAATCGAATTTTTTCGTTTTTTTTTATCATCGAAATAAGCCTAAAAATATAAGACCCGATTTGACTCAACTGGATCGCGATAATAGCCTCGAAAACCTAATTTATCTCCGGGCAGCAAAAAATTCAAGTATATTCATCTCAATTAAATCTAAATGATTGCGAAAAAGTCGTTTCATACGCGCCGTTTCCCCGCGAAAAATATACAAGAGAGGCACACGAGTTCCGGAAGACATGTCAAAGAGTTTTCTGTCTGTTGAAATTTTTAAAAAAGAAAAAAACCGTCTTTTGAAAAGCGTTAAAACGATCATTAATATGCGCTTAATTTTTTTTCCCCGGCTTAACGAGTCTCCTTTTCACACGTTTTTTTTTTATATATGACATGTGTAACGAGAGAGTGCAAGGCTGTGTTTTTATTTTTATTTTTATTTTTTTTTTTTCGCAAAAGAATTATACTCATCGGACTTTTAGAACTTGCCCCAATGTGCTATACTTGCCGTATAGAAACTTCCGGGCTACGAGTTTTTATTCAGAGTGTCAGTGTATGGGTTTTTTTTTTTTTAAGTTTAGAAGGGAGCTAAGTATCATGCGCTTGGACGTAAGTATACCATTCGTAATGAAAGTACGCGAAGAGGATGAGAGTTTTGAATAAGGTTTTCTCTCGATTTTTATTTTTCTTTTTCTTTTATTTTTTTCTTCAATTTTCTCAAGCCGTGTGTCGGTGAATTTCAGTTCGCGGGCTTCCGGCTCTCCCGGGGCTATAGGGCACCCGCGTGTGTGAGCTCTTGTATACACGCTCGTTCATATCCGTTTATAACGTGTGGTACAATGACCTATAGCGCGCGAGCTCTCTCCGTCACGGAGAGAAAAAAAGAGTCGAAGAAAGCTCGTGGCGAAAGCAGAGTGCAAGCACACTAAAATGTTCCACCTAAGTATTTCGCCGTAAGCTTTTCCGCGTAGACTTTTTCTGGTGGCAAGGCCGGGTCTGCTTTTTTTCTCCAGTCTTTCACTCGGTAAAAATACAACTGGGTCAGAGGAACTATATAATATATAAACATTATATATATATAATGTTTCCTCAAAAGCGTGTTTTTCGCGGAGTAAAGCCGTTGCATTTGTAATTCGTGATCCTACACGGATGTTGAACGTGGTTTTTTTCTCCCCCAGCACTCTCTTAATTCTCGCGGAATTGAAAATAACATGATAAAAATGGTGAAAAGTTTGTTGAGGCTTATTTTTTTCACGTGGATATTATTTATTAGTATTTATTTTTATTTTATATAGTTGTCGAATCGAATCGTAATTTTCTAATCGAATTTGAAATCGGATATTCGAATAATTCAAATTTTACGAATAATTCGAAGTTTTCGAATTATTTGAATTCTACGAAGAATTTGATTTTTTGAAAAAATTCGAATTTTACGAATAATTAGATGTATTAGAAGAATTAAAAAAATTTCGAATTATTCGAATAATTAGAATTTTCATGAATGATTCCACGTTTTCGAATAATTCGAATTTTGATAAACAATTCGATATTTTTGAATCGTTTGAATTATACAAATAACTCGACCTTTTCGAATAATTCAAATAATTCCAATTTTGCCAATAATACGATGTTTTTTTTTACAATTTGAATCATTCGAATTTTACGAATAATTCGATGTTTTGGAATAATTTAAATTTTGCGAATAATTCAATGTCTTATAATAATTGAATTTTTTCGAATTATTCGAATAATTAGAATTTTTATGAATGAATCGACATTTTCGAATAATTCAAATTTTACGAATAACTCGATATCTTAGAAGAATTTTAATTTTGATAAACAATTCGATGTTTTTGAGCCATTAGAATTTTACGAATAACTCGAACTTTTCGAATAATTCGAATTTTACGAATAATTCGATGTCTTCGATTAATTCAAACAATTTGAATTTTTATAAACAGTTCGATGTTTTCGAATAATTTTAATTTTACGAATAACTCGACATTTTCGAATTTGAATTTTAAAAATAATTCGAACGATTCGAATTTTACGCATAATTCGATGCCATCGAATAGTTAAACCTTTTTTTCTTCGAATAATTCAAATTTTACGAATAATTCGATTGGGTACCCTGCTCCATCGTGAGGGTTACTTTGCTCCAGGAATATACAAAATGAGAACTAAAACTGCAGAGAAAACGAGCTTTCGCACGCGCCCTGGGGATAAAGAGATTAGCAGTCGATAGGTTCGCACGTGAGAGCCATTTAATTCCGGGTTTAACTCTGTTAAATCCACGTGTACCGTGCCAGATATACTCGAACGTGTTGCTTCGCATATACATTATATAACAACCGCACGATATAACGAGATTTTACAGTCGGGAAGCTACGTATAGTCAGCGCAAGAAGCATCAATCCCTATACACACGATTCCTGGCTATATACATATATATATATATACCGAGGGCGATTAGTTAAACATAGCGAGAGGAAGCACAAGCACTCAAAGCTGGTGCTGTTATCTTATTACTCTGTTGGTAATTTCTGATTTCAGAGAAGACAAATTCCCTCATTAACTCTGTAATCTTGAATTATCGTCCCTTTTCAAAAAAAAAAAATCAACCGATTATTCACTGGCGTTCACAAAAACAAAAAAGAAACAGTTTTGATAAGACCATGAATTTTTTCATATTTTATAGCAGCCAGACTTCACATCGTACTTGTAATTTTTCAGTGTCATCCAGTCATCAGTTTCATAGAAACATTCTCTCAAAATAATCTCAAGAATTGCCTCTTGAATAATTTTTATGTTTAACAACATCTGATCGCCTCGAAAAATTCAAAAAAAAATCCCATTCTCACACTAACAAATTAATTAAATAAACTTTTATATGTATTATACACAAGATATAACAAAGAGTTTTTGTTTCTGAAATTTTTTATAAAAATCGTTCTTTTTTTTTTTGTTTTAATGGTTCCTTTTAATTTTAATTACTTCAGTGACTTTAATCATTTCGTGATTATTTTTTAATCGCAAAACTCTTCGATCGTGAAAATAAGCTTATTTGCATTTTCCCATTTCTCAGAGATTAGGAAGCGTGAGGGGTGAAGACATTCCCTATATTTTTGGGCTTCCTCTGATCGCCGGGGGACCGTTTTTTCCGCAAAATTTTTCGCGACAGGATCAGGGCGTCGCCGAGGCTGTACTGACGTTTTTCACGAATTTCGCGAAAACGGGAAATCCCAACGAGCCGCACAACGTCGAGTCCGTGGATTACGGTACGGTGAAGGAAAAAGCGCGATTTCGTGGATTAACGTGGGGACAGTACGAGACGGGGACTCAGCAGTATCTGACGATAGGTGAGAAATTAAAAAAAAAAAAATCACTGAATTATCCAGTGAGCACATCTGGATACCCATGAATAAAATTTTCGCGTGAAAAGTTACGTTTCTCAGTAAAAAATAATTTATTAATTATATTTTACTTGTATTTTAAGTAACCAATTCTTTTTTCCCTCAATTTATATATGTGACATGTAAAAAAATATATTTTCGCGATATAAAATGTTACCATGGGAGTAGCTCAAGCGCTTTTATATCCAAGCATATACTCACCCCTTGCTCCGATGAAACTCTCTCTCAAAATGACATTGTAAAGCTCGGACGATTACGAAGATTCGTAAAATGAGGCTCCTCAAGAGCTCTGTTTTACCCACTCTGACGGTAAGACAGAGCGCATGTTAACTTTTGTGACAATGTCATTTCCAATCTAGGCTACCGAATTATTTGAAATTGTGACATGTAATTCTGAAAATCCCTATCGAGTTGCTAATGGCCAGAATATGAAAAAATTCAAAATAAAAATGTACATTAACGGCTAAATTCTGAGAGGATCAAAAACAGAAATGAAAGTAATAATATTTGTATAGGATAATTCCGAAAAATTTGTCCGTTAGCCTCTAAAGGGATAGAAACCCTATTCAACGTACATTTTATTATTCCTGTACGTGAAAAATTAGAGAAATTGCATTGATTCGAAAATTTACATGCAATCGTGAATAATTCGCTGTGCCAGATAGTTCGAAAATATTCTACTGGCGCCACTTTCAGGCCCAAGGGCGCGACTTTTCTCGTCCGACTGTCAGTTTGGAGTCGTTTTTCCTGAGTTTTTCAGGTGCTAATTGTTAAATCAGGAGCCAAATCCTAAAAAAAAACCAGGTTAACGTACTTGCCCCGGAATGTTCTACAAGTTTAAATATTTCCTAACTATACCGTGACACCACCGGAGTTCCTCATCAAAATGATCTTAAAACTAAAAAAAAAAAAAAAGAAACGAAAAGCTAGACGCGGTTTTCTCACTTCACACAAGGATGTGAAAATCAAATGGTTAGGAATTTTTTTTTATCATAAAAGATATTTTCATGTTGCCCCATTTCGTTTCTAATTATATTTTCAAACCACATTTATAGATACTATTATATACAATCTCTGCGGTATTGAATCACTTCCTTAACTTTTAGCACTGAAACCAAAAATGAAAAGTCACTATCGTGGTCACAAGATGGCCGTGTGGCTCAATCTGATACCCCAGCTTCATCAGCCCGGTGACGAGGATGTCCTGATGAGGCATCATCATTTTCGCGAACGAGGCGACGAACTTTATGCGGGTAAGCGATTCAAATACCGTCAACTCGTTAGCTGGCTGCAAGCACCCAATCGTAAAATTGATTTTCAAATTTTTCGACCATTTATAAAACTTTGATTCACACACGAAGCTGGCGAAGGCAGTGCCTCGTTTCTAAAGATTCCAACTAAACCCAGAGCCAAGTAATTCTAAACAGAGTAAACGACATACATAACCAATCGAACACAGAAAAATTCGATCCATCACTATAAGCCATCAACGAAAAACTTTCCCACGTAACGACTTGGCCCAGAAAAACTAGGTATACATAATCAAATTGTTGCAGAAAAAGTCGATACACCATCAAGCTAGCCACAATAAAACTCAACGCACCTCACTACATCGGCTCAGGAGAACTCAACGAATTACCAACTCGATTCCCAAAAGATCTGCTATGGGCAATGTCAAATTTTTCTATGCCAAATTGGGTAGGGCTGTCGAGTTTTATTGTAGCAAGTTGATGGTGTGTCGAGTTTTTCTGTACCGATTTAGTTGCGGTGTCCCTTAGTTTGGGCCTATAGTTTTTTCGGGCTATTTCAGCCCTACTTTCTCTGGACCAAGTCACTTTGTGGGAAAGTTTTTCTTTGATGCTTTAGTGGTGTGTATGTCGAATTTCTCTGTGTTCCGTTGATTGTGAGTACGGTTTTTCTCTTTACAATTGCGTGGGCCGAGGTGGGTCTGTATACTCTGGCGGATCTAGGAACCGTTCCTTTCTAGTCCCAAATGGAGTTCAAATGCGGCATAATGCTAAAAAAAAGCCGTTCCAACGTGACATGAGGAACGACGAAGGTTTGGGGACCTAAAAAGGAACAGTTCCTTGTTCAGTCTCTTTTTGAATCCCTTTAGTGTATTCCAAGAATCCATGCTACTTTTGCATTGATTCCTTTTTCAGTGTCCTTGCGAGTTTCTTCTTCGGGAAATTGTTAATTTTTTCAACAAATTCAGTCTCTCTTCGAGTTAAGTGTATTCAAGGGGCTCTTGTTAACTTTTCTTTGGTTCCTTTTAGAGTCCCAAAGACAGACCTCGCAATAGGAACCATTCTATAATTTTTTTTTACCAAAGTTTCTTTTGCAGTTCCATTCATCCATTTCATTGGTTACATCTTGTCCCACCTTGGAATGCTTCTTTTTCAAAGTTCCAATCAAAGGTTTCCCCAGATCTGCCAGAGTTTAGTCGAAGTCTGTAGAAACGATGCACCGCCGTTGGTGAACGTACAATTTTTTTTCTATTCAAAGCAAATGTCCCAATATAGCCGGACTTTTGCCAGTAGCTAAACACCCCGTGGTTAAACTATCTCTATATACCAATTTATAGATACAGTTTGTACAGTCCAACTACTGACACGCGTCCGGCTATTGGGACGTTTGCCTTAATCCCGAAATCTCCCAGTCTCTTGAAACAAGAATATAGTTCGGTGCCAAACGGTACAATCTCTGTTTTTTCACTCAATACCGTAGTCCCCCGCCTGCCTTGCCAACATTCGTTTGATACAAAAAAAAAAAAAAATTCTCGTTCGACGTTACACGCGCGCCCCCGTGATGTATCTTTGCTGTACTACAGGACCAGTGAGAGAAGAGTGGCACACACCCTTGCCGTTGGTCGGTAGCACGAAGCAAACGAGCAGCAGCAGTTCATTATCAACGACATGCACGACTGCTGGCATAGCCAGCGAGATTGAAACTATAACCGACGATCTAACCTCAATTCTCGACGACAGCGAGGACGACGCTGAATTATTGCAGAGGCTCGCCTCGCGTCATTATTACAGTACGACAACGGCTCTAGCGATAACCGTTGGAGTCGGTTGTATACTTTTGGTCCTAAATATGCTGATATTCGCTGGTATTTATTATCAGCGCGATCGTGACAAAAAGAGAGCGACAACGACGATGGGAGTTGCCACGGGCAATGCGTCCAACGGTCAGGAGACACTTCCGATGGCGCTACTGAGGAATTCCGTTAAATCTGGAAATCCACGAGAACCACCGCAGTCCCATGAGCCACCGCCGTCTTACACGACTTTGGCGCGTAATTCGTCCCAGGTTGAGCAAAAAAATTCTCAAACGACCGATCCGAGCCGCGATCAGTGCTCCTCGATGAAGAATGGGAATGAGGAGACGGAGGAAGATCGCGAGAGCGCGGACGAGGATACGATGACGATTGGTAATAATAAAATTAATTGTTTCAATGGGAATACGACGAGGAGAGCTACGAAACCGCCCAAGCCACCGGCTAGAACTACGAGCTCGCTGAGCAGAACGACGGAATTGGAAGGCAGCGCCAGTGGCACGATGAAGAAACGCGTACAGATACAAGATATTGCGGTATAGCATTAGTGGTTGCCCCGAGAGGGCACGTCGAGAGTAAAACACGTGACTTTCGTCGATGTTGATGAGCAAGAAACAAACGTTCAGGACACGCGATTCTGATATGTGCGCAAAAAAATCAAAAAAACGTTAACCGACGAATTTTTCTCGATAAAGTTGAAGAGAATACACGACGCGTGTTTTTTTTTTCATACTCTCGCATCGTATGTGTCCGTTTCGGGGTGTTTCGATTTTTTTTCTCCTGTCCCATGCAAGATAAAGCTGATTCTCGTGCTAAGAATATATTTTTTTTTTGCAACGGAAGCTCCGTAACTAAATTCTAAGATATAACTCGTGCAACTTTTGTATTTTTTAGTTTGAATTATTGCTATTGTTTCGAAAGCTCTCTGGCGTTTTATGTAAAAATATGAAACAAAAGATTAGTCATTGATCAGGTTCTTTAACCGACTAGTTTCACGAGTATGTCCTTTCTCGTGAGTACAGTGAAAGTTCTTTTTTACTTTACATATAATTTAGTCTGCACAGGGCTGGTTCAATGGAGAATTTAAATTTTGCTGAAAATTTTTTTCGATAAATGATTGTGGGTGAAAAAAATTAGTTTGAGAAATGGCCTTAAAATTTACGTCGGAACAATAATATTCGTACGATATTCGATTTGAAATCTCATTGCGATAATCCACAAATCCTATTAAAATTAAGTTACCGATTCGATTGTGCTTCTTAAAGACCGTTTTAGCTACCACCGAAAATTATGAAAAAATTCAGCGATGTAGATTTCATAATTCCGGATCAATTTTCTATTTATGATTTTTATATATAACGCGTAGTTTTGGAAATAATTGGCAAACAATGTGAAAACACAAAATGTCATCTAAATGATCTTAATGACCCCTTAAACTCGCTCTAAAAATTATGAAAAAAATTCAACGAGATAGATTCCACAATTCCAAATAAATTTTCTATTTATGATTTTTATATACAATGCGGAGTTTTTGAAATAACTGGCAAACAATGTGAAAACACAAAATGTCATCTAAATGATCTTAAATGACCCCTTAAACTCGCTCTAAAAATTATGAAAAAAATTCAACGTGGCAGATTTCATAATTCCGAACAACTTTTGTATTCATGATTTTCGTGTACAGCCCAGAGTTTCGGAAATAATTGATTAAAAAAAAAGTAAAAAAATACGGAAAAAATGACGCGAGCGACCTCTCGGAATTTAGTTCCAAAGCTCCCATTTCACGGATATCCATTTTAGTTTGAGAATCAACCTTTTCTTCTGTAAGAGAACGAAAATTTCTCTTTTTTCTTTTTTTCACATTATACACATAGGGTGACTGAACCAGTGAATGAACACCTACCAGTGAATGAACAGGCTTAGTATTTTAATTAAACGGCAGATATATGATTCTATTATTATGAAGAATTTTGTATTCATAATGAAGTGAAAATTCTGAGAAAACATCTAGTAGTGATATTATTTGACGCTGTGAAAGATTTGCGATGCTATGGATTTTTTTTCGTACTTGGGGCGCATATTCATAAGAGACAGCCATGTTGTTATAACCATCTGAATGTTCATCGAATACCAGAATATTCCATATCACCTCGATAAATCTTTTTAAAAGATATGCAATAATTTTTTCAACGTTATGCATTGCCAAGCTTCAATTATATTAATGAATTTTTGGTCAAAAACCCAATATTGTTTGCGATATATGGCCGTTTATTCACTGGTCCAGCTTTTTAACCAATTTCCAGTGATTGAACGAGCGTTGAAAAGGCTTTTCATAACCTCAAAACGCACGAGTATGCGTGCGCATCTCTGGTTCCATTGTACGTTCATTCACTGGAAAGATAAGAGTTCATTCGTTGGAATTTTTGTTCATTCACTGGGAAATTGGTAATTTCGTTCATTATAATTTTTTTTTTTACAAAATCCTTGCGAACAGGGCACTTCGAATATTTTTTTTAATATTCCGTGAACATTGTTCTATAAGATCTAATTAGCTCATAAAGAAATTCGTAATAAGTTAAATTATACGGCTTTATCGAAATAGAAAAAAAGGCTTATGCGTTCATTCACTGGTTCAGTCACCCTATGCACACAATACGTACTGTTACGCGCCATTGTGCCCAGTTCTATGGACGAGTGCCTGCGTGTCTTAATACGAATCTCGGTTAAACGGATGTCGTTTGTACTGCGACGATGACCTGATTCCGGTTCGTTTCCCGGGGAAAGACAAAAAAAAAAAGTAAAACGAGAATATCGCGATAGACTTCGTTTTCGGACCAAAGCGTCATGAACTTTGTGCTCAAATAAGAGAACGCGAAGATTCGACATTTTGTCGAATTTTTTTTCCCAAAAAGTTACACGCGACTTTATGAAAGTATGGAAAATCGCGAAAAAAAACATCACCCCGTGAATGCTAAAAAAAGGTCGTAGAGAATTTTGCAAAAAAACGACAATGAAGCTGATTCTTTCTGCTTTGAAATGCGACCAGGAACGTTTTTGGCTACGCCTTTTTTTTTTTTTTTTGGCTGAGATATCGAACTTTCTGTCCCGATCGGAAATTCAAAAAGTGATCCCCCGAACTTGTGAACGGTACTGTACATAGAGATCTGTGTCCATAATTTTACGTGCGACTGCATCGCAGAAAAAATTTGAGAGACAAAAATGGCGTGACGATCGTTCTCGCTCTCTTCAATAAATCTCAGGTCCAATATGGGGGAGATTAGTAAACACGCCATGGTACGTCGTATATATATTTCGCTTAAACGATCAACACTGCATCTAGTTTGTAGCTAGTATTAAAATAGTAGCGTGTAATTCATCGACCAAGCGCGCGTTACGACCAGAGATTTGAAAAAATTAATTTTTTGTTTTTTTTTTAAATTAAGTTTTTGTTTTTTTTTTTTAATTATTTCATCGCGTCGTCGAGACAACAAAATGCGTTGGAAAATTTTCGTTATGCTCTGCCCCGATGCCTCCCGGGCTTTAAATATTTCGCGACGAGGTTTTCTCTTGCGAGAAACGATCATCGGCCACTCCCCCAGCGCCGCGGTTAATCCAACATCTTTCATTTTTTTACTCGAAATTAATTACGCAAAATGGAAAATTTTATGGAAAATTTTTGCTTTTCGCTTCGTTTTTACAGCTGTAATTGAAAAATTCCATCGTACACGCATTTTTTTTTTTTTTTTTTTTTGTTCCCCCCTAAAAATCTCTGGTTTGGGGTATCGACAAGACGGTACAGCGGCGCAAAGGGCGCCTCGACGATCGATTCTTGGCAACGACAAAAAAAAAAATGCGTATCCGCAATTCATCCCCGCTCTCAGAAAAAAAAAAAAAAAAAAACAAAGAAAAAAAAAGCCTCGAGCTGGATTGATTCTCAATTATGTGAATAATTAATATAGCATCGAGACCGCGCGGGACGATAATTTCGAAAAATTATAAATTAGGATATTCAAATGCACAATCTTAGTTATTGAAAAAAAAGTTTACCCACATCTCGTATGTACATACGTAGCAGAGCCGTGTGTAACCGCTTTCCCCCCCCATTACTTTCGAGCTCTATTTGCACATTCTATAAATTATTTAAGGGATCATCTCATTGTGAAATTTTCAAAAAATCGTTTTTTTTTTTTTTTTTTTTTTTTTGATTATCGTATAGTATACACGGTTACAAACATGCTGTTTAATTTTTAAATCGAAATTCGAATTATTTTCGTCACCACAGCATTTCTTAGAGAAAGGGAACGGAGCGTCACATCTGCCGCTTCAATCTTTAAACGCGTTTTTCTCGGAATGGTGTTTTTCAAAACGGCGTCCGCTGCCGAGAAAAGAGTTTTCAAGCTATCGATTTCAAAGTTGTACAGAACATTCTTCTTGTCATTCTCTATCGTCCTATGGAAGCTTTTTTTTTTTTTTTTAAACTTCCTATTTTTTTTTCTCGAAAAACTGTCGAAAAAAAGACCAAATTCACTACTTTTTGTTCAAATCGCCGCCATTTTGTCAAAAAAAAATTAAAAAAAAAAAAAAAACCTCCATAGGACGATAGCGGCTTTCCTACAGATTAATAATCTTTTTGAAATTTTTGTTTCCGATCAAAATTGAGCCCGGAAAAGTGGACGCCGATTGAGACTCTTTTTTTTTTTTACAACATTTTAAATAATTAATACCAATAATAAAAAAACTAAAAAATCACCGCAACAAAAATCATTTTGTATTCTTCATCGCTGCTTTAATTTATTAAAAAAAAAAACCCCCAAACCGATTAGGATATCCTAACCATGAAAAAAAAAATCGCGAAAATCAGTGATTTTTCGGGCGGTCACACTGAGATGATCCCTTAATTTCAATTTCCCCCGGACCCTGGCAAAATATTTATCGGTACGAAAATATTTAAATATTTTTACTAACGAAAAAAGAGGAAAAAAAAAAATCGTACATTCGTCATTTTGAGCCATAAAATTCAGAAGAAAAAAAAAAAAAAAAACAAAAGTAATATCAATGGGCTAAATCAACAAAATAGAATGATTTCGAAAGTAATAGCGAGGAAAACAACAAAAAAATTATAACTGAGAAACGATCGTTGATCGATGAGGCAATCCGTTCTCTGGGAAGCGCAAAATTGCGGCATAAGAGAAAACAAAAAAAAAATCAGCACGATTGAGATTTACGGACATGAACACCAGCGCTCTCGATCGCCTTCAAATATACTTTGTTCGATGAGAAAAAAAGAAAAAAAAATTGTAATAAAATATAATTAGTCGATTCGTGAAATGTCCACTAATCTCGTAACGAAAAAAAATCGGATGCACGGTAGTGAAATTTATATTAGAAAATTAGACCGATAATATTTGTAAATTTCACTGAACAATAAAAACATCGATTTATAAACTGATCTTAAATAATCTCCGTTCGCCGTCCTTTCGTTTTCGATTGTGCACGAATTTTTTCAACGGTGAGAGAAAAAAAAACTCTTGGATTGTTTATCGAAATATACATAAAGTTTCCTTTTATTTTTGTTTGTTTCGACTGCGCTTGTGTGTGGGTGTGTGTGTGGGGGTCGAAATTAAATTCTCATTATTGATGAGAATTATCGACAATAATGCTTAAATTGGGGATAATACAAGTATCAGACTCTCGATGGTATATAATTGGGAAAGTATCATTAAAATCGTGCGTTTCCCAATGGTATATTTTTTTTCTCCTCCTTTTTTTTTTTTTTTTTTTTTATCAGGCAACTGAACTTATGGAAATGGCCAAACTTACTTTCCAGGAGTCAGCTTTTTTTTTTTTTTCACCGATCCATCGGTGGTCTCTCTCTTTTTTTCTCTCTCTCTCTCTCTCTCTCTCTTCTTGTCTTGAACATCCGTGACGTGAATAAAAATATAATGAGTGACGATATTCATATATTTCACCGTTGACCGGACGAAATTATTCGGCCGTGGCTTTCTTCGCAGCGACCGCGCCATGAGCCGGACTCGCGTGCCTCTTTCTACCTCTCTGAGCGCCGCCGCGACCTGCAACATGCAAGTTTATCCACGAATCAACATACGAGGCGAAAATCGAGCTTCGAACTGTTCGTGCTCCATTAAATTATCAGAATCGCTTGATATTTCAACTCAGCGAGATCCTTGAGATCCCTCGGTATTAGCATGGCAATTCATCATGTGTTGTTTAATTTTTTTTTTTAATTAAAGACGCGCGGATCGGGCTCAAAGTCATGTCCGATAAGCGGTAAATGTTGGGGAAAAAAAAAAAAAACATTTTTCAGGGTGGCCATAGAAAAAGTAAAAAAGTTCCCTCACACTTTCCGCTGAAAAAAAAATACCCAACTTTGCCTAACTGAAATCTGAATAGAATGGGAGCTTATCGGGTTAGTCGAACAATGAGTTTTTTTTAAACTCGACAGAATCGGTTTTGGAAAATATTTGCATTTGATTAATGTCCTTATGTCTACAAATATATATATATATATATATAGACATAAGGACATTAATCACACACACACACACATATATATATGTGATTAATGTCCTTATGTCTACATATATATATATATTAGTAAGTTTTACTTGCATAGCCTTTTCGGCTTTTTACAACGCTCTCATACACTATTACATCACTGTTACACTCGGTCCACTATTTTATATATATATATTAGGGTGTTTAAAAAAAAATTTGATTTTTCATGCTCCCACCCCTCAAAACTTGAGTTTTGATAGAAAAAAAACATCCTCGCGAAGAGGGAGCTCTGTAGCTCAAGTGGAAGCCGCCGCTCATTGGACGTTTCTACTTAGAACTGCCAATTAACGTCCATAACGAACTTTTTGGAAGGAAAAATTTGAGACCATGGGGATTGTATAATTTTTTCGAGACCAAAAAAAAAAAAAAATTATTCAGTATAGGCATTTCAAAGTACAATATATCCATGACATTTTATCAAAATTTCATCCCCCCCCCCCCCCCCCACTATTGTTGGTTCTCGAGATGATTAATAAATTCTCAATTTTGTAAAAAATCATAACTTCGTAACGGCTGATCGGATTTTAACGATTAAAATAAGAATCTTTTTTATTTTTTTTCACCCTTTTCGAAAAAAAATATGCCGTCATACGAACGAAAATAAATCGTTAGAAACGACGAAAAAATCTTTTTTTTTTTTTTGTTCGGGCTTTGACAAATCGAGACTTTGATAAACGATTGATATTTTTTTTTTCGTTAATCCCTTGAAGCTGCAAGAAAAATTTCACTGTTTGTGCCCCAAGCGCGGAAAAAAAAAAGTTTTAAATGAAAACCAAAGCACTTGAGGGTTTTTTTGGTCGCTGATTACGAATTTGAGGTCAAATTTCAGAAATTACAAAAAAAAAAAAGCGGATTCAATATGGCGGACTGAAATACAAAAATGTAATGATTCGCACGAGGGATTTCGAGTTCGCTGATCAAGAATCTTCACTCGGAATTTTAAAATTCAAATTTTCGGATAAAATATGGTGAAATAAAATCCAAAATGCCATATCGGATCCGTCATTTTTCAATTTTCAAGGCAAATTCGTAATCAGCGACCTCAAAAACCTCTCCAGAGTACCAAATTTCGGGAAAATTGTTTGGAGCCAATCACAAAATAATCAATGTGCGCCATAAAGGCGTCAATGCCGCTTCAGCGGGTTAAAGCTGTCTCAAATTTTTCACCAAAGTGGTAAAAAAAATTAATTCCTAAAATTAACTCGTTATTTATTTATTTATTTTTTTTTTTAAATGAGGAAGAAAAAATGTTTTCTCGTCGATTTATCTCACCACGTCTGCCGCGGTTTCGCTTTGGATTCTTATTCCTGTGGCGCAAATTCTTTATCGTTTGCTGCACGACCGCCAGGTACTTTGTCTCCTCCTCGCCCTCGAGAGTCCTGAAGGTCAATTCGTCATCTTTTATTTTAAGCTGGAATGGAAAAAAAAAAAAAACAATTAAAAATTTGTTAAAAATCGTATATCGCTCAATGTTATTCGTATATATAATTATATATAATTATATATAAATATATATAAATATATAATTATGTATAAATATATAATTATATATAAATATATAAATAAATAAATAAAAATATAATTATATATAAATAAATATAATAAAAAAATAAAAATAAAAAATAAAACTTATTCGTAGATCAGTCTCGATTTATTCGACGTTCTACCTTGCTGTCCTTCATTTTTTCAACGAGAACTTTGCCGCTGTTCGCCTCCTGGAGACGGATCCAGCCTTCCGACTCGCCCATCTGATAATCAATGTATGCCACCTCGGCGCCGAGCTTCATCAAACTTTCCTTGATCATTTCTCTGGTCGTTTTAACGGACGACGAGGTAAAGTGCACGATCGATCCTTTCGGCAGATCGAATTTCGGAGCGCTCTCCTCGGTCTCCGCTTCCGAGTCGCGATCATTCTCGTCCGTCTTCTTCTCCTTTTTTTCTCCCTTCTTCTGCTTTTTCTCCTCCTTCTCCTTTGCCTTCTCCAACGCGTAAGCTTCGCTAAATTTCGACGATAAAATTTTTCGATAAAAATTCCAATCGATAAAACGAAAATTCGATGATTCACAGCATTTTTACAATTATAGAGAGAAAAAAAAAAAGTTTGAATCATCGTTATATCGTTATTCTAAATTTCGAAGTTGAAGATGAAACTTTTGAAATTTTTTATCGTTCGCACACCTGTACTTTCGTATGAGCTCCGTCTCGCCGTACTTAACGGATTCCCTTGCCATGAAGGCTTTCGCTCCCTCCAGCGTCTTGAACTGTACGAAGATCGATCCTTTGAATCGTAAATTTTTCTCCTTGTCCTGATACTTTCTCATCTGGGGAAAAAAAAAAAAAATAAACTTTCAAGATTTGAATAATTGAGAAAGAAATAAATAAGAATTTGTCAAAATTACGAAAATTCGACGAAAAATTCGTGGATCGTAAGTTGTGGTTGAATATCGTAAAAAAAAATTTTTCATGAAAATTACATTTTTTAGTATTAAATTTTTGATTATTTTTCTTTATTATTTAAATTTTCCAGGACTATAACGAACGAAAGAAAACAAAGGTATTACGCATATCCATCGTTCGAATCTCGAGTTAAGGTCTTGAGTTGATACAAAAATCCCGTGGAATAAAGTACTTTCAGTTTTTCCCGAATTTTCCAATTTTCCGGGCAACTTTTCCAATTTTTCTTTCCCTAAAAATCTTATTCGGACTATTGCGAACATTAAACAAAAAAATTAGCCAAATCGGTCCAGCCTTTCTCAAGCGATGGCGCTTACCGATGAACAGCGTTTAATTTTTATTTATATCGATTACACCGGCACACAAAAAAAAAAGGGGGTCTAAACTTTTCACCAGACCCATCTAGGGTTATGTATTTCGATGCGCTGAATCCGAATCTGAGGTCGGTTGAACCCGTACAATTTCAAAAAAACCTCTAAAAAAAAGCAGAAAATGCAGTAATGCAAGCGAGAAATTTTTTTAACGAACTAGATCAATGTATATTATGTATTTCGATGCGCTGAATCTGAATCTGAAGTTGTTTTAGCTCGTCAACCCTCGAAATTTTGAGTATAACCGCTGAAAATTGCTAAAAAATCGTAAAAAATTGTGCAATTATGCAAACGAAAAAAAATTTATTAAACTAAATCAAGTATTTTGATGCGCTGAATTCAAATCTGAAGTCGGTTTGGCTTGTACACCCTCCGACTTCAAATACCAAACTGACTTCGGATTTGAATTCAGCGCATCGAAATACAAAAGAAAAATACTCGATTTAGTTTAACAAATTTTTTTTCGTTTGCATAATTGCAATTTTTCACGATTTTTCTAGCAATTTTCAGCGGTTATTCGCAATTTACTCTAACATTGGAGGGTCTACCGGCTAAATCAACTCGTGATTTGGATTCAGCGCATCGACATACACAAAAAACATACTTGATCCAGTTCGAGAAAATTTTTTTCGTCTACATAACTTCAATTTTTACGATTTTTAGCGATTTTCAGCGCTTTTTTTGCAATTTACTCAAAATTTGGAGGGTTAACGAGCTAAATCAACTTCAGATTCGGATTCAGCGCATCGAAATACATAATAAACATTGATCTAGTTCGTAAAAAAATTTCTCGCTTCCATTACTGCATTTTTTTTGCTATTTTTAGCGATTTTCAGCGGTTTTTTGCAATTTACTCAAAATTTGGAGGGTTGATGAGCTAAATCAACTTCAGATTTGGATTCAGCGCATCGAAATACATAATAAACATTGATCTAGTTCGTAAAAAAATTTCTCGCTTGCATTAATGAATTTTTTTGCTATTTTTAGCGATTTTTAGCCGTTTTTTGCAATTTACTCAAAATTTGGAGGGTCGACGAGCTAAATCAACTTCAGATTCGGATTCAGCGCATCGAAATACATAATAAACATTGATCTAGTTCGTAAAAAAATTTCTCGTTTGCATTACTGCATTTTTTTTGCTATTTTTAGCGATTTTCAGCGGTTTTTTTTCAATTTACTCAAAATTTGGAGGGTTGATGAGCTAAATCAACTTCAGATTCAGATTCAGCGCATCGAAATACATAATAAACATTATCTAGTTCGTAAAAAAATTTCTCACTTGCATTACTGCATTTTTTTGCTATTTTTAGCGGTTTTTTGCAATTTACTCAAAATTTGGAGGGTCGACGAGCTAAATCAATTTCAGATTCGGATTCAGCGCATCGAAATACATAATAAACATAGATCTAGTTCGTAAAAAAATTTCTCGCTTGCATTAAGGATGTATGAGCACTAGCTTCACGATCATATAAAAATCTGAATTTTTTATATGGTGTAGCAGAAGTGTATATGATAAAACCTGCAAAATTTCAAAGTGGGTCAACGACTCTTTGCGCGAGTAATTAATTCGTGAAATCAAGATATTTATCCCACGCCATATACGAATTCTGGGCTGACGAAACTTTGAAACAGAAATTCGTATCTTTCACGATCAGATACGATCAATATTAAAACTGTTAAATGTTCAGAAAACTATCACGATTACATACGTTTCATAAAAAATGGGGGTTAACGAACCTTTTGACATACAATTATCGATTTTAAGGAAATTTTTCGCGTGTGTCGCATAATGAGCGGTCCGACTCTCTCTTGTTTCATGCGTGCCCCTCGCTCACCGCGCTCACCCGCGCCCACGTTTCCGCTTATTTCCCGCCACCTTGTGCTCATACATCCTTAATGCATTTTTTTTGCGATTTTTAGCGATTTTTAGCGGTTTTTTGCAATTTACTCAAAATTTGGAGGGTCGACGAGCCAAATCAACTTCAGATTCGGATTCAGCGCATCGAAATACATAATAAACATTGATCTAGTTCGTAAAAAAATTTCTCGCTTCCATTACTGCATTTTTTTTGCTATTTTTAGCGATTTTCAGCGGTTTTTTTTCAATTTACTCAAAATTTGGAGGGTTGATGAGCTAAATCAACTTCAGATTCGGATTCAGCGCTTCGAAATACATAATAAACATTGATCTAGTTCGTAAAAAAATTTCTCGCTTCCATTACTGCATTTTCTTTGCTATTTTTAGCGATTTTCAGCGGTTTTTTTTTCAATTTACTCAAAATTTGGAGGGTTGATGAGCTAAATCAACTTCAGATTCGGATTCAGCGCATCGAAATACATAATAAACATTGATCTAGTTCGTAAAAAAAATTTCTCGCTTCCATTACTGCATTTTTTTTGCTATTTTTAGCGATTTTCAGCGGTTTTTTTTTCAATTTACTCAAAATTTGGAGGGTTGACGAGCTAAATCAACTTCAGATTCAGATTCAGCACATCGAAATACATAATAAACATTATCTAGTTCGTAAAAAAATTTCTCACTTGCATTACTGCATTTTTTTGCTATTTTTAGCGGTTTTTTGCAATTTACTCAAAATTTGGAGGGTCGACGAGCTAAATCAATTTCAGATTCGGATTCAGCGCATCGAAATACATAATAAACATAGATCTAGTTCGTAAAAAAATTTCTCGCTTGCATTAAGGATGTATGAGCACTAGCTTCACGATCATATAAAAATCTGAATTTTTTATATGGTGTAGCAGAAGTGTATATGATAAAACCTGCAAAATTTCAAAGTGGGTCAACGACTCTTTGCGCGAGTAATTAATTCGTGAAATCAAGATATTTATCCCACGCCATATACGAATTCTGGGCTGACGAAACTTTGAAACAGAAATTCGTATCTTTCACGATCAGATACGATCAATATTAAAACTGTTAAATGTTCAGAAAACTATCACGATTACATACGTTTCATAAAAAATGGGGGTTAACGAACCTTTTGACATACAATTATCGATTTTAAGGAAATTTTTCGCGTGTGTCGCATAATGAGCGGTCCGACTCTCTCTTGTTTCATGCGTGCCCCTCGCTCACCGCGCTCACCCGCGCCCACGTTTCCGCTTATTTCCCGCCACCTTGTGCTCATACATCCTTAATGCATTTTTTTTGCGATTTTTAGCGATTTTTAGCGGTTTTTTGCAATTTACTCAAAATTTGGAGGGTCGACGAGCCAAATCAACTTCAGATTCGGATTCAGCGCATCGAAATACATAATAAACATTGATCTAGTTCGTAAAAAAATTTCTCGCTTCCATTACTGCATTTTTTTTGCTATTTTTAGCGATTTTCAGCGGTTTTTTTTCAATTTACTCAAAATTTGGAGGGTTGATGAGCTAAATCAACTTCAGATTCGGATTCAGCGCTTCGAAATACATAATAAACATTGATCTAGTTCGTAAAAAAATTTCTCGCTTCCATTACTGCATTTTCTTTGCTATTTTTAGCGATTTTCAGCGGTTTTTTTTTCAATTTACTCAAAATTTGGAGGGTTGATGAGCTAAATCAACTTCAGATTCGGATTCAGCGCATCGAAATACATAATAAACATTGATCTAGTTCGTAAAAAAAATTTCTCGCTTCCATTACTGCATTTTTTTTGCTATTTTTAGCGATTTTCAGCGGTTTTTTTTTCAATTTACTCAAAATTTGGAGGGTTGACGAGCTAAATCAACTTCAGATTCAGATTCAGCACATCGAAATACATAATAAACATTATCTAGTTCGTAAAAAAATTTCTCACTTGCATTACTGCATTTTTTTGCTATTTTTAGCGGTTTTTTGCAATTTACTCAAAATTTGGAGGGTCGACGAGCTAAATCAATTTCAGATTCGGATTCAGCGCATCGAAATACATAATAAACATAGATCTAGTTCGTAAAAAAATTTCTCGCTTGCATTAAGGATGTATGAGCACTAGCTTCACGATCATATAAAAATCTGAATTTTTTATATGGTGTAGCAGAAGTGTATATGATAAAACCTGCAAAATTTCAAAGTGGGTCAACGACTCTTTGCGCGAGTAATTAATTCGTGAAATCAAGATATTTATCCCACGCCATATACGAATTCTGGGCTGACGAAACTTTGAAACAGAAATTCGTATCTTTCACGATCAGATACGATCAATATTAAAACTGTTAAATGTTCAGAAAACTATCACGATTACATACGTTTCATAAAAAATGGGGGTTAACGAACCTTTTGACATACAATTATCGATTTTAAGGAAATTTTTCGCGTGTGTCGCATAATGAGCGGTCCGACTCTCTCTTGTTTCATGCGTGCCCCTCGCTCACCGCGCTCACCCGCGCCCACGTTTCCGCTTATTTCCCGCCACCTTGTGCTCATACATCCTTAATGCATTTTTTTTGCGATTTTTAGCGATTTTTAGCGGTTTTTTGCAATTTACTCAAAATTTGGAGGGTCGACGAGCCAAATCAACTTCAGATTCGGATTCAGCGCATCGAAATACATAATAAACATTGATCTAGTTCGTAAAAAAATTTCTCGCTTCCATTACTGCATTTTTTTTGCTATTTTTAGCGATTTTCAGCGGTTTTTTTTCAATTTACTCAAAATTTGGAGGGTTGATGAGCTAAATCAACTTCAGATTCGGATTCAGCGCTTCGAAATACATAATAAACATTGATCTAGTTCGTAAAAAAATTTCTCGCTTCCATTACTGCATTTTCTTTGCTATTTTTAGCGATTTTCAGCGGTTTTTTTTTCAATTTACTCAAAATTTGGAGGGTTGATGAGCCAAATCAACTTCAGATTCGGATTCAGCGCATCGAAATACATAATAAACATTGATCTAGTTCGTAAAAAAATTTCTCGCTTCCATTACTGCATTTTTTTTGCTATTTTTAGCGATTTTCAGCGGTTTTTTTTCAATTTACTCAAAATTTGGAGGGTTGATGAGCTAAATTAACTTCAGATTCGGATTCAGCGCATCGAAATACATAACAAACATTGATCTAGTTCGTAAAATAATTTCTCGTTTGCATTACTGCATTTTTTTTTGCTATTTTTAGCGGTTTTTTGCAATTTACTCAAAATTTTGAGCGTGTACGGGTTAAACCGACCTCAAATTCGGATTCAGCGGATCGATATACATAACCCCAGATGGGTCTGGTCAAAAGTACAGACGACTTTTTTTTATTTGCATGCCGGTGTTATTATTATTATTATTGTTAAATTACTTTGTAAAATTCATACTCACAATTATATTTTCGAACGGCTCGTAATCTTTGAAGAATTCTTTCAATTTTTGAATGTATATGTCGGTGAGCGGAAAACCTTTGAGGTAAATCGTTCGTTCGGCTTGCGATTTTCTGTAAGCTTCGTCGAAAACGGGCAACGGATGCTCGGGAGAACGTCTGATTTTTTTACGATCATCGGAGACCTCGATGAGATCGCTGGATTTCAGCGATTTTATTATAACTTCGGGATCTTTGCTCATCGAGGCCAAGAGCTTGAAGTTGAGCATGACCGTCATTGGGATCCAGCCCTCGTCCAATTTCGTTTGATCGATGAGAAATTTGTCTCGTTGAAGATTTATATCGCCGAAATAGAACTGCGGAGGGAACGAGCAGAAATTTTTTTTGCATTTATTCTAAAATCCAGCGAAAAATCTGCGGAAAATTAATTCGAGGCCAAGGACAACTCGTGCCGCGATTTTTGCCGGCAGCGTCGAGCACGAAAAATTGGACAATCATTTTTTTTTTTGAAGAAATTTGAATGAAAATTGCTGGAAGCACTGAAAATAATGTTTTTATAGCAAAAGAAAAAAAAAAATCTTGGAAAGTGAATTTAATTCGTTGATGGAGCCTCAAGCTGACGAAAAGTTGAAGACGGAAAGAAATTTTGCAACCAACGGCGCTGCGATCATTACTAGAATTATCAGAATATTTTGTTTTTTCTGGGTTTTTCTTCCGGTAATCTCTTTCGTCATAAAGTTCTCAAGATTTAATAATTGCTATTGCGTCTCAAATTTACTTTTATGATTTTTAGGTGATGCGGCAACTCCTCCCCCGCCGCCCCTTAAGATGGTTTAATATTGGTTTTTTTTTTTTTACCTCAACTTGTGACTTTATTTTCTCCAAAAGTTCTTCGGTGGGTTCCTCGCTCTTTGGCTCATCGGGCTTTGTTTCCTCGGTTTTGGTATCCTCGGTTTCAGCCTCCTCGGTTATCTTTTCCTCGCTTTTCGTTTCCTCGGTTTTCGTTTCCTCAGCTTTGATTTCCTCGGTTTTCGTTTCCTCGGCTTTGATTTCTTCGGTTTTCATTTCCTCGGCAGTGTCTTTCACGGGTTTTATTTCTTCGGTTATGACTTTCGACGGTTGGCATTCCTCGGTTTTACCTTCACCGGCAGCTTTTTTCTCCTCTGCCGGCTTTTCCTCCGGCTTAACCTTCTCGCACGTCTTTACCTCTGAGCCATTCTCCATTTTATCGCGTATTTTGTATTTTATACGTTGCAAACAATGTACAAGAAACGAAATGGAATGAGATTATATATAACGCGTGAAATAACGTTTAAATCGAGTATATATCGTTCTTGTAAAACACGCTACGTTGTGATTTGAAAAATCATAAAACACGTGTGTGATTATAATTCTCAATTTTCAGTGTGAAACGGGAGTGAAACCGACCATTGCCGTAAACGCAAAGTGAAGCCGGAAATGACGCATCAGGACGCCGCCATTTTTCACCATCAATGTCAAAACAACTTGTATAAAGAATTATGTATATATATATATATAAACGCAGCGTATAACTGTACGTAAATATGATTGAAGATAATTGTCCAATTTACTCTTTTTTTCATTCAATGAAAATATCCATACTCGTGAAAACGCGTTGATACATAATTTTTCTCGATACAATTCGACTAATTTACAGCTAATAGCAATAATTATCGTGCTCATGAAAATCGAATCAAATTACTAGCGTAGTAGTGGAAATTCGGAATCTTCACGCATATTTCTGTGGGCGCACCCATCCAAGCCGTGGCCATCTTGTAATCGTCCCATTCCTCACGAAGGATCTTTTTTATCCGTTCCTTTCCGGTTCGCTCTATCGGGTGACTGTGTCTTACTTAGTTTTAGCTCTAGTTAAATCTTTCTCCATCTTCCAAAATGAGGATTTACAAGGATATCTTTACCGGTGAGTAGCGACATGAGAGTTCGAATTTTCATATTACAATCGTATTTCTTGAATTTTTCAACTCCCGTGAGTGACCGGACGACATTTTTGTCAAAAGTTTTCAATGACGTTTGGACATCTCTTTTTTTTATCCCTTGCAATTTTTCATCTCAATGTTCCATCGAGCAATGATACAAAAATGCTCTTCGCGTACGTCATAATTTTGCCTCGCTATCGAAGACTGCATCGAGTTGCAGGAAATTCTTTTAATCAAATTTTTCTCGACTTTTGAAACATAACCTCACCATATGGACATTACGATCTTACTCTTTCTATCCCGTGTAATAATTGTGTCATTTCCCCTCTCCAATATCCCACAAACTCTTTATTCATTCGTTTGTCCATTTATTCTCACTCGAGTGTAAAATTCGAAGAAAAAAAAAATTTTTTTTTTCGTAAATTCGTTTCTCGATCGCGGATCAACGAATTATGAAAAACGATCGTTTTCTTTAGGTGACGAGATGTTCTCCGATACCTACAAAATGAAACTCGTCGACGATGTTCTCTACGAAGTTTACGGCAAGGTAAAAAAATCGTCCAGCACGATTATATTCCAATGAAATCTCAATGTTTCAAGCGTTAAAACGAAATTTTCTACAGCTCGTCAGCAGAAAAGCCGGCGAGATAGAAATCGCGGGATTCAATCCGTCCGCTGAGAACGCGGACGAAGGAACGGACGAGGCCGTCGAAAGCGGCGTCGATGTCGTGCTCAACCATCGTCTCCAGGAGACTTACGCGTTCGGCGACAAGAAATCCTATACTCTCTACCTCAAGGATTACATGAAAAAGTGAGTATTACAAAAAATTAAAAAATTAAAAAATTAATACAAATTTGCGTCGTTAATACCAAATTATATTAAACTTGCACTCGAATTGTCTATAATCGATTTTTTATTTATTTATTTACGGCTATTTAGCCTTTTTTCAAAATATCTTATCAATTTTTGTACACTAAATGGATATAGTAAGATAAAAGGTGTATGGGATCGTAAGATCGATTAAAAAAAAATTAACGTCGTTGTCGGAGCATGAGAGTGGGCAGCCTCGAAGAGGTGCTTTATTTTTCTATTTTTATTTATTCATTCTTTCCAACGGACGAAACCCTTACAAAATCATAACTTTTTTATATGGTTCCGAAAAAATTTTGGAATTTTACCCAAAGTTTTCTAATACTCCGAAGCACTTTGGAAAAAAATTTCATTGAATTCCTATATTTAAAAAATTTTTCAAAAACGCTCGGTAGAACATCTTTGAGAATGTTCCTCCGTTTGCGGGACGATTCGTCCGAGGGGGGCTCCTATACATAGGTCTATACATAGATCCTATACATAGGCATAGCTCAGCGGTCCTAACGTCAAATTAGGAGTACGAATGAAATTTTTTTTTTTCAATCATTGGGGCGCATAATGTAGAGTAAGTCAAAATAATGAGGACGTATTTTTTATTTTTCGTTAAAAATTACAGATTCACCGGTTATAGGCAATTTAATTTCGCGGATTTTGATATATATAGATATAGCGTAACATGTGTGACGTCATAATGTTATATTTTTCAATTTGTTATACCAACGGCAATTTTGATTTAAAAAAAAAAAAAATAAAAAATACGTACTAATTATTTTTTCCTAAACTATAAGATTTTGAAATTAAAAAATTTCATTTATACTCCTAATTCTCGCTCATTTCGGCCAGTCAATTTGTTCTCAAAGTCAGAATCAGAACTGAAATTTCGTTTCAACGCTATTCGATAGAAAATGGCATTGATCACGACGTATATAAAATTATAGCAATATACTTCTGTAAGTTTTTTTTACATATTAACGTTTATTTTGCTAAAAAAAAATTGAAAATTCACGTTTTCCGAGCTTCAACTCGAAATGCTGCTCGAACTATTCAAGATAGAGAAAATTGCATAATAACAAATTTGTAGAGAATTAAATTTTCTACAAAAAAGGTCTGGGACAACATGCATGAAAAGTCGATAGCGGATGAGCGGGAGGTGTCGGAAGTGGCGTGACGAGGAAGAGTGATTTTTGTGAAATCGCAGAATAGCAGACCCATTCGTTGTTGAATTACGTATCGCCGCGTTAGCGTTGAATTAAAAATGCATAAAAATTCATACAACCGGACACGAGAAAGCCATTACCGGCTAAAAAAAACTTTATAACTAAATTCAAATAAAGCTACCTACTTGAAATGATTTTTTTTTTTTTTTAATTACTTTTACAACTTTAGACACCTCCCACGCCTAAATTATTAACTTTAGATAGTATACCGTCGGGGACTTTTTTGCAGAGAATTTAGTTAGCTAGAAAATAATTTATGAGCAATTTTACTCCATTATGCATAGTTTGAGCAGCGTTTCGAGTTGAAGCGCAGAAAGTGCCAAATTTTCATTGTTTCTATTTTTCCCTTGCCAAAATTTAGAGAGGGATAATAATGCACATTTTATGAGTTATTATTTATGCCATTTAATATGGAAAAGACGCTAAAAAAAAACTCTAGGATTTTATTCTGTAAAAGATAGGCTGTAAAAATTTCAAGTCGATGACATATCGATATAACAGAGGAACATCCTTAACCCCTGACAGGCAATGAGTGTAAAATTTCCCCTCCAAAAATTTATTTTTCTCGGCGCACTCACTCACTTTTTTCAGTTTCAACGTTCATTTTTAACTCTATGGTTCAAATCAATCATTTTTATAATATCGCTATTTTATGCAAAATCGTTTGAACTTTAATTTAAAAAAAAAAAAAAAAAAAAAAAAAAAAACTTGCTAGCTTTATTAGGAGCCGAGATATTTGAGATTAATTTCGACTGGGTATTTTTTACACTCATTGCCTGGAGAGGAATACGGTTTGGATGTTTGCCTGTCAGGGGTTAATATAGAGCCATGGCGAAGAAACAATTTTGCGCCATGAGAGGTGGATAGTTATATTTTACAAAAATATTCGTAAATGATGCAGGGAAGAAACGGAAGCTACCTTTACCTTTTCTTCGTGGCTCGTTTTTTTTTTTTTTTTTTTTTTTAATTTATAAATCTAGAAAAAAAAAGTACTTTAGTTTTCGATCCATGGCTTAATCTCGTTATTTAGACTCTGGGGTTTAGATCTTACTAGAATTGAACGTAAAAATATGGAACCAAGGGGTGGAATTAAGCTAGAATGTAAACGCCAATTTTCAAGTTAAACGAGAAATTTCCCTATACTTTTTTTCTGACTAGCATCCTAATTAGCGACGGAACGCCCTATGAGGCGAGTTTTCCAAAAATATTCATGAATTTTTAAAAGAAAACAAAAAATATATCATCTTAAGGCAGTCCTCGTGCTACAATAGTGCGAGAAAGTTTCCTATGTATACCGCATGATAAAATATACACGGCACTAGCGGTCATACGCAGCGAACTTTTGATTGAGTCTGTACAGAAATGACTGTTGCACACGGAACCGTGCATATTCAGATACATTCGCACCATAAAATATGCAGCTAAAATATCTGTATATGCGTCGAATTTTCATTCATATTGCATTCTTTTCGTGATCGTCGTTCGTAAACGAAACGGTAAATAATTTTCTTCTTTTTTCCTAATATGTGAATAATAGTCTTCTACCGTCTACAATTTTTTAAATCAAAATCCGGTGACGCGTTTAGTTGTAATATTAAAAAAAAAAAAACCGTCCTTGTATCGGGGTACAGCAATGCTTGCTATATGCTCTACACGTAATGGTTGTTAACTTTGACATTGAATATCTCGAGTTAGGAACGATAAATCTGCTTCAAATTTCACGAGAAGTTGGATACTAGCACTATAACTATATATAGTTATAGTGAGAATTCGTCCACTATAAATTTCAACGAATTCTCATGAAAAATGCATTTGCACGAGGACTACCTTAAGGACGAATCGGTCGTTTTCCTTTCGACTTGTAGTATTTTTAATGAAAAAAAAAAAAAAAAAAAACAACAACAACGCAATTCGCTCTTTTGTTTTCCTGTCGCATGAAACAAAAAAAAACAAAAATTCTATCTCCGTACAACAAAGAACATGAAATACAATCCGATGTCGTTGTATCCGTCGCAGATTGGTTGCCAAACTCGAGGAGACCCAGCCAGATCAGGTTGAAGTATTCAAGAACAACATGAACAAAGTAATGAAGGATATACTTGGCAGATTCAAAGAATTGCAATTCTTCACCGGCGAATCCATGGAAATCGATGGACTCGTCGGGCTCATGGAATATCGCGAGATCGATGGTCAGTCGGTACCCGTTCTCATGTTCTTCAAGCACGGCCTCGAGGAAGAAAAATTCTAAAAAAAATTCTTAGATATTCAACAAATTGTGGAAAAAAAAAAAAATTTTGTGAGTCATTGAACACGGATACTTTACGATCATCGTCGATTATTTCCCCCCCCCCCCCCCCCCCCCATGCGCATGATTATATTAATATTAATTATTAATCGAAATTACGAATCAGTCGTTACTTTTTTTTCACGAAAATGCGATATAAATAGCCCGGCTATGGCAATTCCCCGCCTTGAAATAAATTCTCTCGGCGTTCCAAGACCCGCCGAACAATCTTTCACGTTTTATTCGACGAATTTTTCACATTATCCGAATGGAATAACATTTTCCTGCTTTTTTTCTACAGATATGCCAGAATCAAGACTGCGAGAACACGTCGCTGAGCCGTTGGGGAGGGGGGGGGGGGGGGGGGGATTTAATTTACCTAGCGAATGATGTTACTTCCAAAAAAAAAGAAAAATTGAAAAAAAAAAAAATTAAAAAAAGCCCCGACACGCCGTTGACTCGTATCCAACGGAGAAGAGAAAAATCTGGCAATCGATGATTATAAATTTGGAGGAAAAAAAAAAAAAATTAGACTACCCATCGAATCTGGATTCAATGAAACTTAAAATCCTTGCACAGCGAATGATAAATTTGCTGCGATCGTCACATTTTTTTTTTTTCGGCTTTATTTTTTATTTATTAACTTTTTTTTTTGCTCAAACTCGCCGATACGTCGGACCATCGATGTTCCAATGGAAGATGGAGAAAGAGACGGAAAAAAGATCGAGCTAATCCAAACGAGCAGAAGTGTTTTTCTGCCGTTGAGTAATTTTTCGACAGTCGTGTCGGTGATTGGGGGGGTTTTTTTTTTTTTTTTGTTTTTTTTTTTCGTTCCACATGACCAACTCGATATGCCCGCAATCAATAAAACAATGTTTTCATAACTCCAAATTGTCGCAGCCTCGTTAATTAATCCTGATCCGGCTAGTTTGTAGAAAATTTCAAAATTTCGACGATAAAAATTGATATTCGGAAAAATTTCGATTAAAAAATTTGTCAATTTGTTGAAAAATTGTTCGCTCAATATCGCGGGCCTAATGGAATAAGGTCGTAAGTGCGATTATACGACTTTCTCAATGGCTAAAATCGAAAGTTCGTATGTATATTTTTTTTTTTTATAAAAGCGTCGAATCGGGGCTCCAGCTCAAAACTGCTAGAAATTTTTTTTCTAGCATTTGTTATTTAAAAAAAATAATATCCCATGTAATATCGAGGATGGGGAAGACTTCCGAGGATATAAAAAATTTTTTAAACCGACAATAATAATTAAGGAGGTGTATGATCGCAACTTTGGGCGAGGGGCACGCATGAAACAAGAGAGAGTTGGAGTTCCGATCATTTTCCACCGGAAATTGAAACTTTTTTATGATTTAGCGCTTGAATTACACGGCGAAGAGTAATTATTCAATTTTTTACAATATCTATTATATCTGATCTATAAAATTTCCGTTTTCCAACGGGTGCATAGTTGGATACGTGAGCAGCAAAACCGTGATCATTGCACTTCCGGTTGTCCGTCTCCGTAAGACGACGTGCTTTATATAGTAACTCAGACTTCTCAACTTTGCAATTTTATTACGAAAAAAATTAAACGGTCTCAATGTAGCTCAAATTTTGGCAATAGGCGCATAAAGCATTCGTAAAAAACAAAAATTTCAAGTCCGAAAGTTGGATTCGTCGTAATGATCGTATCTCCTTAAAGTAGTTCTTGCGCGGCGGGCGAGGAGCATGCATGAAACAAGAGAGAGTCGAAGTTCTGACCATTTTTCACCGGAAATTGAAACTTTTTTATGATTTAGCGCTTGAATTACACGGCGAAGAGTAATTATTCAATTTTTTACAATATCTATTATATCTGATCTATAAAATTTCCGTTTTCCAACGGGTGCATAGTTGGATACGTTAGCAGCAAAACCGTGATCATTGCACTTCCGGTTGTCCGTCTCCGTAAGACGACGTGCTTTATATAGTAACTCAGACTTCTCAACTTTGCAATTTTATTACGAAAAAAATTCAACGGTCTCAATGTAGCTCAAATTTTGGCAATAGGCGCATAAAGCATTCGTAAAAAACAAAAATTTCATGTCCGAAAGTTGGATTCGTCGTAATGATCGTATCTCCTTAAAGTAGTTCTTGCGCGGCGGGCGAGGAGCATGCATGAAACAAGAGAGAGTCGAAGTTCTGACCATTTTTCACCGGAAATTGAAACTTTTTTATGATTTAGCGCTTGAATTACACGGCGAAGAGTAATTATTCAATTTTTTACAATATCTATTATATCTGATCTATAAAATTTCCGTTTTCCAACGGGTGCATAGTTGGATACGTTAGCAGCAAAACCGTGATCATTGCACTTCCGGTTGTCCGTCTCCGTAAGACGACGTGCTTTATATAGTAACTCAGACTTCTCAACTTTGCAATTTTATTACGAAAAAAATTCAACGGTCTCAATGTAGCTCAAATTTTGGCAATAGGCGCATAAAGCATTCGTAAAAAACAAAAATTTCATGTCCGAAAGTTGGATTCGTCGTAATGATCGTATCTCCTTAAAGTAGTTCTTGCGCGGCGGGCGAGGAGCATGCATGAAACAAGAGAGAGTCGAAGTTCTGACCATTTTTCACCGGAAATTGAAACTTTTTTATGATTTAGCGCTTGAATTACACGGCGAAGAGTAATTATTCAATTTTTTACAATATCTATTATATCTGATCTACAAAATTTCCGTTTTCCAACGGGTGCATAGTTGGATACGTGAGCAGCAAAACCGTGATCATTGCACTTCCGGTTGTCCGTCTCCGTAAGACGACGTGCTTTATATAGTAACTCAGACTTCTCAACTTTGCAATTTTATTACGAAAAAAATTAAACGGTCTCAATGTAGCTCAAATTTTGGCAATAGGCGCATAAAGCATTCGTAAAAAACAAAAATTTCAAGTCCGAAAGTTGTATTCGTCGTAATGATCGTATCTCCTTAAAGTAGTTCTTGCGCGGCGGGCGAGGAGCATGCATGAAACAAGAGAGAGTCGGAGTTCCGATCATTTTCCACCGGAAATTGAAACTTTTTTATGATTTAGCGCTTGAATTACACGGCGAAGAGTAATTATTCAATTTTTTACAATATCTATTATATCTGATCTATAAAATTTCCGTTTTCCAACGGGTGCATAGTTGGATACGTTAGCAGCAAAACCGTGATCATTGCACTTCCGGTTGTCCGTCTCCGTAAGACGACGTGCTTTATATAGTAACTCAGACTTCTCAACTTTGCAATTTTATTACGAAAAAAATTCAACGGTCTCAATGTAGCTCAAATTTTGGCAATAGGCGCATAAAGCATTCGTAAAAAACAAAAATTTCATGTCCGAAAGTTGGATTCGTCGTAATGATCGTATCTCCTTAAAGTAGTTCTTGCGCGGCGGGCGAGGAGCATGCATGAAACAAGAGAGAGTCGAAGTTCTGACCATTTTTCACCGGAAATTGAAACTTTTTTATGATTTAGCGCTTGAATTACACGGCGAAGAGTAATTATTCAATTTTTTACAATATCTATTATATCTGATCTATAAAATTTCCGTTTTCCAACGGGTGCATAGTTGGATACGTTAGCAGCAAAACCGTGATCATTGCACTTCCGGTTGATCGTCTCCGTAAGACGACGTGCTTTATATAGTAACTCAGACTTCTCAACTTTGCAATTTTATTACGAAAAAAATTAAACGGTCTCAATGTAGCTCAAATTTTGGCAATAGGCGCATAAAGCATTCGTAAAAAACAAAAATTTCAAGTCCGAAAGTTGGATTCGTCGTAATGATCGTATACCTCATTAATACAGATATTACGGTAATTCAGGTTGTATTACCGCTCTGCATCGATAATACGACCCCGATTATATTTTCTTTTACCAAACTTGGCTTAATCGATTTCTACAATTTTGTTCGGGCCGCCGATTTGAGCGGGCCGAATTGCGAATGACCCGATGCTCCGGTACTTCACGAATAAAATCACACACGCGGTGTGCGAAGCTACTTTTAATTCGTTCGTAATGAAATCTTTATGCGGCGGGTGCAAAAGGATATAATAGGCGATTAATGTACATCTTTCCAGTGCCAAATTACTATTGCGGAGCCACGTTTTGATTCGCAAAGATCGTTTGAAATTGCACATTTTACGAACAACTTTCTTCCCAATTCGTTCGCGTCGTCTTTGACAATGTCAGGTAAGAATGCTCTCATTGAGAGTAGCGGGATTCGCGCAAGTTGCACGAATCACTTCGCGTTTTAACACGCCATGATTTTGTAAAAAAAAAAACAATACTTTATTTTCGATTTTGAAATTTTATAATAACATCGGTAAGCGATATTATACACCCGTCCACAATTCATTGTTACTCGGATACTCTTATTACCTTATCACAAAGTTATTATTCGGTGTCCCTGATTTCATTCTTTCTTAAAATTCTACTGTCCGATGTTTACATTCCTGCGTTTAGTTCAATCAGTTCAAAGTTTGTAGTGAGTGTGGGTATGTCTCGTATCTTTTGGTACCGACTCGATACTTCTGCTATTATCTGCTAATATTTGTTTTACTTAATATTGACATTTTTTTAAAATTTTTTATGTTGGAAATCTTTCCCTGCCATAATATTACATTTAATAATAAAATTTAGTGATAAAAAGCTTTAGAAAAAAAATTTCATGCATTTTGAGCTGTAGCCCCGATTCGACACTTTTACCATTTTTTTTTAAATGTATTTACGCGAATCGCGTAAAAATTTGTGCGAAAACGTTAAGCTTTAAATTTGGCCACTTAAAATCAGAACGTCGTAAGTCCTCTGGCGTATACGACCTTTTTTGGACTTGATCGAAGGAGGATTAATCACGTGAACTAATTCCAGAAGGTCTTGAACGACATTATACGACTTTTTGGGATTGGTAAAAGTAAAAACGTAGAAACGTTTTGGAAAAAGCTTCATAACGAGTCATTGGCGGATACGACCTTGCGGTTCTCATTTGAGATATAATAAGAAATCACAATGACTAATTTCATAAGGTCGTATGCGCTGCATAACCATTTTCAAAAATTGTTATTGTTTCCGTTTGAAAATTTCCAGCGGCACACGCGATTTTTCCCAAAATAATGGATTCAAAAATTTTTTTATACGAATCACAAAATGGTTCATTCTTTTTCTCAGGAACCACCAACATCATTTAAACTATAAAGATATTAAAAAATGAAATCTCTTTATGAGAAATTTGTGATGATATATCAACGATTTTTACCAGGAAAAATGAGAATTAAAAAAAAAAAAAGAAAAACTTAAAACCAGAAGATCATAAACTCCTGAAAATCTTTTTAAAAAAATGAAAACAAAACCAGAAGGTCGTAAACTCCTGAAAATCTTAAAAAAAAAAGAAAAGAAGGTCGTATACGCCGTAAATTCTTTTAAAAAAAAGGAAAATCTAAAACCAGAAGGTCCTATCTTCGGCGGATACGTCTTTTGAGCATTAATCTGTGTTTTTTTTTTATAAGAACCTAAAACCAAGTCATATCCGCCAACATACGACCTTCTGTTTTTAAGTTTTTAAATTCCTACCAATTTTCAATTATTTGTGCGTTTTAATAAATTTTACAACAAATGACTGAAAAAAAAAATAATTATACAACCTTATGGCACTAAAGCCGCCTTTTTTTATGCCTACGACCTTTTACTCCATTACACCCACGCGATATACAGAAAATTTGAATATTTACGCACTACCGGATATATCCAGAGAAAACTCTTGAACTTTGCTCTGATTTTTTTTTTCATCTATAATTTGTTTATTATTTATTATCGTAACGAAAATTACCTCCCGAACTCGTTACTCGGTAATTAAATCATATTTTTTTCAATGCGAAATAGCATATAACACGAAAGTTCCATCCTTTGGTTCTCAAAAAGATTTTTATTTTTATGAAATATATTAAATAAAATTGTAATTTAGATTTTGGAGTAAATAGTAAAATGATGTTGTCAAATACCTTAGATCGCTTTTATACACTATAATCAATGGTAAATAAATTATTTCGGAAAAAAATCATTGTCAGGGAAATTCTTTTGCGGTTATACAGTCAAATTTAATTTTTTTTTTCCAAACGATGCGCTTGAAAGGCATTTCGAAAAAGAAAAATTCGAATTAAGAGAGAAAATTCAGAAAAAATTCAAATACAGAAAAATCAATTCGTACAAAAAAAAAAAAGTTTTCCAACGAATTGTTACATGTGTTGGTTTTTTTTTCAACCAATTCGCTCAAAGTTTTGTGGCACATATTATTATTATTATTCAAAATCAACGTTCTTGGCATATCTTCCATGCGGTTTTGTATTTTTAGATTCTTATACCACCGCGCAGCGAGTACAGAAAATTCTCATCGAATCTCATTTTTGGCTGGGAATATGTAAAGCATTCTTAACAAAACAGATTCATAATGCACATTATATAATCGTATTTTATAATATAATATGTATAGATATCTTTATTAAAACATTGATATATAATCATATGAAACTTCATTCACAGGTAATAATTAACATTCGCGCCCATATCAATCTTTCATACACACACACACACACATTCTCTTTCCGGTGGTTTCTACTTTTTTTTTTTCCTTTTCAGTTTTTATTTCGGAGCGCTATTCGCAATTATCACTCGGAGGTAATTTCGGCAAGAATTCATTTCTACCAATAATCGGGCATGTCCAAAGATTTTTCAAAACGAAATTTCGGACACTGCCATATTCGGTTGATGATTGAAGAAAAAAAAAAAAAAAAAAAATTGAGTATATTATTTTTATTATGCTTTTTGTTTTGTTCAGTATTTGTTTTTCGTTTATCTTCTTTTACGACAGGCGTTAACATTAAAAATTCTCATCAAGTAGATAACAATAACCAACAACTAACAACCCGTTATGCATTCACGCAAAAATAGAAATATATTTTCAATAATTATATATATATATATATATATATAATTTACAATTGTAATATTATCGTAGTAAGTATATGATCATTCGGTTTACGAGTAGTGAAAATTAATCGACAGAGACATATTTATACATTACCAAAGCTGATAGGAGCAACAAGTCTTTTTAATCCTTAATTTTATTTTAAATCATTCTCTTTTTTGCTATCCTCGATTGCACATGCTGCATAAAAAAAAAAAAAGATAAAGATGACTAAAAAACTAGGTAATACTTGACTCGTATATCGATTACCCACAACCAAATTCAGTGCCAAAATATTTTTTGTATTTTTTTTTTTTTCGTTTCCTCGCAAGATTCGAGATATTGAAATTTCGTTACGTTTTTTTTTCTTTAAATTTCGTGATCAGCAGTTCCTTCAGCCCGGGAAGCTTTAGAGAGTTTCGAAAACGCGTTGATTTCTGAATTATCGACATCGAGAGATTAAAAATCTACTCTAAACAAATATCGCGTGTTGTTATATTATATCGAGTACAGCGCTTATTGTGTTCCTTAAAATTTCAGCATATCCGCCCGGCTTGAAGAGTTCGCCGAGTCCTGGCGCACAGCGGACCGAAGAGCTTTGCGAGCCGGTCATGCGCAAGAAGTAGTAAATTTTTTAAATAATTTTTCTCGCGGCTCCTCGCCGAACGAGCCGCAATGTTTGTTCTTTTTTTTGTCCAATGGAGGTTGACGGGTTGACGCAGTGAAAAATTAATCATTCAAAATTGGCATTGAAATCGCGCAGGTTGTTGTAATTTTTAGTGCAGCGCAATGAGACAAAAATGTGAAATTGAATAATTCTGAAAATTGATTCTACGTTGCGAACGCACATTTTTTTGATCGATATCTCAGTTGTGTCAATTGTTTTTAACAATTTTCCATAAATCTTATCGAATGAGCCATATGAAAAATGAATTATTCGAAATTATATACATATCGCGTGTCTAATGTCAAAAGGTCGTAAGCGCCAGTATACGACCTTTTGTCATTTTTACTGGCAAAAGGTCGTATAATTTTTTTTTTTTCGTATTTGGAATAAGAACGCGGAATTATGTCCAGAAACGTTGAAATTAAAAAGCCGGCCAACCAATGACAGAAGGTCGTATGTACTGGCAGATACGGAATTTTTATTACAAAACGTGAAGAGAAAAAAAATTGCGTAGTTTTGTCAAATATCAAGACTTTATAGTTGCGAATTACGTGAAGTTTCGCGATTTTATCGCATCGGCGTTGAAAATTTCTGATCGAAAAATAAATTCCATACTCATCCGCGGCGCATACGACTTTTCGGTTGGACGTTCGGAAATTCGAAATTTCAACAGATCCTCGCGTTTCAGGTATTTCTGGAGCGATTCGAGAAAAAAAAAACAAATTATACGACTTTTTGTCATTTCGCTCGGCAAGGTAATGACAAAAGGTCGTATCTTTTTTTTTTCATTGATTTTTGGTGGATTTTTGCGCTTACGTTTTTTTGTTGCTAATTTCAATGGATCTAGGCGGTTGCCATGTTTTTAAAGCGAATGCAATAATAAAAAATAAAAATTTTATACGACCTTTTGCCACCAAAATCGTATTTTTGGCGCTTACGACCTTCTGTCATTAGACACGCGATAAACTTATCGGTCAACGGATCATGAAATTTTACGGACCCAAATATTGTCCGCATGATGAAAATATAAATTTCCGACTCTCTTCATCTCTATTTTTCATCATAATGGGTCATCGGAGCTGACGAGAAAAAATCATTCGATTGATTAATTATACCGCTCTCCGTAAAACGATTACTCTGACTAATTTTAACTTTTTTCAAATTACAATTCCAATTGTAACGTTTTTTTTTTTTTTTTTTTTCAGTCAATTAAAATTACTCGGAGTAAAATAATTTTTATTTCATTAAAATTACTGCGAGTAATTTATAATTGACAATTCTTCATTATGATATTGCTGTAATTTACAAAAAAACAAAAAAGGAAAGATTCAAGTTCGCCGCAGCAAACTCATCCTACATTAAATTAATCCGACTCATCCGACATTAAATTAAAATTGCAACTCTTCGGCAATTGCTGCGAGCAATTTACCGCATTAACCGAAAGTCATTTTTTGCTCTCCGCGTTCACTGTCCGTCGGACCAAAACAAAATTATAATCATTTCTCACAGCTTGTTCGTGAAAACTGGCAGAGAAAAATTAGAAAAGAAAGGAAAAAAATCC
This sequence comes from Rhorus exstirpatorius, assembly GCA_963564615.1. Lineage (NCBI taxonomy): Eukaryota > Metazoa > Arthropoda > Insecta > Hymenoptera > Ichneumonidae > Rhorus > Rhorus exstirpatorius. The sequence goes on from OY751315.1 coordinate 37,460,297, forward strand.
ATTTACTACTTTTTGGGGACCAAAGTCCCAAAAACGCCCAAAAATTCACCCAAAAATATGTACACAGTCACGAGAGAGAGATTTGCATGATTTTTTCGTTTTTTCGTTTTTTTTTCAAAACGCAAAAATTCACGCCTAATATTCTAACAATATACAAAACAAATAAATTACGAAAATATACACGTTCGAGGTAATGTTTTTTTTTTTCCCTCGCATATATTTATGCATGTAATATCGTGCCACGGTAGAATTTCGTGAGCAGAGAGGCTCTTGAAAAAAAAAAAAAAAAACGATTCGCATCGAGGCTTGCGGATCTTCAGTTGGAATGTGTAAGACGTTTATATATTTGCCGAGATCTAAAGATGAACGAATAAGCTGGATTTTTTTTTTTTTCTCTTTCAAACAAACAAAAATGTTATGCACAACTTTTCAACGTATGAATATGCTATTAATTTTTTTTTTTTTTCATACGGATCTTTGCGGAAAAAGAAAAATTAATTTGCGATAATGACAAAAAAAAAAAAGAGAAAAAAAAAAAAATAGTAAATTAACAAAGGTGAAGAGCTACGATTAGGAACTTTTGGGAGTTTCGCGTGCAGCATTTATTCGATTTGGCTCAGACAATTTTAAAAATTAATTTGCGTTGCAAATTAAGGTAGTTGTGCCGCAAAGAGCGTTTTTTTTTTTTTTTTTTTTTTTTTTTTTAAATAGAATCGGCTGAAATTTGGAATACAGTTTTATTAACGTGAAATCTGGATGGATTTTTTTCCCCGTCCGCGAAATAATCGCCCTAAAAGTTTACACGTATCATTCATGCTGAATGCCCAAAATGCCCTGCTTTGTCCCACGGTTTTCAAATGATATTTGAGATTTTGACGAAACTCCGCAAATCAGTAGATTTGCTCACACCGCGCGCCGTCGTTTCCGCTTATTCCCCGTCACGGGTCGCAGCACAACTACCTCAATGCAGAGGCCGCTTATTGCTCTCTTCCTCGGTCCATAAGATAATCCGAAGCAACCGAATCAAACAAATTTCGGATTTCAAGAACGATCAGCGAGTTATTTCTGATTTTTTCTTTTTCTTTTTCGTCAAAAATGAAAAAATTTCCTACATAAAATTGAGTCTTTTTAACAAAACTAAAAAACTAAAAAAACAAATGTTAAATGATGTAAAAATTGAAGAAAAAAAAAGTTAAAAAACGTAAATAATTTGTTTGCATGAAAATTTAACGGATTTTTTTCGTTTTTATATTTACGAACTGCAGAAAAAATTCGTTCGATACTTTGGTCGGGTTGTGTGCTAAAAAGTAAAATCTTTTTTTTTTTGCAAATTCGTGGATGCCGTCGAAAAAAACAAAATCAAATTAACTCGTCGACGATTCTCGACGCTTTGCGCGAATCTCTCGGATGTATACCGGATGTCATCGGACTTATAGTCCCGGTCATTCTAGCCAAAAAAAAAGTAGATTCGTCATGCAATGTTCGACAAAATTGATTTTTCTTTTGGAAATGATTGAGAATTGTGTCCACGGAGTGTAAATTCAAGTTGGCGATACGCGGCGAGGAATCGAGCTTCGGCCGCCATTTTGGATAACACGTTTTATCAAATACTTCGCGAATCGTGGATCGCACGACAAAAATAGCGAAAACCTTTATTGTAGATAATAAAATTCTCTACAACTTTTATTGGAAACTTTTTCTTGTACAGCGAACGGTTTTTTATTTAGAGCGTGTCAAAGTTTACCTAACATCGACATTTTTACTGTCACATCAGCCATGTTTGGAAAAGTTTGCCGAGCTATAAATCAAAAACCATACTCTGTAGCGAAAAAAGTTTTCCATAAAAATTGTAGAAAATTGCATTATCTACAAAAACGGTTCACATGACTTTTGTCGCGCGATGCACGGTTCACGAGATATTTGATAAAACGTGTTCTCCAAAATGGCGACCGAAGCTCGACCGACCCGAAAGCGAAAGCTTTTTCCAAAAGCAAAATCAATTCTGTAGAAGATTTTAGAAGAAAAAAAAAGGGCTGGTATGACTGGACTGGTATCATTGGTGATAAAAGTGAACGTTAGCTACAGTCGCGGATAGTCTGTAAGAAAAAATAATTGAAAAAAAAAGGCTCATTAAAAGGAGATGCGCTTGAGAGCTGGGCATTTGAGGTGAAACGATACGGGAGATTTTTGGTTTTATCGACCGAATCGTGATGTGCCGAATTCACAGCTCAAAGGAAACGCAGCCTCGGCGTCGATGGGCGACGAAGAGATGCGCTCTCGATACGAATCGTGGACGAGATTTGCCATTTTGGTACCGCGTGGCAGCCATTTTGGTACCGCGTGGCAGCCATTTTGGTACCGCGTGGCAGCCATTTTGGTACCACGCGGCAGCCATTTTGGTACCACGTGGCAGCCATTTTGGTACCACGTGGCAGCCATTTTTGTACCACGTGGTAGCCATTTTGGTACCACGTGGCAGCCATTTTGGTACCACGTGGTAGCCATTTTGGTACCACGTGGCAGCCATTTTGGTACCACGTGGCAGCCATTTTGGTACCGCGTGGCAGCCATTTTGGTACCACGTGGCAGTCATTTTGGTACCACGTGGCAGCCATTTTGGTACCGCGTGGCAGCCATTTTGGTACCGCGTGGCAGCCATTTTGGTACCGCGTGGCATCCATTTTGGTACCACGTGGTAGCCATTTTGGTACCGCGTGGTAGCCATTTTGGTACCACGTGGTAGCCATTTTGGTACCGCGTGGCAGCCATTTTGGTACCACGTGGCAGTCATTTTGGTACCACGTGGCAGCCATTTTGGTACCGCGTGGCAGCCATTTTGGTACCGCGTGGCATCCATTTTGGTACCACGTGGTAGCCATTTTGGTACCGCGTGGTAGCCATTTTGGTACCACGTGGTAGCCATTTTGGTACCGCGTGGCAGCCATTTTGGTACCACGTGGCAGCCATTTTGGTACCGCGTGGCAGCCATTTTGGTACCGCGTGCAGCCATTTTGGTACCACGTGGCAGCCATTTTAGTACCGCGTGGCATCCATTTTGGTACCACGTGGGAGAATACGCCACTCGTCTCGATATCATTCAATGTTTATCATGGTCGAGAATCCGTTGTCACACGTAAATGTATTATTATATATATATATACACAAAATAATAAAAAAAAAAAAAAAAGAGACACAAAAGCGAAAAGTTTAAAGTAAGTATAAATGATAACCCGTTGTTTGGCGCAATTGTATCGTTGCGATTTTTTTTTGTCCCCCTTTTAACTTTGTCCTAACGAGAGGCAGAGGATGCAGCAGAGCTGATTTGTTGATCTTTTTTTTTTTCCAATTTCGTTCTTTTTCACACGTCAGCGATGCGCTAGCGATAACGCGGACCGCACAAAGATCGCGCGGCTCCTTAAGGATCGGTCGGCGATTCGAGTAATTCCATGAGAAACGAATCAATGGGAACGTCACCGATGAGCCTGAAGAAGAACAGATGCTCGAGGCATTTGAGGCCGATCGAACGTAACGAGGGTAAACGCAGCAGCAACTTTGCGAAACGTCCCGGCTCATCGGGTCTCGCGATTCTCGTGTATTCCTCAAGAGCCGCGTAAACCTTCTCGCGCAATAATTCTACCTCCTGTGCCGATTTCAAGTCCCGCACTTCCGGATTGAATAATATTATCGAACGAAGACAGCCCAATTCCGTTTTGTCCATCTCCATGTCGCGCATCTTGGCGACTAATTCGGAGAGTACACGATCGAATATCGCGCCGACACCGGCCTGCTGGGCCGATGCCCGATGCACCGTTATACCGGTAGCGAGGACAATACCGTCGATACAATCGACGGAACGATGAGAAAATGCGGCGATGAGCAATTCGTTCCAGCCGGCACGAAGAAGCATCGCCTGATCCTCGAGCGGCAATGACGTGAAGTGTGGTATATGCTTGGCCCATTCGACGAGCGTGAACAGCTGCTTGTTCGTTGCACTGCAAATATTCGTCACTGCATTCTGTAAATAAATAAATAAATAAATGAATGAATGTACATTTAAAAAAATTTTTAAACTCGTTATTATTTCGTTGTTGTTGTTTCCGTTGCTACTGTTCTTATTATTATTATTACCATAACTATTATTAATGTGACTATTACTTTTTTAATGTCACTATTTCTATTATTATTATTATTATTGTTATTATTACCGTTACGGCTGTTCTTCTTATCCATCCTATTATTATTATATTACTGTAACTGTTCCTTTTTTAAAGGTTGCTATTATTCCGACTACTATTGTCACTATTATTACTATTACTGATATTTTCAGTGGCATCACTACTACTATTACCATTATTATTACTAGCGCTGCTATTACCAGCGCGATTACTACTACTATTACCATCACTATAACCGTTACTATTATTAATGCCACTATTGGTATTATTACTATTAATACTATTCAAAGTGATATTACCGTTACTGTTGCCATTGCCATTACTATTACTGATGTAACTATTACTTTCTTAATGTCACCGTTGCTATTATTATTGTTACTATTACCGTTATGGCTGTTCTTCTTACTTATTCGCCCCATTATTATTATATTACTGTAACCGTTCCTTTCTAAATGTTACTATTACTATTGCCACTATTCCTACTACTATTGTCATTATTATTACTATTACTTCTATTAACAGCAATATTACTGCTACTATTGCGTTTATTATTACTAGTACTGATATTGCCGGTGCTATTGATACTACTATTATCGTCACTATTACCATTACTTTCATTAATGTTACTATTGTTATTATTATTATTACTATTACTACTATTGACAGTGACATTATCGTTACCATTGACACTACTATTACTATTATTAATTCCGATATTCCTATTATTATCATTATTATTACGGTTACCATTCTTTTTCTAAATGTTACTGGCACTATTACCGGTACTATTACTATTACTATTACTATTACTATTACTATTACTATTACTATTACTATTACTATTACTATTAATATTACTATTACTATTACTATTACTATTACTATTACTATTACTATTACTATTACTATTACTATTACTATTAATATTGCTATTGCTATTACTATTACTATTGCTATTACTATTACTATTACTATTACTATTACTATTACTATTACTATTACTATTACTATTACTATTACTATTACTATTACTATTACTATTACTATTACTATTACTATTATTAATGTTGCGATTTATATTATTATCATTAATATTACTATTACCACTGTTGCTATTTCCATCACTATTACTGTTACTAACATTTTTACTATTTTTTTTTATCGAAAAAACATTGTTCAACGAATTCCTTGGTTCTTGCTTTGTTCAAAATATTTTTTTTTCGTACCCTTTTTTTTTTTAAATACAGACAAATTTAAAGCACGTAAAATGGGCACAATGATTGAGAATTGACACAAACCTCATAATTTCCCAGATGCTCGAGCTTGCACTCGACCCTCTTTTCGGCCTCCAATATTCTCTCGACTGGCATATCTGCGTGCAAGCTGCTCGTACTCTCGACCTCGCTCTGATCTCTCTCCTTCGTACGCTGGCGTTCCTCCTGTACGGCTTCCCTCTTCATTCCCATCGCGAGGCACTTCTGATAACGGCAATACTGGCAACGATTTCTCTGTCGTTTGTCGATTATGCATGATTTTTCCTCCCTACAGGCGTACGAGAGATCCTTGCGTACGGTACGCTTGAAGAATCCTTTGCAGCCCTCGCAACTGTGCGCAAGGGGAATAAAAAAAATTTTTTTTTATTAAACGAGAGTGAATTGGATTTTGGTTCGAGAAACGCTTGAATTATTCGAATAATTTTCTGGTTTAATTGCGCGATTGGTCATCCTTATCGAAGCTGGTAGCACGGTAAGCAAAGTATTTTTCAGTATACTCGAATGATGCTTGAAGGATGAATTTTTTTTTTCGTACTTTGAGATACTGTGCTTCAAGCACTACAAGAATATTTTCCGGAACTTCAAGTATACGGTACTTTAGGACCTGTTTTTTTTTTTTTCTGGGTATTTCAAGTAAAATGTTCTAAGTACCAAGTTTTTTTTTCCGGTACTTTGAGTACCGTACTTCACGTATGGAGTTCTTCACTGCTATATTTTGAGTACTGTACCTCAAGTGGCAAATTACTTTCTGGTAATTTGAGTACTTTACTTCGAGTACAGGGTTCGTTTCTTGTGAATACTGTGCATCAAGTGCCAACTTCACGTAATTTGACTACTGTACTTCAAGCATGAAGTACAATCATGAAGCGGGTCTCAAAGTCCCGCGTAGCTGAAGCGCGAGAGCTTTAAAGCACGATAGCCTTGAGAGCCAAGAGCCTTTGAGGCTCGTAGAGCAGTATATGTTAAATGAACGTTTCACAGTGTAAATTTTTCCGTTAGCACAGACCGCAATTACTCATCGATGTTATAACGTTCTTGTTTGAATTATTTATCATAAAACGCCAATGTGTGTACTGACGCTGACGATAAATAATTCAGGCCTTGAACCTACGCAATAATAACGAGCATCACGTAATTGGAAATTCTCATATTTTCATCGTCATAATGGGATTATTGCGACGCAATACGCTATTCTATCAATTGACAGTATAACGGTACAAAAAAAAAATTATTATACTCATAATTCTACACAAAAATAGATCTTCATTTCTCCGTTCCATTCGTTCGTTTTATTTTTCTCCCAGGCTTTTGCTGCCCCAATTTAATGCTTAGTCTCGTAAGAACAGGAAATCATTAGATAATAATACGTCAATCCTTATGGGCACGAGTTTTTCGCAGTTTCCCCGTGCCCCCGTGCAATTTCAATAGGAAAACCGGAATGGGGACTGTTTTCGGCGGAAAAACGCCGAAAATCATACTCGATAATGTAGATACGATGAAAATTGAAGTGCTGAAAAGTCCTCAAAACATGTTTGGGTAAAAAAAAATTGAGGCAAATTGCCCTCAAGGAAAAAGGCGTGATGTGGCGGTTAATTGGACGAGTAGACGCTATTTTCAAGTGTCTGTCTGGGAAGAAAAGCTACAATAATTACGCAATAATACGTCAAGCCTTTCGGGCACGAGTTTTTCTCAGTTTCCCCGTGCCCCCGTGCAATTTCAATAGGAAAACAGGAATGGGGACTAGTTCCAGGGGAAAAATGTCAAAAATCATACTCGAAATTGTTGATCTCATGTAAATTGAGGTGATTGAAGGCCTCGAAACATTTTTAGGTTAAAAAATTAAGGTGAACTGGCATGAAGGGAAAGGGCGTGATATAACGGTTAATTGGACGAGTCGACGATATTTTCAAGTGTCTGTCTAGGAAGAAAAGCTACAATAATTACGCAAGAATACGTCAAGCCTTTCAGACACGAGTTTTTCTCAGTTTCCCCGTGCCCCCGTGCAATTTCAATAGGAAAACAGAAATGGGGACTGTTTTCGGCGAAAAAACATCGAAAATCATACTCGATAACATAGATATGATGAAAATTGAAGTGCTCGAAGTCCTCGAAACATTTTTGGGTAAAAAAAAAAATTGAGGCAAATTGACGTCAAGGGAAAAGGCGTGATATAACGGTTAATTGGACGAGTCGAGGATATTTTCAAGCGTCTGTCTGGGAAGAAAAGCTACGGGTATGAATATACATCGCCAAATATCAAACGAGGTGTCCATTAGCGAGGGAAAGTGAGATACGTTCGTTTGGATTGGTTGATAAAGGTGTGCAAGCCCGGGTATTATGTACACGGGGAATAAAGTACCGTGGGCTAAAAGCTTCGTCGTCGCTGGTTCGAGAAATACCTCGAAGAGACAGCGAGGGAAGAATTAAAAAAAAAAAAATTATTATTATTTCCTCCCGGACTACGAGACACCCACACGAAAAAATCTTACTCTTTTTTTTGTCCATCTCACATCGTCATGGTTTTTTTTATATACGTGGCCTTGTATCGCGGTATAATGAGACACGACTAAGACGATATATGTATACAAAGGAACAATACTTTTATTTCGACGAATAATTCCCAAAGAACGGACTTTTGAGAAGTTTTTTTTTTTTTTTTACTTTCGATATATTCGCTATAGTTTGGAACTTTGCTGTGAAATATCAAAATTTATTCGTTGACAATTTTTGGGCATTTCTATTGGCCAAAAATGAAAACTCCAAAAAAAAAAAAAAAAAAAAATGTTTACATGAGCAAAAAAAAAATAGTAATCAATGGCAAAAGTATTCTATGGCCTGAAAATAATTTCTCTCGATGAAAATCAATGAAAAATAAACTCATTTTCTTTTACTAACTGATTTTTTTTTTTTTTTTCAGTCCGTAGATAATAATTTTATTTTTCAATACGAAATAAAAGGAAGATTTTCTGTGGGAATTTATAAATACAAAAAAAAGAAAAGAAAATAAAATTCGATAAAAACTGAATTAATGAAAGTGGTAATAAAAAAATTTAAGCACGAAGCGATATGATTTTATAAATTAAATAATAATTCATGTGAAATTTTTTTTTGAGGAATGAGCTCAAAAATATATTTTTTTTATAATTATATTTTGATAATATTTATTCAATTAAATCGAAATTAAAAAAAAAAAAAAAGTAATTGTGAATCATAGCAGATCCCGATGAGTGAAAGATTAAAGAAAAAAAAAAAAAAAAATTGACGACAAGGAAGACACCAAAGATATTGAGTTCCAACAACCAATTATGTTGAAAAGTTTTTAATAACGAATAAAATAAAAAATACGTTGAGAAAATATTCGGAAAAAATTATTATTCTTTTTTTTTTTTCATGAATTGTAATTTCCGAATTTTTTTTTCATTACTCGCAAGTTTTCCCATAAATTTGCCTCGATTGTTTATACGTAAATAATTGAAAAAAAAAAAAAAAATTGAATTTATCCGTGAACAAAAAAAAAATTTTCTCATTTTTTTTCTATGCTGTCAATGAGATCGGTTCGAGTTTGACGAATTTTTAACATTTTTTTATAATTTTCGTTCGATAAATCGATAAATTATGCAAAGGAAACATATTTAAGATTTTCAAGAAGACGTATCTGCAAAACCAATCGGTCAATAATCTTGAAATTTTTCAAGGGTAATTTGTGAACAAATGCCCAAAATTCACGTAATTGTCCCTCTATTTTTAAAATTTGTGTGCGGAAAATTGCGCGTTACAACGAAAAAAAAAAAAAAAAATTGATTTTTTTAAACCAACCTGTAAACTCCATAATGCTTGCCACTGGCTCGATCACCGCAGATGGAGCACAAATGTTTGCTGCCCGATAAGGGATGATTAGGCGGATATGGCGAGCCCGAGCCCGTTTTGCTCTGACCACTTGGGGATGTGCTCAACAGGCTGCTGTGACAGCCGACGTTGAAAGACCTGAAACGTTCCGAGACACAAATTTCCATGGGAATTTTCGAAACGCCTCGTCAAATTTTTCTTTTTATTTTTCGCCAATTAACAAAAAAAAAAAAAAAACAAAATCCCTCTCGCGATGTAAAAAATTAAAAATTAATATTTTTTTTATCAATTTATTATTTCCAATTTATTACAAATAAAAATTTAGATATCACATTATTTTATGAATTTTTTTAATAATTTTTTTTAACCATTTTCAAATTTATTTTCTCGCTATATATTTCATTGACAGCTCCAACGATATCGGGGAATCGACCTACGACTTCTTGTAATTCCGTTCAACGATAAACTCGACGAAATAAAAAAAAAAAAATGACGTCAATCTTATATTTTGTCGTCGACGAAAAAATTGTGGAGTGCTTTTTTTCCTTCGTTCTGTCCGAAAAATTAATACGACCGAGTTTTTCGTGGGGGCAGAGAATTCGATAATAAGCTTGGGGGGGAAAAGAAGGAAAAAAAACGTATGAAGAACGAACTGGGAGAATTATAAATTTACAATCAATTCCGAGAACGGAAAATCACGAGCTATAGCTCGTGATTTTCCGTTCTCGGAATACTTAACGATTTATAGATATACATATATGTTGTTTCGCGCTTTAAGAGCGCATTAAGAGGACTAGGAAGGCTTTGACAACTGAAAATAGAGTTAAAGTTCAAATGGCGTTTATGAAAAATTGAAAAGAAAAAAAAAACATACGCGATTTTTCTTACGTTTCAAGTTGCTTGTCACATTTTTGTCGATGAAAATCAGTGGTATTCGTAAAAAAAGAAACAATATTAATAATGAAGTGAGATGATGAGCGTTGAAGATGACCGCGCGAGGGTAAATTAATTTGGCTCTCCTAAGCTCAATTTTGCGAATTTTTTAGTTATCTTTGCGCCAAAATGTTCGTTAAACATTGTACTAATGGAATATGTCAACAACAAAAAATGCAATTTTTTGAGATTCTAAACTTTCCCAGTCCCCCTTAAGGATCTTCCTCTGTTAATTTATATTCTCGATATCGGAATTAGAACTGTGAGATTTCGTTTCAACGCTGTTGGATAGTAATTGGCATTGATAACAACGTACAAAAATTATAGCAATACACTCTTGTAAGTTTTTGAAATATTAACGTTTATGTTGCAAAAAAAAATTCCAAATTCACGTTTTCCGAGCTTCAACTCGAAACGCTGTTCGAACTATTCAAGATGGAGCAAATTGCATACAAACAATTTTGTAGAAAATTAAATTTTCTATAAAAAAGGTTAACGACAGTATGTACGAAAAGTCAATAGCAGATGAGTGGGAGTTGTCCGAAGTGGCGTGACTTTTGTGAAATCACAGAATAGCAGACCTATTAGTTGTTAAATTACATATCATCGCGTTAGCGTTGAATTAAAAATGCATAAAAATTCATACGTCAACTGGACACAACGAGAAAGCCATTACCGCCTAAAAAACTTTATTTATAACTAAATTCAAATAAAGCCACCTACTTGAAATAGCTGTTTTTTAAAATTATTTTTACAACTTTGGACGCCTCCCACGCCTGAATTGTTAACTTTAGATAAATTCCGTCGGGGACTTTTTTTTAGAGAATTTAGTTACCTAGAAAATGATTTCTGAGCAATTTTACTCCATTACGTATAGTTTGAGCAGCGTTTCGTGTTGAAGCACAAAAAGTGCCAAATTCTCATTGTTTCTATTTTTCCCTTGCCAAAATGTAGACAGGGATAATATTGAACATTTTACAAGTTATTATTTATGCCATTTACTATGAAAAGATGCTAAAAAAAATTCCAGGATTTTATTCTGAAAAGGAAAAGCTTAATTCGACAAGTTGAGTTTGGCTACGTTGTCCGTCGCGTCTGAAATAGACAGCATACGCCTCTTTTTTTTTCAGCATTTTAAAATATGTTACATTTAATTACTCAAGGAAAATTCTCCTAATTAAGGTGAGCTTTGGCACACGATTTTATTATATATAGAACTAGGTCGTACAATTTTTCAAAGGTGCTGGAATTTCAAGTTTTTGAATTACAGAACGATTAGGACCTGTTTTTCACGTGTGGCCATGAGAACACATGTTAAATTATGTTTTTTCAAACATTTAATATCTCGAGAACGAGGCACCTAGTCTCATTGAATCTTTGCCCACACGTTTTGGGGATAAGCACTGATAGGCTTAAAAAATTTCCAGTCGACGTAACTATATCGATATAACAGAGGAACATTCTTAAGAGTCGACGATGGTATATGCTCGTTGATACGACGCATGAAAGAATATTTTACGCGATGGAGTTTGCATTTGTGAATCAGCGATGACGTGGAAGGAGTGGTCTCTCTCCCAGACATGGTCCGCACCCACGATACTCTTTTTTTGTTTTATTTTTTTTTGTAGCGGGAAAATAATTGTTGAAAAAATAGTGTAAAAAATATGAACGAGCATAAACGAGACTGCGTGAAACACGAAAAATTGCGTGACCTTGCGAAATAACATCTTGAGCTACCGGACGTTGTGGCCCAGACGCATCTCAGCTATACGTACACATTTATGACTCTCCTTTTACATTTTGCAAATCGCAGAGTCGCGTGACACGGTCGACTCGACTACCTGCGTCAATGATTCGCTATAGGTATCTCATGCATGAGCAACGAAAAAAAAGTCCAAAAATAGATGAAAAATTTTAAAATCGGACTTCTTCAATTCACTGATCCGATAAGTCTTTATCGAGCAACCGGCAGAGCAACTTCTTTTTTCCAAAATTTACCTCAAAGCAGTCCAAACTTTGATGCACCAGTTGGACAATTTTGCGAATTGGAAATATATTCAAGTCCCCCGAAAGACCCTTTTGTTTGTGACTCCAAAATTTCGGATCATACTGTCGAATGACGTATAATCGAAGTTAATTGAGAAAGAAGCTTATTCAAGTGCCAGAAGACATCTCCACGATAATTAGAAAAATTTCGTAACTATATCTCGAACAATTTCATTGCTAAAATAGTAGATCGCATGACTTTTGTATGCCACCAAGGACTACCTTAACGAAAAGTTGATAAACGTGACAATATACTTATCGATTGGAACATAAATTACTTTCCATTTGACTTGCAAATCCAACTATGGAATTGTCTCCATCAAGCTCATAATATGGGGTTGGTTATTACGAATTCTTCTTGTACCCAAGGGGCTGTTATTATTTGTTTTTTTTTTCATGCAGAAAAAAGTTAGGAGTGAATGACAAAAAAAAAAAGCTTAATCGTACGCCTATAAAATCCAGTCGTTTAAAATGAAACTGGAGAGAGTAAAAATTTCATTGACCTCAATTTGGAGCTATGAAAATTGCCTGGGATGTTCTCACTGGGTAAAGTTCTCTTATCAAGTCACTTGAGGGATTATAATTTTATCTGGGGCTATATGACCATCACTTTTTTTTGGATTCCTCGAAGTAAACGTATGAAGATTGTTAAAGGCTTTGATGATTTGTAGAAGAGTTTCTCGTCCTGCATAGCTTTATTTACTCTTGTTAATCCTGTGGGATTAATTTTACACGTCGAGCTGATGGATTAACGATAAGATTTTAATTCGACTCACCCTGGACTGTTGGGTCCCGAGGGACTGAAGTTGCCAGGATTAATGAGGCTCGCGGTATCGGGCTTCATGTCCAAAGGGCTCTGCGGCCCCACTGAGGACATTGACATATTACTGCTGTCCAGGCTGAGCCCTGAAACACGTAATGTAAAAAAAAAAAGAAAAAAAAAAAGAATGAAAACTCAAGTTCGAAAACTTCGGACGCTTCTTGTCTGATATATGAGAGAGATATCCGATGGGATAGCTCTCGTTATCATTTTCATACGTGTTTACAATTTTCTGGCGATTCTGGTTGATGAAACGGACAGGTGAATAATAATTTTATACGACGTTAAGAACGGAGGCAACAATAGTGAGCTTCGGTGAAGTCTCAAGTTAAGTTATTTGGCCTCGGCCAGTACTGGAATGCATATAGTCGCTTTCCGAGTCTCTGATGGGCAATATTCGGTAAAATCTAGCCATCAGCTTTATACGGCAGATGTTTATCAATTTCTCCGTGCCCTCGTGTAAATTGGGATATAATAGTGCATTAGGAGACTGCGGACTATCAAGTAGGAGGCAGTTTTTCTGAGTTTCCGATGGCAATAAAACGGAAATTCAGTAAAATGTAACCATCTTTATCAGTCAGATTTTCCCACTTTCCCCCTGCCCCCGTGCAATTGCCATACAGTAGTGCAGCAGGAAAGAGTGGCTGCGGACTATCAGACGGGAGGTTGATTTTTTGAGTTTCCGATGTCAATACAACGGAAATTCAGTCGAATCTAGCCATCATCTGTATCACACTGAAAAAAATGGTTCGGGATTTACAATAATACTGTTATTGTTGGCCAGTTATAGGTATACTGGTGAAAAAATATTGCCCACACAGAAAATGCAGTAGCCCTTTTAGAAAATCCCGATTGCCGTAAAGTTCATACAAATATGACTAGTGAAGTATTTCTAATTCAACAATAATATCGCTGGTGAAGGCAAAGCAGTTTTGTCTACGGCGCCTATACTGCGCCTTTGTGGACGACACTCAATCGTCTGGCTAGCTTAGTCATTATAAATAGCTGGAAATTTATCGTTTTTGTAAATCAGCCATACTAACATAGCTCGCGAAACTACACTGTATTGTTCAAACAGCTGTAGTAGCTGATTTTTACATGTCTAGCTATTTCAACCATATAGTATGGCTGCGAGAATAACGTTGTGACACATAGCTATACTAATATGGCTCGCGCAACTATACTACGTTTTTGGAACACCTACAGTAATCTGTTAACGCGTGGTGTCTATGCCTCTGCCTCGCGCGAAAACGAGACCTCGCTACGCAAAATTTGATAATGAACGAGTTTGTGAAGAAGAAACTGAACGAACGGAATCTTGATGAGCTTATACCAACATTTGAAGGTAAGTCTGTTCTCACTTATCTACGGAATATGTAAAAAAGGACTATTTTTCCTGTTATATAAACGCCAATCGTATAACAAGCGAATTTTTGTTGGTTAGGTCAACTGTCATTTTCCTGCAAGGAGAGTATCATATGTCTCCGGGCCATGGATTCTCTCAAACTTCCAGGTGTGTTTCATTAGCTCTAAAAATCAAGTCTCTTTTGCAAAATATTTATGTATGAATATCATTATCGATAACAGATGATTAAAATAAATATTCATGATTATGAAACATATTGGCTGAATTTTTACTGTGACCGAATTTTTTCATGACCCGAATATCCCCTACTATATATATACTTACCTATACGAGTATAGGTAGGTACAATATCCTGTAATTTATCTATGTAAAATGAATTTATAATTCAGCCATATTCTTTTGGTAGTATAGCTGGTACGTCTACCTCGTATTCTAGCGTTTATAAAACAGCTCTACTAGTATTGTTGGTATACAAAGAATTCTGCCTACACTGACAAAACTGCTATCTACGAAACAACATTGTATATGTTTGCTTCGGCTATAGTATGGCTGGTGTTCGTCTACCTCGTATGTTAGCGTTTATAAGACAGCTATACTAGTATGGTTGGCATACGCATAACTCGTGATGGTGAACTCAACCATACTATGGTATTGCTGAAATAGAGATACTTGTCAGATTCGCGGAGCTATTGGGTATATGTCTGTCATGACATAGTGGTATGCTTACGCCAACGATATTGTGTCAGTCATATTTGTATGGCTTTATTACCTAGATGGTATGGCAGTAGCGTATTTTCCCAT
This sequence comes from Rhorus exstirpatorius, assembly GCA_963564615.1. NCBI lineage: Eukaryota > Metazoa > Arthropoda > Insecta > Hymenoptera > Ichneumonidae > Rhorus > Rhorus exstirpatorius. Next base: position 37,475,558 of record OY751315.1, read on the forward strand.
ATAATATCGCTGAAGCAATAATAATTATGGCTCGAATCGGGAAACTTTTTTTTCAGTGCAGTCACATTTTCCCCAGTTTCCCTGTGCCCTCGTGCAAATACAATATTACAGTTCATTAGGAAAGAGTGGCTGTCGACTATCGCTCGGGAGGCAGATTTTTTGAGTCTCTGATGGCAATACAATGGAAATTTAGTAAAATCTGACCACAGCTTATCAGTCAGGTTTTTCCCAGTTTCCCTGTACCCTCGTGCAAGTGCTATACAGTAGACCAGTAGCAAAGAGTGGATGACATTCTAGGGAGGGAGAGTCTCAAGGAATTGAATAGGAATGCGAACAAAGGGGAAGGGACTAAAAAAGATTTAAGATGGTGAAACTAACGAACAAAACAAAATACAAAGTTTAAAAACTTGTCTGATTATTATGACGTGTAAAATAAAACTGTACACACTGCAAATCAAAACCGAAGATTGCTTCATCAATCTTTTCCATCAATATCAATGACGAACATTATATATATAATATATATATATATATGCCAACGTAAGCGGAAGAAATTGAATGGTTTTGTCGCGATCGACACAATTAAGCTCCCACACATCAATTGGAGATAATTTATAATTCCGGGAAATAGCGCTGTACAAGATGTCGAGATAAATTAACGAGGAAATCCACAGGTAATTGTACACTTGGCGTTGAGACGCTGCAATGTCTTTTAATGTGTATATATATATATATATATATATATATATATATATATATATATATATATATACAGTCGCGTATAACGGAATTTAATTTTCGCCAATAATAAAAAATAAAACGGATCGAAAAAAGCATTTTTTTCTGCCAATTTTAATACACATTTTTTTTTTTTTTTCATTCTATAAATTATTCGAACGATAAACCCGAAAATTCGAGAGAAAAAAAAGTCGATCTCTACCAGTAAAAATATTGTAACAAATGAAGCACCAACAGCAATCTTTTCTTCTCACAATGCAATTAAAAAATTGCACGAATAATCTCCGGGAGAGCGAATTTTTCGTTGTTAATAATCGACGATTATTTACTTCCATTTCTCGTTATAGAACTTACCACACTTTTTACTGACTCGATTTTGCGATTCTGTGCAATTATGTGCAATCCAAAAAAAGGAAAAAAAAGATTAAGGAAATTAAAATTCGCACTGGTCCCATATATATTTCATTACCGATAGCCTGCATTGTATATATATATAGTTATAAGGCGCGGATGAACGACGATGAAGGGGGAACATTGATCGACTAGCGAGTGTCGGCGGAGGTACAGGGTCAATCGGTCAAGGCGTTATACACACGATACCGGACAGATCGTCGCTATAGAGTCTCTTTGCTCATCATATCTTGCTTTACATGTACATACATACATGTATGTAAATGCAAGTATTATAATAGTACACGCCTTCGCGTGCTTACGCGACTCGACAGTACAATTCATCTTGCACAGCTATGACGTAAGACAAGAGCCCTTCACCCCTTTTTGCACAAATAGTAATAATAATAATAATAATAATAATAATAATATAATGATATATAAACATAAAAATATATAAATAAATTTAAAAAAGACGTAAAAATGATGACAATCATGCGATAGGGTAATTATTATGAATTTTCTGGCTTCATGACAACGATATGAAAAATTTGTGAACCAAATTTCAGGGGAATGAGTCGGGGACCTATCAATTTTCGTCTGCAATATCTCTTATACGCTTGAATTCGCTTATATATTCAACATTGTACTTAACAGGCCGATTTTACCCACTTTGGGGACGCTCGTCAAGTGCATCGGTAATTGCATTTGTTGACGTAATCGCCTACGCTGCCACAGTTATGAATTTTACAACGTCCATCACACACACATACACACACACACGTGCGAACAGAGATGCTCGCAATAATAAAACTCGAGATGCTAAATATGCTACAACGAGAATTCAGGCGATGATTGATGCGTTTATACTTGCATATAAAGCGCAGTCAGGGGCTGGAAATTTCGCAGCAACGAGCCGCAAGAGAGAGAGAGAGAGAGAGAGAGAAAGAGAAAGAGAGATAGAGAGAGAGAGAGAGAGAGATGAGAGAGAGGGAGGAGAGACAACACCGTGAATTGTGATTTATTATCACCGTTGAACGTAAATTGTCAAGCTGATACGACCAATTGGTCTGTCTTATGGGGCATTCCATGTAAAACCATGGGATCATCGGCCTGACCCCCTGGGATTTTGATAACCAATGGATTTTTTGGTTTGTTTCGACCAAAAATGATAGCTCTAATTTTTCGAAATTTTTCCGCCATTTTATAAGGGTGTGGTGACCTCAAATATCCTTGACATGAAGATGACCATTTTAAAAATCGATGAAACTTTTTCGTCAAATCGGGGACTCGAGAACGCATTTTTTTTTTTTGTCACGGTTCGAAAATGGGATGAGAATGCTAAATATATATTTTTTAATTTTTGTTAAAAAAAAAAAAAGAAAAAATTTGTTTGAATTTATTTTAAATGATGGTTTTTTGTCGTAAGAAAATAAAATAAAGAGAAATTGTGTCTTGGTAAAATTCGATTTTCCTTTTGGTTCAAGAGTAAAACGAAGAAAACGATGACGGATTCGAAAAAAAAAAAAAAAAAATAGAATTAGGTAAGCATCGTTTTCTTCGTTTTAATCTTGAACCAAAAGATAAATCGAATTTTACAAAAACGAAGTTTCTTTTTAATTTATTTTTTTACGACAAGAAACCATCATTTAGAATAAATTCTAAATTTTTTTTTTTCAAAACAAAAATAAAAAAAAAATATTTAGCATTCTCATTCCATTTTCGAACCATGAAAAAAAAAATAGGTTCTCGAGTCCACGATTTTACGAAAAAATTTCATCGATTTTTAAAATGTTTTTTTAATTTTTTTATGTCAAGGATATTTGAGGTCGCCACACCCTTAAAAAATGGCGACAAAATTTCGAAAAATTAGATGTATCATTTTTGACCGAAACAAAGCAAAAAATCCATTGGTCATCGGAATCCCAGGGGGTCAGACTGATGACCCCGTGGATTGACGTGGAATACCCCATATATATATATATATATTAATATTGTAAACTGCAGCAGGAGGGACTGACAATGTTTCGTTCCGTACGAGATAGTTTTGGCCACTTTTCGTCCGGTTTTGGCAACGAAGTATCGAGGAGCAAGTCTCTCAGTATTGAAAAATTAAAAATAAAAACAAAACATTGATTGGGTGGTCGCATAACATTGTCAAGGGTTGTGAGAATGGGGAAAATGCCTGAGATCGGTATAAAGTGACAAAAATCGATGCATCCACACGCCTATAATACGATCTCCCAGATCGTGCTTAATGAACTTTTTTTAATCGACTTTTTTAATTAACAAAAACTAAAGTTATACTTTCCAAAAATTTGAGGCTGATGTCTTATAAATTTAAAGAAAACAAAATACTTTTTTTTTTTAATATTAACATTAATAAGCGCCATTATTTTTGACACTTGATATTAACATTCTTTTGCATGAATTAATCAATTTTTTTTAAAGTGCAAATCGTTAAATTTTTTTTTCTCAAGTTCGACAATAGCGAAGATTTTAGATTTTTTTTTCTCGTTTTTCCTCAATTCGTCGACTGAAAAATTATAGAAATAGAAATTTCTTGGCTCGGGCCGAGAATCAAAAGCTCCGCAATTGCCAGAAAGTCACAACGACTAAACGTATCCCACCGCAACGATGATTCGCGTATAAATAATTTAATGGTTTTGTTACTAATTTTTTTATGAAAAAAAAAAAAGATTTTTCATCGTTAAAACGTGTGATAAATCAGTCTAAAAGTTTTGTTAGGTACAGCTTTGTTTTTTTTCGTGCATAAAAAAAAAATTTCTAAAAATCATCTTGCCATAATGAGGACTCCAGTTGTAAAGTCGATCGAAGGATATGGAAACTTTTCTCGCTCCCATCAGGAGCCTGACAAAGAGGAAACGCAAGAAGCATTCGACAGAGTCAAAGAGTCCTCATCTCTGGGAGACGCGAACTCTCGTACATATTATATGCAATGTCTGTTCAAGGCCAGCACAATCTACTGTACACGACGTCAAGGCGGGTCCGTATATAGAGTAAAGTGCATGTCGCATTCTCGATGCAACCGTCGTCGGGGCACCTTGACCACTCGCAATGACGTTGGTGCAACGATCGAACCTGAACGTTTGGCTTTTTATTTGCTCCGAAAAAAAAAAATTGAAAAAAAAAAAAGTAGACGCTCGAAAGCGTTGGATACATACAATGCATAATATCGAAACGACTGAGAAATAAAAAAGGCCATAATCCACGCTCTGCGTACAATATAGATCGGTATAGAGACCCAGTCGTTAGTTTATCGATATTACAGAGGGGACGAGTGTAGTCTATAGCCTTTGGGGTGATGAAATAAAACACGCGGTGAGGACCCAATATAAAAATACAAATATTTATTTTCTTTAATATGAATGATGTGCGAAATACTGAATGTGGATTTTTCAACGCGCGATCTTTTTTTCGACGCTAGACCTGTAGTGGTTAGCTCCATGGAAGGGGGACAAGTTCCTGCTTCCGACGTTGGCGTGAATTACTCCCGTAATTCCGAGATTGGTCGTCGCGCCGCTCCGCGGCCTTTCTCGGAGGCTTAGGCGAGACCGCCACAAGTCTACGAAGAGTTTGTCTGCGAGTAACTCAACGACATCGGCATATGTGCTTGCATATATATTATATGCATGCGTACAGTACCGAACAAAATTATCTTAAGTATATATATAGCAGGGAAAAAAATCCTAAAAGTTCGCCAACGATCGTTCTCACAACGAAACACGTCCAAAACCAGCTGATTCGTGGCTCAACCATTTTTTTTTTTTTTGTAAATTCTAGGTTGACACTTATTTTTTTGGACTCGCGTGGCTTTATACACCGGGATCCCGCAGACCCAGCTCAAACTTTTCATCCCAAATAACCCTAAAAGGGACTTGACTTAGTTTTTTTTTTGTTTTCGATCGATTGAGGACTCTCGAAAAGTCGATGGAATCAAAGATCTCCGAGCTGTAAGAGGGTTCAAAAAAAGGGGAAAAGCGCCGAATGCGAAAAAAAAAAATTGACGTCGATTTTGCAAATTGCGCTGGGGTTGAGTCGTAATTCATTACTGCAATTCGTTATGTTGGCAATCGATAGTCGAATTCTAATCCATTATTCATTATTATGATAATGGACGATGGTATTTTATTTATATACATTATTTTGGTAATGGACAATGAAATTTAATCGATTGTCCATTATTTTGGTAATGGACAATGAAATTTAATCGATTGTTCATTATTTTGGTTGTGGATAATGGAATTTAATCCCTTGCCCATTATTTTGGTAATGGACAATAAAATTTAATCGATTGTCCATTATTTTGGTAATGGACAATGAAATTCAATCAATTGTCCATTATTTTGGTAATGGACAATGAAATTTAATCGATTGTCCATTATTTTGGCGATGGGTAATGGAATGTAATTGATTTTCCATTATTTTGGTAATGGACAATGAAATTTAATCGATTGTTTATTATTTTGGTAATGGACAATGAAATTTCATCGATTGTGCATTATTTTGGTAATGGGCAATGAAATTTAATCGATTATCCATTATTTTGGCAATGGGCAATGAAATGTATTCCCTTACCCATTATTTTGGTAATGGACAATGATATTTTATCGATTGTCCATTATTTTGGTAATGGGCAACGGAATTTAATCCATTGTCCATTATTTTGGTTGTGGGCAATGAAATTTAATCGATTATCCATTATTTTGATAATGGGCAATGAAATTTAATCGATTATCCATTATTTTGGTAATGGACAATGAAATTTTATCGATTGTCCATTATTTTGGTTGTGGGCAATGGAATTTAATCCTTTACCCATTATTTTGGTAATGGACAATAGAATTTAATCGATTGCCCATTATTTCGATAATTGACAATGAAATTTAATCGATTGTCCATTATTTTGGTAATGGGCAATGGAATTCGTATTTTATTCATCACCCATCATTTTGGTAATGGGCAATGGTATTTTATTCATTACCTAATGGGTAATGAATAATGGAATTTTGTTTATTATCGATAATTTTGGTAATGCGGGTAATGGAATTTTATTCATTGCCGAATCTTTTCGTAACTATTAATGGAATTTAATCCATTATTTTAGTAATGGGCAATGGAAACTCGATCCATTATTTTTTTTTGTAATGATTTATGCCTTATTTTTATATTAAAATTTGTACAATCCTGCGCCAGGGTTCCAGAGATCCCAGTGTGTTGAGCGAGAATTAACCGCGTAAAAAGTTGAACAATTATTTTTACGATCAAATTTAGGCCCTCCGACGAGTATCGAACTCCCTAGGAGATAATTGTCGATAAGTAAAATCGACAAATTTTGATATTCCTTTCGTGTATTGGAAAATGTATGAAAATAAAACTGTGTCATGGTAAAGGCATGCACTTTAAACAAAATTCCTTTTTTTTTTAAGAATATTCAATAAATTAACACAATCAAATAATCCAATTAATTTAATTGATTCAATTGATTCTCAAATAGTTCAATTTCGACGGTTATTAAAAAAAAAAAAAAATACTTTCGACCAATATTGTACATACTCGCTCAAACGGATATTTTGGCTTTTCGCGTCTTTTGGTATTGATAATCGCGCGGAACAACGAACGTGATTTCGTAAATATCTGTGTATATGAAACAAAAATGCATATATGCATATACATTTATGCAAAGTTCATCGTGAGGCGAATAATGTGCCAGCCGCGTGTTAATGTTTGCGCCAAAAAATACAAAATAAAAGATAAAAAAAAAAATAATAAAACAAAAAGTGTACATACGAGCATAAACGATATGTTTTTTTTTGTTCGTCACGTCTGTCTCGCTTGGATCGCGCGTCAGCGCGTGAATTGCCCGACGAGGATGATGAAAAAAAAAAGACCTACACCAACGATGATTCGAGTGCGCGAAACACATGTATTATCATACCGCGTCGCGAGTTTGAGACTCGCGGGACATCTGGAAGAGAGGAAGAAACAAGATTTTTGCGACCTTTGGCGGTATAAATATGTTTAAGATCGTAAAGCAAGACATGTGTGTGTGTGTGTGTATAAATTGATGATCTAATATCCGAGAAAGGCGTAAAGTTTAACGCTGTTGGGCAAAATTTTGAGACTCGACATTTTTTGTTCCAAAAGTCTCAGGCTGGATATGCTTCGTGGTAATTATCGCTATAAATTTAAGTCTCCAAGGCCTTAAGGGGTAACGCCACTCAAGGATTTTGGAAAATTCGATTTTTTTTTTGGCTTAAAAAATATTTTAAGGTCACAAAAACAATATCCATTTGGTCCTTGGTGAAAAAATTTTTTTTCTAAAGGTTCAATTTTCGATTTTGCCACAGTGCCTCGGAGCGCGGGCTGAGCACGATGAAAACTTTAAACTCATTTTTCCTCGAAACCACTTTATTCAAACTGGGAGGACAGATTACTTGAACACCGTTGCACGGATCGATTTGAAATTTTGACGGTAGCTTCACAATTACATTCTCTATGGGAGTGCGTAGCCGTTTTTTTTTTTTAATTTAATGTAAACTATTTTTATAAACAATTTACTGTTCATTTTGGCCAAAAATCGATTCATTTTTTCGGAAGTGCACCATTTCTGCAAAATTTGATTTAAAAAAAAACCGCTAGGTCGTCCCATAGGCAATAGTATGTAGATTAAAAAAAAATGGTTTATTGTTCCAGGTCTTATACTTTATGAGAAATTCGTCCTCCTGTGAAGGAGTTTTAAAAAAAGGCGATTTCAAAGATTGGCTCTGTCACCGCCATTCTGCATCAAAATGATAATAAATTTTTTTTTTCATACTTCAATATGTGTTAAATAAACCCTCTGAAAAGAAATCCTATTCTTCTTTCCCTACTCCTAAAATAAATCGTCAAAGTTAGGCCTTTTGTTCGGCCACTATACAGAGTTACCCCTAAATATTAAAGGTTTATTACAACAATAGTGGTTGTGTTTGGTTGAAAATGATACTTTCGGTAGAAAGCTTGGATCATTGCCTACAAAATGCCTCATTCACGTTTTTCAAATCAACACAGTACAGCTGTAACAGGGAAGTTAAGTTAGTCACTGCGAAAAGCTTGCTTGCTGGATTTATCAAGACAGACTTATTCCCTATTGAGCTGAATATTTATCCATATGTTGAAAGAACGTGGCGAATCAAAGTGATGACCCAGTTTTGAATTTCACCGAGAATTGACTAATTGGCAGAGGATTGAATATTTGTTTCTTGATATTTTGATTTTTATTGGTGCACAATGTAACCATATCTTAAAAATTAATCGATGAATCAAGTTTCCGATTTATCATTTTAAAGTGGATGAGTTTAGCAATTTTTGTGCAAAATTCGATCCAGATCGGTCCAACGGTTCTGGAGATATCCTGCGAGCAAGCTTTTCGCAGTGACTTACTAACTTATACCCTAGTACAGCTATACTAATGTTTATTTGAAAAATGTCAATGAGGCATTTTGTAGGTAATGATTCAAGCTTTCTACTGAAAGTATATCATTTCCACCCCAAGCCCAACACTATTGTTGCAATAGATCTTTAAAATATAGGCCTCAGAGAAGTATGTGCCCCCTGGAACGATACTGAGAAAATTATTTTTTTTTTTAAATACGAAAATTGATAATTTGTCATAGAACGTATTTTTAATTACGAAATAACAAAATAGTTTCACTCTTCTTTGCCTCTCTCTCTCTTCTGCCCCTTGAAATTTGAAATGTCCATAATTTTGCTCCAATTTGACAAATCTGAGCTTTTTTTTCGTGGATTTCAATAAAGCCCTTGAGTAAACTATAAGATATTGAAATTTTTGGTTCATTAAGATATATCGATTTTTTTATGGCTCGGAAATAACGTTGAAAATATTCGAAGGATCATCAAAAATGTATGATCCAACTTTGAAAATCTGGGAAAAAATAAGAAAAAAAAAATATAATATATATCGAGGCTCGCGATCGATCAAGCGAAGGTTCAAAGCTTCGACGAGGTTGCAAGGAGAATGAGACCAGAGTTAAGTCTCGCACTTTTATCGGGAAAAAATAATTCGGTTTTCTCATAAATTTTAGATATGGTCAAATGTATTTATTTTCCATAGCCTATCATTAGTAAAAGTCATTCATAATATTTTTACGTTAAACGAATTATTATTGTATTAAATAATAATAAATTAAAAAGCACGCGAATTCAAATTTTATCACGTGATGTCGAAACGTCACGCCATTGGTTTGACGTCACAATGTTGTTGCCGACTTCGCGGGCTCATATTCACCAAGTGCTTACACGTTCGAGGTGTCGATCAGTGAATAATTTATTATTTTTCGGCTCATAATCGTAGAAAATGGCAAATCGACTTGAATCTGGTTTCGTGAAAGCCGATTCTCAGAATTTACCGAAAATTGATATGTTTATGGTGTGTGAATATATCAGGAACAGTGATCAATTCAATGCTGCCGAAATTCGAAACGCGAAGGCTGCAATGTAAGTAACCTTTATTCATGCAAAGTTTCATAATTTTAGTTGCATCTTATAGAAAAAAAATCTATTGAACGAAAAAATTTAATATTCAACGATTCTATTCATTAGGTCAACTCGAGAAAAGTATGGCGATCAAGCTATAGGTTATGTCTGTCTTCAAAGGGATCAAAATATTTGTAAAGTGAAATGCAGAGTCTGTCCTGAGCATCGAGTGAGAAACCAAGGGTATTCTGTCACACTAACTGTGAACGAAGAGGAAGAAAGAATTATGAATGTGGAATGTCATGATTGCGCAGCAGCCAGTGGTAAGTAAGATCATCTATCTAAATGCAAAGAACCCCAAGTTTCCGATTCATATGGTAAAATCTATTAATAAAAAAAAAAAAGTAACCCATAAGTGCGCAGCAAACAAAATGCTATCAATATTAAGATTTATGATTATTTTTTTGCTTCGAAGCACCGTGACAATCAACTTCTTGATGAAAAGTCCTATCGCTGCGCAAATATCATAACCTCAATATTGATAGTTATAACTGTGCAAACAAAATGGTACAATCATATTGAAATTCCTGATTTATTAATATACATTAGTAAATAGTATATATTAATTGTATCGTATTTTTTTACAGGTGGTTGCAAACACGCTATTGCGTTCTTGATGTGGATTCATCGTCGTTCAGAACACCCATCAGTCACTGAAATTGAATGCTACTGGCGTCGATCCGCTTTAGCATCCGTAGGCACGGCGAAAAAATTCATCACGTGTTCCGAAATGATAAAAACTTCATCTATTTCTAGACCAATGCCAGACAATACAGCGTTTTTCCAAGCTCTTGTTAAAGAGGCGGAAGAAAAACAGGTGGACAGTCAGCTTACAAGGCATAACTTCGAATTAAAAAATTGCAAAGTTGTGACACTGTCGATTCATCAACTTCTTATGAAATTTATCGAGAACGATGGAAAGTTGGTTGATGATTTTATTGCGTTCGCAACAACGGAGATGTCAAATGATCTTTGTCAAATCGCCGAGATTTCAACTCGTGCTCAGAGTGATACACTTCTTTGGCATGAACTTCGGTACGGGAGAATCACAGCATCAAAAATATACGAAGCGGCTCGTTGCAGAACAGAAGATGGTTCATTTATCCAACAAGTGATTGGCGCAGCAAAAGTGTTTGATACGGAATATATGCAGCGAGGAAGACTACTAGAATCAGCAGTGTTGCAAGAAGCTTCCAAAAAAACAGGATTATTTTTTCGAAATTGCGGTCTGCAGTTGGTGCCATCATTCCCAATGTTAGGCGCTTCACCTGATGCCATATGTGACGACTTTATTGTGGAAGTGAAATGCCCATCAACAGCAAAAACGTTTGACAAGTTTTTACCCCACGGCAAAATGAACGACAAATGCAAAGCCCAAATGAATTTACAAATGTTTGCGACCGGAAAACGTAAGGGCATTTTTTGTGTGGCAGATCCGAGTTTCGAAAACACGAAGAACATTACTGTTCTTTGGGAAAATTTTGACGAAGAATATAATAATGAGATAATCGAGAAGGCAACCAGATTTTGGAAAGACTATATTTTCTCAAAAATGTTCAACAACTTGAGTAATTAATAAAGTTATTATATTTCACTTTTATTGTAATATTCCGTTTACATCGATTTGTTCACAATATATATTGGTTAAACAGTAAATATTATCTACTATATGTCAGTCTTGTTTACGCATTTAAATCCTATTCACGTTCTTATTATTGGCGGCTGTATATTTATGAGTGCTGCAGCAATTATTATAACATGATCGATTACAGAGGTACAACTGTGCGGAAGACAAGCATGTGGTATGAGCATTTTATATTCTCTCAATCGCCGGATAATTCGTTCAATATGTATACGCAAGCTTGCAATACGTTTCGTTTCCAGTACTTCTGTTTTCGTCGGCTTCACGCTAGACGATACACTCGGGGGACGAATAAGTGTACAGTTTTTTTTGTTCAAAAGAACTTGAATTTGTTTAAATCCACGATCAGCCATTACCCCACATTCTTCTGGCAATACTTCTAAAAAACCACATACTTCTGTGATAAGTGTATCGCTTATTCTTCCACCATATCCTGCGGATATATAGTTAATAAATCCATCCGGTGTGGATGATATTAGATATTTCAATGTATTGCATTTTTTATATTCTGACCAGGTTAATGCTTGATGAACGCTATTTGATGGCTTTTCAATTTGTATTTCGAAACAGTCTATTATGGATTGGACGTGGCAGTAATTAGCGCGAAAAGGAATCGGTAGAGCTTTTTGAATACTATTTTTTGAAGGGAAATATATTAATGGTTTCAGCATGTGAGCTAATATTGGGACACAACTATTAAATATTTTACTTGCTTGACTGGTTGACATCCCAAATTGTTCGCCCAATCTTTTAAACGTGTCGTCCAACTTAATCTTCATTAAAGTTAATTTTATATCATCGGCGCGAATTTTTGTGTGAATATGCAGACGATCTATAATCCAATTCCATTCACTTAAAATACCAATATAATTTTTTGAATTAGTACTTATGAAATAATTTGTGAGCAATGAGGCTTTAATTTTAAATTCTTGTGTTTCATTTGTTTCGATCTCTTTTTCTTCGGGGGAAAATGGCTCCCAATCGCTTGATGTCCCTGGAGCGAATGAAGATACCATTGTCGAGGTAGTCTCTCCGCTAGGTATTTTGATTCGACCGGAAGCTTTTATCGGTGAATTCTTAGCATCTCGTGTCTCAATATTCTTTGGCGAACACATTGCATCACTCGTACTGGCTTTTATATCGCATGAAACGTATTTACTGCGAACATTGTGTGAACGTAGCATGTTAACTTGTACCCCTTTATTTTGAAAGGTTTTCTCAGCAGGTTTACTCGCAGTTGTAGCCTCTGATACCACAGGTTGTATAAAATGCTCCGGAGCGATATCGATATCTGAGCTGGAAGGTTCCTGAATGTATTAAAAAAAATGTAAATTTAAATATTAAGTATAGTTATTTCAATGTCTACAATGAAAGTATTTGTTACGGAATTACCTCACTTGCTGTCTTGATGTTGGGGGAAACATTTTCTTTGCTGGCAGCTTCAGCGAACGACGAACAACCTGGTGTAGCAAGAAGATCAGCGACATCTGCTTTACGTCTTCTTTTCTCAGATGTCGGGCGAGGATGAGGCAAACATCTTTTACGATCTGGCTGGCAATCGAAGATGTGTGGCACAACATTTTTTTTCATTTTTATAGGGCCACCCATTAAACTGAAGCGAACATAATTCTCCATGTCCTGTTTTAACTTGGAAATATTTTATAGGTTAGGTGTATCGAAACTGCTAGAGAGAATGATATTGAAAAATTGAAATGAAATTTGAAAAATTACATTGCAATTTTAAAACTTACATTGAAATGATCTTGACAACAAAAATAATTCGAATTTGTTGGTTCATCAGGACGACGTGCCATCGCAAACCACACTTTCCGTATTTTTTCGTCGCGTGGAACGACGACGAATATTTTACTTGGCGCACTTTTTGTTGTATTTTTACACAAGGGCACATAACACCACCGGTAACTCTTAGTACACGCCATATGGGATTATTTGCGTCGAAATATTATCAAAAACAATTTCCGCACGTGTGATTTCCGTGCTTTACAGCTATCCAGCACGTTCGGGAACAACCTCGTGACGTCACTATTACTTTCGAGAAAGATCGGCTTTTTCCGGCGCGTTTGAATAATAGCTCAGGCGTGCAAATTTTATAATAGCTATAATTTTGCAAATAATAAATACTTTTTTTTGCAAAAAAAATTTAACTGAGAATCTTATATGTTCTCTATCCACTAGTCACATTCATTAAAAATGTGAGAAGACCGAATTGCAGCGTGACGATTAACTTTTCATCAAAATGCCAAAACAAATTTGAGATTTTGACTTTTTTTTTCAAGGCTCTGTATCGATGTATTGTTTTTTTCCCCCCGCTCATCGAAAGTAGAAAATGTAATGTACCGGAAAGTCTTCTCGAAGACAAAAAAAAACTTCTTAATTTTTAATTCAATTATTAATTTCACAAAGTTCAATCTATAAGTAAAAGGACAAGTAAAAGTTTTCCGCTTAAAGATAATTCGAGTGAATCATATCCGAATTCTATTCGATATGAATAATTTAAAATAAACAAATATTTCTCGATGTTCATTGGTGAATACGACGATTGGGAGAGATTCATTTTTTTTTTAAACCTCAGGAGAGCAAAAAAGTGTCGCAGAGGCTGCAGCCATTTCTGGTCCTAGCGCAATTGAAAAATTCATAAAAAATAAAAATAAAAAAAAATTAACAAGTTTTCGATCGTTTGGCGAATAAATCATTCGTGTTTTCTCGCGGGGTTCTTTCACACGAGACAGATAGGGACACGTATATATATTCGCGGTGGTCTCGATGCATCGTTGACGTCATCGTCTGACCATTTTTAAAACACACAGCTCCGAAACTGAAAACCAGTTTTCTCGCCCGAGCGATGCACGGCCCAGTGTCGACGAACGAAGTATACCCGCAATATTAGTGCAGGTATACATGGACTCGAAGTTTAAACGAAAAAAAAAAAAAAAAAAAAAACAACAACAACTATTCACACTATGATTTTGTGAGGAAACAATTATTGTGAACAAATTTTTAAAATGAAATATTTTTATATCGAAAAAGTAACTATTTTTCCTCCTTTATTTATTTAGAGTTATTTTTTGTCGTTGTTTCGTAAAATTTGCAATAAACTTTAGTTAACGTTACGAGTCAGGAAAGGACGACAATAATGCTGTAAATGACACTGACGTATGGGCGAAATTTCGTCAACTCCATGAACGATCAATGTTGCATAAATTTTGAAAATATTTGTACAGAAAGTTCGCTCAAAATAGAAATAAAAAAATCAAGTATCAAAGTTGAATTACAACTGGTATAGTCGTTCAACGAGCCATACCGAGTCAGGTGGCCGAAGAAAGTGCAAATTTTGAGAATTTTTTTTCTTTTTTTTTTAAATCTTAAACACAAGTGCAGAAGTTTCTTACTCGAAGAAGTAACATTCGAAGAATATTCTGTAATTTTTTTGCGCAAAAATTTTCATTTGTAAGTAATTTCAAGACGTTGTGTGCTGGCAGCACTTTGTAAAAAGTACATTTGCCTCGAGCACTGTCGTTCGGCAATCAGATTATTCAAAATCAAAAAAAGTATTTCTTTCGTAAATTAGTTTATCCAGTGATTGATCGATGGAATTTTTGTCACATAAATTTGAAAAAAATTCCGGGTGCTTAAAGTCAGAGTCTTAATTTTTGGGAAACGGAAACGAAGATTTTTTTGTTCGCCAAATCCGAAAGTATTTGAATCGGGGAAAAAAAATCCTCAGATTTTTGTATCTAAAAAAAAAGCCGAATTTTTTTTTTTACAAAGGTCGATGCAACCGATGTTCATCGGTTGCAATTTTCGGGCAAATTTATATTATTACACGAAAAAAAATTGTCGAATGTTTTTCGAATGTTACTTTTTCAAAAAAATATCAAACTTTCATAAAAATTCTTGTGATTATTCGGGGAAAAAAATTCTCAAAAACTCGTTTTTTTTCGGCCTCCAGACTGGGTATAACGAATACGTATAATATACGTGGACCAATGGAGAGGCGTAAAAAAAAGTGCTTATCTCGATCATATACACATATGAATATGAAGGAGAGATTTAATATCCCGAGAGAGCTCGGTGTATGGCCATATAACTGAAACGATAGCAGAGGGGGATGTTTGACGAGAGGGATGCTCAAACCGGAGAATTCCAAGAAACGTGTGTGAGTATATGGGAATAACATAAGACACGATTGTAACACATTCTCGAGTGTTTAATAATGTCGACTGCTCGGTTCTTGAATTTCGCCGATCTTTCATTTCCTCTCGCTTTCACGTCGGGCGATAAAACATATCCGACGAAGAAAAGAGATTGTGATTGCGCAAAAGGATGCGTGAAATACACAAACGAGAGCCTTGTGCATGCGCTATTTGCATCGTGTCTCCCCTGTAACTCTCGTTGGCAAATATTTGACTGGCAAATACGATCCAAATTTTGTATTATAATCTGAAGAGACCAGGGTAAGAGTTATTTTTTTTTCCCCCCAGTTAACGACTAGTCACCGGTGAATTGCAACTTTGATTCAAACATAATCATAATTATTATAATCAATGAAGCCAGAGTGGTATGCAAACGAAGCTTAAATCGAATCCAAAATATCTCTTTCGACATTTATGGCAAACCTATTCAAAATTAAGAAGAGCATAACGCCTCAGCTGGCAATTAAATTTAACAATAACATTGAACAAGCGGCAATGCTGCAATTAAATTATTTGCAACGTTTTTTTTTTTACACAAAACCCAACAGAAGAACGACGGATACGTAAACAATATTAATGTGGAGGTACGAGGGAAAATTTTTTTTATGCGCACTTTGTAAATAGATCGTTTAAAATTGTCAAATTAATTGTTATCAGGTTCATATGAGGATTAATTTTTTTGGAAAAATCTTACATAATTTAAGAAAAAATTTTTCACCATTATTCATATAAATTCACGGTAGAGTCTTATATGGAGACTTGAATGAGGTTGACGGGCATTTGTAAAATAAAATTAATAAAATAAAAATAAAAAGAATTTTCGGTCGCGATTTCATGTTCCATTTCTATATATATACAGCTTGGCACTTTATATATATAGAAGAAACGTGAGATGCGTTGGCGAATATGTGTAGAGAGCGAAGCCCAAGAGGCACTCATGTCAGAGGCGCGCCAAACGTCCTATATATATATATATGTATATATGTATATGAATGAGGAACATTGTGAGCCGCGTGGCTCGATGGACTATCTCTCGGAATGAGCCAAGAGCCAAGCTCGTAGCAGACTTCCTCCCCTTCTCTTTTGCCCGACTCTCCTACCTTTTGCGTTGAGGCGGCTGTGGGTCAATCGCAGAAGGTCACGAGGTCGATCGAGTCGCGCGTGTATACCGGAGGGTGCTTTAATGCGCTTTTAGCTGCACCGCGATACACCCATCGTGTCAATGTACAACAGGGGGCATTTGATGTACATTCATTCAAACGCGTTGACCGTATATTCGTGAAGGTGAGCACCAGGCGAAATGTGATAATTTATCGATAAAAAAAAAAAAAAAAAAAGCCTCTGCCATGCCCTTAACCCTCAGAAATAAAGAACTCTGCCTTTGTGGCGTGGGAACAACCCTCGTTCTTTCTCTCGACCACTTTTATTTATGCTTTTGCTGCATGATGGCCAACGGAAAGTTCGCGTGCCCAACCAACAGTGATGTACACTATATACTTCTATCACCATACTGGGATACTACAGTCAAACCTCGGGCACTGACTACTCGGGCACTGACTGACCCCGGGCACTGACGTCAGCTGTTACTCGGGCACTGCGGAATCCACAGTGGCGCTACAATATAGAACCCCCGTGAAGAAAAAAATTTATAATTTCAAGGAGTGAAGGGAACCGATATACGCACGATACGGGCCTGGTGCTTTATTCCCATTGGTTAGTAAGAAGGCTGGGTCTTTCGGTCAGTGCCCGAGGCTCCTGTGCTCGAGCTCAGTCAGTGCCCGAGGTCCGACTGTAGTGCCAACCAAAAATAATTGATAAAAGAAAAAATCGAAATTTCTTGAGCGATCGTCAAAGGAATCCTGAAGACTTCTCCCAGTCAGGGATCGAGAAAGTGTCTTCTTTTTTTTTTTAAATCCTTTACCAAGAGGTCTCTATTCTTTAGATATGTGCGCTATAGTCGATCAACACTGGGGATACGACGATTCCCAGCCAAAAATAGTCGATAAACGAAAAAAAAAACGAAATTTCTGGAGCGATCGTTAAAAAGCAGGAGTCCTCAAGACTTCTCCCAGTCGGGAATCGAAAAAGTGTCTTCTTTTTCAAAAAATCCTTTTCTCAGATCCCTATTCTTTAGGTATATGTAAACTATAGTCGATCGCTACCGGGATACGATTCCCAGCAAAAAATAGTTGACAAAAGAAAAAGTAAAAATTTATGGAACGATCGTCGAAGGAGTCGTCAAGACTTCTCAGTCAGGGATCGAAAAAGTATCTTCTTTTTTGAAAAAAAAACCTTTTTTTCAGGTCTCTATTCCATACATATATGTACGGAATTAATAAGATATACTGTACACATTTATGAAGGCATTTATTATTGTATAATTTATTATTGTATAATTGTATAATTGACACCACAAAAAAATTCCCTGCCCTGCTTTCAATGGACATTTTGGGTAGTCTCGATACAGTGAACTTGTTAGCTGTCGTAAAATTTTAATTGCACTACGGTAATGCGTGCCTCATTGAGGGATTTTTTTTGTCATCAGAAATTACGATGTACGACTGTTGATACTTTGGATTTGAATCTAAATTAAAAATTAATTCTGTATATCAATATTATTAATTGTGCTACCTGTGTGAAATAAATAGTCCTATTCGTGTAAAACAGAGAATAAATTGTTGATGAGTATTGGCATCTTCAGAAGAGAGTCCCGAAGTTTATTTTTAGGACCGCATAAAATCATTTTTGATCGATCTTACTCATTAGTTTTTTGTTGTTTATTATATGGGAGCAAACGATCAAATCAACTGGAATTACGGAGTTTACGTACAAGCTGTTATAAATTTCCCGTATAGAATGAGACGAATGAGGAATCATTCAGGAATCGAGTGATATGATCTTTGTGGATCACTATTACGTACGCAGGAGACTGCTATGTCCTTGATATCGTCACGGTTCTTGTTCACGGTCATAGACTCTGGAGCACACCTCTTTGTTAAATGTACCAACTTATATATATACATATATATATTATAATTCAATCTGTACACGCTGCTAAAGTTATCTAATTTCTCATGGATCTCGTGTAAACGAGATCTTGCGCAATTTCCGAGTAATTTATGTACATGTAAATTCATATATACACACACGTAAACTATTATTCCCAGACAAATGCGTTAACTCGCAGCTCTGTACCTCTGTCTGTGGATTTTATTGAAGCGGTGAATTATTATCTCAGCACCGTGTAGGTGGTCACGAAACGGATGAAGAAGCATTCGAGATAATTGTCTAATGAGATAATTCGTTACGAATAATTACTTCGTCATTCATCAACACGAACGAAAGGGGACAACAGAAACAACATCATCTGATTATTGTCTTGATTTTACATATACTTATTGTGTCCTATACATCGTTATAAGGGGATTGCACACTCTGACATAGCAAAACCATTGGCCTAATTAAGTCATTTTTTACTTAAAAAAGTCATAACTTTTTTTTTTTTAAGCAAAAGAAAAATCGACTTCAAATTTTGTTGTTGTTTTTATTTTAATTTCGCAAAATTAATCAAAAATATTTTTGCTACGTGTGTGTGTGTGTGTGTGTGTGTGTGCGTGTTTGTGTGGCTTAACGACAGTGCGAATAAATAAACGCGATGCACATAGGCGGGGATAAGCGACAATTCACGAGCAAGCATACGTATATACAAGAGTGTATAAATGCAGGAGGACTTGCACTTCATGCATCGTTCACATTTGTGCCAAGGTTGCCTCGATGTACAGCCCCCCCCCGTGCACGCGGGCTCTTTTTTGCCACTCACGTCTCTTTGTACATAAGCAACACCCATATTCATGTTATAGTCGGACACACGCGTAAAGTTTTTTTTTTTTTTTTTTTTTTTTTTTTTTTTTTTTTTTTTCTACCTGCAGATGAGTGCACACGATGAATTCCGTATGTGGCTACAGATACGTTTTTCAAAAAGTGCAAGTTGATGCACCATATCGAGAAAATTCCTGAATCAACCAAATGATAATTACGAAAAATCCTTCGCGAGAATAACAAAAAACAATAACTTCTTTTTTTTTTTGTTAAACAGGCGAAGCGGAAAGTTAAAAAATAAGTTTTGTTTTTTGTTTTGCTGAAACCCAGAGTTGTTTTTTTGCCCTAAATTTCGCGCGGATATACGCCCCTTTGGCAGTAAGAGGCTGTAAGATTGAATCGCGTTATAGGATCGCACTTTAGTTGCATAATTCTGGCAATGAACATGATCAATGTATAATAACATAAATTTTTTTTTTACGAAAATAATATAAATAAATTAATGGCACAATCAATGAATAATCTCGAATTTATCAATTATCGTTGCCATAACGGCCATTTTGAAAATTATAGAAAACAATGGAAAGAGAGGCCTGCCATGAGTCTGCAAAAATGAAAAAAAAAACATTACGGTCCGAAATCGTATATTAAATTTTTTACTCCAAAATCACAGGATACCTGGCTAAAAAAAATCGTTCCACTTCACGCTCTAAAGTCCCATATTTACATACAGAGAGAGAGAGAGAGAGAGAGAGAGAGAGAGAGAGAATGGAACGGTAATATCAATTATTTCATCTCCTAAATTATTCCTCAAGGACTTTTCAGAGCTTGAAAGTCAAGTATGTCATTATTTTATTTCTATTTTATGAATATTCTCATGGCAACAGACGTGTGAATTGATCGTCGCGCGAATCACTATAAGCTAATCACTGTACGTATACCTAAATTAATAATAATAATAATTATTATTATTGGTAATTCTTTAGTTTAGTCACTTTTCCGAAAAATGAGCCTAAATTTTTTTTTTTCTATTTACTCCTTTATTAGGTTATAAATGATGATATAGCGTCGGGGGAGGCTGAAAAAGTTGAATAAATAAATAAATAAATAAGAAAATAAATAAAATCAGTTTTTTTATTTTATTTTGAAAAGTATCGATCTCAGAGAAAAATGTATACAACATAAAAGATCAATCTTTTCATAATCTACCACTTTTGTAGGCAACATTTTTCTCTAAGATCAACACTTTTCAAAATAAAATGGAAAAACTAATTTTGTTTATTTATTAAACTTTTTCAGCCTCCCCCGACTGAATATCATTATCGGTGACAAAATAAAGCTATTCATCAAGAAAAAAAAAAATTTCCACCGTTTTTCGGAAAAGTGACTAAACTAAAGAATTTATTATTATTAGTATATTAATAATTATAATATTAATATTTAATAATATAAACAATAATATTAATAATAATATTACTATTGCTATTATTATTTTTGGTAACTATTGGTTCTTTTTTTATTAATTTGATTTTTTTATTTATCGATAATATCGGAAAAATAATGATTTATTCTCGAAATATATAAACAATATGGATTTTAATT
Source organism: Rhorus exstirpatorius (assembly GCA_963564615.1). Taxonomy (NCBI): domain Eukaryota; kingdom Metazoa; phylum Arthropoda; class Insecta; order Hymenoptera; family Ichneumonidae; genus Rhorus; species Rhorus exstirpatorius. The sequence continues at coordinate 37,496,519 of OY751315.1, forward strand.
GAATTTTATTCGTATTGAATTGTTATTTTAATTTTCGGGACAAAAAAGCTTGTCTTTTGACGTATCGAAATGGAATTTTCGAATTTCGGGGGTCCTCAATGCAATTTCAAAATTCCAAGACTTTTTTGAATTTTTAAAAAAACATGAATGGGTTCACCTAGAATCGCTGTAATTTTGCTTCTCGATGGACTTGGGACTGCAAAAGTTTGTAAATCTTCGCAATCGTTCAGGCTTCAAAACGCCGCTACGTTCATCCAGCTACGATGATTTTTCACTTTTTTTTACAAATTTTCAAAGTAGAACCATTGATTTTTGACAATTTTTCCATACTCCCCTCTGGACTCAAATAATTCGCGGATTTACAAAGTGCTCCAATGCGTACAAAAAAATGGAAACCACGGGATGAGTCCAATGCCATTCTCTGAGTCTACTCCTGGGCTTTTCAAAACATCCCCGATAAGCCCAAATCCGACGATTTTGAACAAAGTTATGGGCATTTAAAATTTTTATATTTCCAGGTATTAGAAAAAATTGTGAATTTTTTTTTTTCGTCTTTCACCATATTTTTCACCTCCATATGTTACATGAATAAACGATACCTGCTTATAGATATGGATATTGTTATAATGGTTCTCGGATATATAATATATATATATATATATATGTATATATATATATGTAATGAATTTTTATTATTATCATTATTATAATATGTACGAAATATGTCTTGCGCACGACGACATTACGACTGATAAGAGAGCCGCAACTTGACCTGCGAGGCTAATCGCGACAGGACCCGCGCAATTGATCTTGTTTCACACATATATATATTGTAATATTTTGGTAAAATCATCGAACAACGGATAAATATGGGGCGGAAGGATTTTTATTATTAATCGTCACGAGACTTTCTCTTTTTATTTGACTGTCTCAATTAGTCTAGACGTCACGCTTCAACCAAATCCTGATCAAGACTGTCTTTTCAAATAATCTTAACGTCGTCACGTCAACCCAAAACTCCGTCTCTCTTTTGTCTGTCTTTCCACTCGTTCTCATCCTATGCCATGGAATCGTTGATATCCCGATTCCTCTCTCATAATCGTTACACTACCCCCCACCTTTTTTAAGTTGCCGCCCCGGCAACTCCCTAATTAAACTAGGATGTGGTTGTCATGGTCCATCCAAGTTCTAAACCTTGCTACACTGTCCTGGTATTCACCCAAGTCCCGAGGGAAAACCATGACTAAAAAAACCTGGGAAGGACAGTGTGTACATTTCAGGAGCTAAGTAAAACAACGGATTCCTACTTTTAGCTGTTCGGTCTTTGTCACCTAAAAGTCCATCCTTAAAAATTACATTTCAAATGATAAATGTTGATATTCTTCAATGTTCTTTCTTCTTTGTAAAGGTGCGACGTTACCCAACCTATCGATGTTGCATCGCTCTTTATCCAAGTAACGTCTTCGTTGGTTCAACAATTGTAAATTATAACAATTCAAAAACTGAAGGGATTGAGATGAGACGGAAAAGTCTCTTTAGTCTCTCCGGGTACACAAATAACCTGTGATACAAGAAAGAAAAGAAACATATATCGCATATTTTCCAAGAAAATAAAGTCTTTTAAATTAAATACATCTCTTTCAAAAGTCTTACATAATTGTAACATTATTCTCTTTTTTTTTTTTTTTTTTTTTTTTTTTTTTTTTACACAAAAAGAAATCAATCAACCCGAAATAATCCGACATTAATGCCCTCATGGAAAGATTTTTTTTTTTTTTTAAATACTTTTATTTATCGTCCTTTTTCTTTTTCCATCGGATGTTGTTCTCCGAACAGAATTGAGCATACTCAACTTCTGTTCACAACGATGCCGAACTAAGATCATAAACCGGGCTTTTCTCCGGGAAACTTTAAAATATTCCTGCAACCTGAATTATTATTAATAATACAGGTTGTATTTGCTTGCCATGGAATATTCTAACCCCACTGCCAAGAAAGCCACAATCAAGCAATTACCGAATTCTTATCAAGCCTGATAAGCCAATCAGCATCCACTTCCAGATTCTCCGGAAACCCTTCCAGAACGCTATTCTACACTTTTCCTGGTGTAATCCGAATTAGCGTTCAAGGCTCCAGACGAGCAATCCAACATCACTTTCCGGCATTAATGCTCACAGAACTGGCACCAGTACATTTAAAAGTTAAAAAAATTCATTTTCAATCTTCATAAGGAGCCAACCGATCGATAATTTGAAGCGAAGTGTGATCAGTTCGAATTGTAAATTGTCGGCCAATAAGGAAATGATGGAAATGAACGACAGATCGAATCACGGCTAAAAGTTCTCGGGGAGTAACACAGTAATTTTTTTCAGCGTTGTTGAAAACCTTGCTAAAGTAACTGATCACTTTTTCTTCTCCAGATTGAATTTGGGACAATACAGCTCCAATTCCATTGTTTGAAGCATCGGTATCAAGAATAAAAGATTCAGTAAGAGACGGATAAGCCAAAATGGGAGGGGAAATTAGTAATTTCTTTAGATCTTCAAATGCAACGTTGGCATCTGTATTCCATTCAAAGTTAATCTTCTCTTCGGTTAAACGATGCAGAGGTTTTGCAATTAAAGCAAAATTCCTGACGAACTTTCGATAATAAGAACTGAGTCCTAAAAAGCTTCTAAGTTCTTTTTTGTTCTTTGGAATTGGCCAATTTACAATTGTTGACGTCTTTTCCGGACAAGTTTTAATACCTGACCCCGAAACAACGTGTCCTAAATAATGTACTTCTTTTTTTTTTTTTATTAAAAACACATTTTTTTGGATTCACCTTCAAATTAGCTTCTCGAAGTCTGTAAAATACTTGTTTTAAATGTTCCAGGTGTTCGGTGAAAGATTTGCTAAAAATTATAATATCATCTAGATATACAAGACAAATTTTCCAAGTTAAACCTTTGAGAACAATGTTCATTAATCGAATAAAATTTGGAGGGGCATTGCACAGTCCGAAAGGTAAAACCTTGAATTGCCACAATTCATTTCCCATCGAAAAAGCAGTTTTTTCTTTATCTGAATCTTTAATTTCGACTTGCCAATATCCACTTTTTAAATCAATGACGGAAAACCAAACAGCACCAGCCACTGCATCAAGAATTTCGTCAATTCGTGGAACAGGGTATGAATCTTTTCTTGTGATGTTGTTGAGGAAACGATAATCGATACAAAATCGAATAGATTTGTCTTTTTTTTGGTATGAATACAGGAGGGGAAGAAAAAGGACTAATGCTGGGTTAAATTACACATTGTTCGATCATTTATTCTAAGAGTTTGACAGCTGATTCTCTATATTGAATCGGAATACGTCGAGGCGATAATTTGAACGGCTTCGCATTTCCGATATCAATTTTATGTTTAATTACGTTACAACGTCCTAAGTCGTTTGAATCCTTTGCAAAATTCGTTTCGAACAAGATGATGAACCCTCGAAACTGTAATATTTGTTCTTCGGATGGCAAATTCAAAGAAGTTTTGAAAATTACTGAGAGATGCTCGGGGATTTGATCATTTTTATGGTATTTATCTGAGAAGGTATAGTGTACCGAAACGATTCGTTCTGAATCTTTAAGAAAAAGTTTTTGCTTCAATAGAGATTTGAATCCGTCGAGTAAACCTGATTTTTGAAGAAAATCCAAACCAAGAAGACAATCTCCTTTAATCTTTGCGAAAACAACATCTAATTCAATCGAAAAGTTCCCGACTTGAATTGTTGTAGAGCGAATGGTTTCATAAGGGAAATTTTCCCGAGATACGGTCAAAATTTTCAGTCGCTTTGATATTTTTTTTTGAGCGAGTGAATCAAATTTGCAAAAGTATCAGAATTTGCGAGTGTGATCTCCGAACCAGTGTCTATTACCATCACACACGATTTGTTTGCGATTTTTCTGATCAAAGTCAAATTTAATGTTAAATTAGGTTTGTTCGTATTAGAGAAGATTTGTTGAGTTTGTACTAGTCGAGTCGATTCGTTTTTCGACTCGACTTTCTCTAGTTTTTTTGGAATAATGTTTTCGGAAATGTGTTTTGAAATCTGTGAAGAAGAAGGTGCGTTCCTACAGAAACGTTTAAAGTGGCCAATTTCACCACAAATCCAACATTCAGGAGGACTCCGTTTCTTTGCACTCAGATCATTCGAAGAGTTATTATCAAAACTTTTATTTGAACTGTTAGAGATACCAAGGTTTGAGTTTCTTTTCTTAAGATTTTTATCATAGAGATTCTGAGGAAACTCTTTGTTTTTTAACTCAAAATATGAATTTTTTTTAAGGAGATTTATCGCCTGAACTTCTTTTGCACGAATTAGAGCAACTTTGAGAGAAGAGATATTTTCGATTCTAAGAGTTCGACGAATATTGTAGTTCGCAAACCCGGAAATGAAATGGGCACAAGCGATTTTATCTCGGGTCTCTTTGTTCGATTCAGGAAAAGCCAGCAGAACTAGGCGTTTCAGATCGGTCGCAAAAATGGCGAGATCTTCATTATATTTTTGTTTCCTTGCATTAAATTCGTTGAATGAGATTCGAAAATTGGTTAGCACCAAAACTGAAATCGAGAGCTTCCTTAAGCTTAAAAAAATCTTTGATTTCCTGTGTATCGAGACTGTCTAGAACGGATCGAGCGGGACCTCTGAGTGAGGATGCAAGAACGATGGCTTTCTCTTCAATAGAATAATTATTGAAAATCGCGATCATTTCGAATTGTTTATAATATTGATCCCACGAATTAGTGCCATCGAAAGTATCGAGTTAAAGAAAATTCGATGAGTGACGAGTTATTGAATTCGAATGATCAGAGACGATCGTGTTTGAGGGAGGCAACACAGGAGTTACTGAATTGATTTCGTTATGAATAACAGCTTGAGTCGATATTTGAGAAACAGGAGGATTTGAAGCAATAGGAGGAGATAAAGAATTAGAATTAGAAGAAGGAACAATATCTGAGGGTTGTGTCCTTGTTGGATTGATCTCTGCCAAGATACAATGGGCTGTTTCTTTCGCTGCTTCTCTTGATGCAATTATCGTAATTTCACGAGTAGCTTGAGCTACAATTTCTCTAGCTGTTGTTGAAGCTGCTTCCAGAGCTGCTTCGATTGCTGTTTCTTTGAACCGATTTAATTCTGTTTCATAACGAACAGAATTGTCTTCGATCATTTTCCGAAGTTCTTCTCTCAACTGGTCAATACGATCAGGTTCACCGCTTTCTTCTTCTCGAGAAGTAGCTCGTGTTCTCCGATACGGCATGATTAATTGTAATCACGAATAATCCAAAATTTTTTTTATTGTTTTTTTTATTTGAACTTTTGTGTGCGTGGGTTCGCTGAAACACTTCTGACACCAAATGTAATATTTTGGTAAAATCATCGAACAACGGATAAATATGGGGCGGAAGGATTTTTATTATTAATCGTCACGAGACTTTCTCTTTTTATTTGACTGTCTCAATTAGTCTAGACGTCACGCTTCAACCAAATCCTGATCAAGACTGTCTTTTCAAATAATCTTAACGTCGTCACGTCAACCCAAAACTCCGTCTCTCTTTTGTCTGTCTTTCCACTCGTTCTCATCCTATGCCATGGAATCGTTGATATCCCGATTCCTCTCTCATAATCGTTACAATATATATATATATCTCTGTATATACATATATATATAATGTACGTAAGAGCATGCATGCACCCGCGATATTGCATTGCCGGCTCTGTTCACGTCGTCTCAATAGCCGACCTTCACCCCGAGAACATTCGTCATCGTTGCCGATTTGCTGGACTGTAATCGCGACTGCGAGAGAGCAATATAAACGAGAGTGTACAGTAGGACCCCTCGCGCTGGCGAGCCCTGAGACGTTTGATTTTCTATCTTCCCCCACTAGGCCGACCGGTCGAGCATGCGCAAGCACTAGCAAGTGTTCTATCGTCGTTTATAGCCCGAATAATTAAGCTATCGGAATAATTCAAACGGCATTGTCCAAGTCTACTCGCAGGATTTTCAAAACTCTTCAATTGAGCCTGAATAGATGGAACCATAGCGGAGTTATGGCCATTCGAAATTTCGATTTTTTGAGAGGTTTTTTTTTCCTTAAAAAAATTAAGGCAGGATTGTGAGGAAAATTTGTATCGTTGTTTCTTATACTAATCTTCATGAGACTTTATATAAAATAGCTCGATGGTATGGTCACCAATGCCACGAGTAAAATAGGTGCGTGTACGTGGCGAGTGGAGCTATAATTGGGCGTGTCCCTATGCATCAGCAAAAGTGCATATGCATGTATAATTCTCGATGCAACTCTATACGTTATGTATGCATATGTGTGTGTAGATGAGAAGTAGTTACGATCGATACGAACAATTGTATGGTGACCGCGAGTACGATCTAATAAAAACGCTTGCACGTTACCGTATATATTATTTAAATATACGACAATGGTAAATAGAACGAGAAGATAAGGAAGTATATAATAGAGATGGAGAACATTGACCAGTCGCGTTGCTCGAGATATTATATATATCCATAGTTACGTATATGAATCATATTACCATTGGATATTTTTTTTTTTTTAAATGTATGTAAACATATGTTTCGACAAACATAGAGCAAAGTAAAGTTTTAACATTAACAAAAGCAAACATTTTTTCTTATTGGCGAAAAAAGTATACTTTTGTCAAGTCGGCTTTACTCAATTATTATCATCATTATTGTTTGTTTGTTTTGAAAAAATATTTAAACAAACGAGAGCCATATGAAATTTCATTTTGTTCATTTAAATTTTTTTTTGCACTGTATGGCGCATTATTCTTAACAATCACACGAGACCATTTTGCATCGCGATGCTAATGATAGTACCGCGTAAATATATATATGTGAAGTCTAATTAGAGCCTGAAGAGACCAACACACTTAGCACAGCCTCTCACGTTTAATTTCGTCCTTCGCGAAAAATACGAGAAAAAAATATCGATTATTTTTATTATTAAAAACTGTTCGTGCAAGGAGAAAAATATTTGTCTCGGACGGAAGAATTTTTTTTTTTTTTTAATCTCAACAGCATATAGCGAAGAATAAGAAGAAAGAAAAAAAAACTAAAAATTGTCAGAGGCTGTGAAACAGCTCATCTCCGGGTGTGTGCAAGCTCGCAAAAGATGCAAAAAACAATTTAGCGAGCGCGCGTAAACGCAAAATTTATTTACGATTACGTATATAAACGCGAATAAACATAGCCACGCACACGCGAAGGTCTTCTATTACTGTAGCTGAATCAACGGCATAACACGGGCGCGGACGTCAAGCACACACGCGCAGCAATAACGCATATATAACGTGTGTGCACGGCGGTGTGATAACCTCGCACATATATGTCATATATTGTAAAGTTTACCGATCCAAAGCATATTTTCATCGTCAGGACTGAGCACCAAAAATTGTGCGAAATAATTGTCATTTTTAAAAAAAGTTTAATTACAATTAAATTATTGTAAATTTGATTACAATTACTCAAAGTAATTATATATATATATATTTTTTCTAAATCAACTACAATTATTCGAGGTTCAGAGCTGGGTAGTACTTAAAATACCCGGTACTTGCGACGTACTGGAAGTACAGTACTTGGAGTACTGAGGTACGGTACTCGAAGTGCGGTACTTGAAGTATAGTCATTGAAGTGCGATACTTGAAGTGCGATACTTGAAGTATAGTAATCGAAGTATAGTAATTGAAGTGTGGTACTTGAAGTATAGTACTCGAAGTGCGGGGCTTGAAGTATATAGTACTTTAAGCACAGGACTTGAAGTATAGTGCTTGGAGCACAGTACTTGAAGTACGGCGCTTGAGGTACAGCACTCGACGTGCAGTACTTGAAGTACAAAGTACTTTTAAAGTAGTTAAAGTATTGTACTTAAATTTCCAAGTGCTCGACCTGTACTTTAAGTATTTGTACTTCAATTTTCAAGTAATTTCCTGTACTTCAAGAACTTTTTCAAGTACTCAGTATGAAGTACTTGAAGAATACGTCTTGCTAATTGGTTGCACGTATACAATGCCTTTGAATTTACAATTGAGGAACGTTCTGTGCCATCTTTGGTTAAGATTGTAAGGAATGACGGTACTTGGAACGTACTGGAAGTACAGTACTTGAAGTACTGAAGTACGGTACTTGAAGTATAGTAATTGAAGTATAATAATTGTACGGTATATAAGTATAAGTATATAAGTATATAAGTATAATAATAGTACGGTACTCGACGTGCGGGGCTTGAAGACAGCGCTTGAAGTGCAGTACTTGAAGTACAAAGTACTTTGAAAGTATTTCAAGTATTGTACTTAAATTTACAAGTACTCGACCTGTACTTTAAGTATTTTTGCTTCAATTTTCAAGTAACTTCCTGTACTTCAAGTACTTTTTCAAGTACCAAGTATAAAGTACTTTTGAATACGTCTTGCTAATGGTCGCATGTATAACGCCTTTGAATATATATAATTGAGGAACGTTTTGCGCCATCTTTGGTTAAGATTGTAAGGAATGACCGTTCAAAGGCTCAAGCTACGGTACTTACGGTGTCATTGTCAATACATGGCTCCGTTTTTAACATACCGTGTATTATATTCTTTATTTTTGCTTTTTCAAACCTGAAGTTGAATAAATCTTAATTAAAATCGTCAATGCTATTTTTAAAAAATTATTTCTAATTCTTCGTTTTAATACTTCTGTTCAAATATGCCTAACCTGAGTGAATTGCACAATGTGAAAATATTTTTTGATACAAAACGTAACTCGAATCAAATCAAATGCGTTTAAAGGGTACGTAAGAAATCAAATATGAGGACTGGAACTTGTGACATTTATATCTGAAAACTTGAAAAGTATTTGATACTTGATACTTGACGTATTTCAAGTACTCGGTACTTCGAGTACTTACGGTACTTGGTACTTGAAGCACTTTCAGGTACTTTGCCAAGCTCTGTTCGAGGTAATTAACATTTTTTTTTAGAATTCAAGTACGATCATTCAAAGCAATGATAATTTTTTTTGCAAATTTAGTAACAATTATTCGAACTGCATCGTTTTAAAATTTAATTACCATTACTCGAATAATTTTAATTTTTAAAAATTCAATTACATTTACTCGAAGTAAATGTAATTATTAAAAATTACAATTATTTGAAACAATTCTTTTTTTTTTTTATGAATAACAATATTGCTCGTTAGATGATTTTTTTTTCGTTCGCAACGGAGAAAATTGTACTTTACGATATTAAGTACACCAAGTAGATCTGTCATAGAATCCGTTATCTATGACGGATAACTAAAAACTAAAATAAATAAAATAGTCAAGCGAAATATCTCACTCGTCACTTTTTGAGTCCGTAAAAATGACAATTCTCCATGCGTGTGTTAATTCACATGGATAAAAAAATTTTAATAATTGAATGAAGAAAAAAAATTCAAAAAAAAAAATCTTTGGTATTGAATATCTCTCGTCTTACATGTACTTCAACTCCATCGTGTACAAAACACGCACGAGATTGTTCTTTTTATTGCAATTATTACGCTCAACGAGAGAGACCACTCTCTTTCATTGCATACGCATCCGCTACACTTTGCATAATTATTATTCTCACGCTCGTAAGCCAACGAAACACGTGAGTAAAAAAAAAAATATTTTTACCATCTTTTTGCCATTTTTATATCGAAAAAAAAATGTTTTTTTGAAAAAATAGCGAAAAAAAACGTAATAAAAAAAAATTGTTGACAAAAAAAATTATAAATACGTACAGGTGTTACCCCGAGCCCAGTGCTGAGCCTGAGCTCCCTGGATAATCGCCGTCACCGACATCATTGGTTTCTCCTTCTTCATCATCTTTTATGACTTTGTGCCTCTCTACTTCCTTGGATATTTTTTTTTTTTTTTTACATATATCTTTGCACCACTTCACTCTTTGCTATTTCACTCGTAAATCCAGCAGTAGAATTCCTTCGTATATACGATATTAAAATTTTCACTGATTCGCGAGAGTAAACAATTTATCGCGAATTCAAAATTCGTTGAATTTTGTGTTTTTTACATATATATATTTTTTTTCCTTTTGGTTCAAATTTTGGTATCGTTGACAAGCCTAATTTATATGTCAATGAGATAACTTGGTTAAATATATTTATATAAAGAGAGAGAGAGAGAGAGAGAGAATGGGCACAATCTTTGGTTTTATTGCTAATACTTAAATGGCCGATTTATTGCAAATACAAAATGGCAAATCCTCAGCGAAGTATGCGAAGAAATCTGGCAAAAATAAACCTTTAATATTCGAATATATATATATATATACATAAAGAATAAATAAAAATCATATACATATAAAAAAGAAATAAAAATAAAAATAGTCTCGCGAGACACAAAAAAATTCGATCTACACCGGTACAACGCACGGTCTCCCCTATCTTCGCGATTATCTCGGGGCGAAAAAAAAAAACGACGATACGCGTCTATATTTATATATATAATTTTCTTATCACCTCCGGGCGATCGAAAATTTTTTTTTTTTTTTCCCACCTTCCACGACCAACTTTCCATCGGTCTGTACGGCGCGCACACACCTCCAAGGGAAATTCGCCAGACTCTCGCGATGGAGTGGGAGAGTAAGAGATAAAAAATAAATGCGCATGAAAGAGTAATAATAAAACTTACGAGAGAGACAGAGAGAGAGAAAGAGAAAAAGATCGCGGATATTCTTGATAAGGTACAAAACGAGACAATTTTCATTTTTCTCAGACAATACGAAATAAAGGCAGCAAATTTATTTTTAAAAAATTAAAAAAAAAAAATAATTATACTCGGCATGTGGATTCGTGTGAATTTTTTGCAAAATTTTTATTCGAACGAGAAACCAATACCCGAATACGATGACAATCTCGGACCGGTAAAAATTTCTTCAGAATTTCGAATTTATTTTTCAATTTTTCCAAAATAAAAATAAAAAAGATTCCAAACGAATTATTTTTACTCGCTGATCTCGAAAATGCTGAACCACCGTGATTCGAAAGAAAAGTCTATTTGTGTAAAAAAAACTTTTGGCTCATTAGCCAAAAATTTGCGGAAATTAAAGCTATTGCAGACTTTATGGAAAAAAAATTCAAAATTAAAAAAAAAAAATGTCAACCCGTTGAGCAATTTTTGTCAGTCTCAGTGAAACGCAGCCTTGTCCCATAATCCATTCACGTACAAACTTTTGGCTCGATAGCCAAAAATTTGCAGAGTTAAAGCTATTAGGGATATTTTTTAAAAAATTCAACATTTTTTAAAATCCAAACCCCTTAAACGATTCTTGCTAAATTCAATACCAATTTAACTTGCGACTGGGTCTATTCGTGTAAAAAAAAAAAATAATCTCGATAGCTGCAAAATTACAAAAGTTACAGCGCTTACAGAAATTTTACGAAAAATTCAAAATAAAAAATTCGAAAGCAATTTAAACTAAAAAAAAAATTGCAGTGAACAAAAGCAAGTACATAGTCTACGTGTGTACCAAGTTTCAGCATAATTGATCAAGTAGTTCTTCAGATAAATGGATTTTAATTATTCGAGGCCGAAACACACACACACAAATTTTTTGTTCATGAAAACAAAGCTTTCTCCATGAGGGAGCAAAATTCATTAAAAAATCTCGGGAAAACAACCCGGAGCGAGAGAAAATAAATTTCCCCCTTAAAGAAAAGTAAATGAAGTCATGAGCTAAAAGAAAAATAATTAATAATTTAATACGATATTATAATAATTAGAATACTATATACGAGATCAATTAAAATTCACAAACGCCCTCGATAACGACGACAGGCGCATCAAAGGCTATTTTTTTTCTCTCTCAAATATACTCCAGCAAACGAGTCTCCCGAATTTCTTCTCTCTCACACTCTCTTTCCCTCCTCACTCGCGACTCGTTCCAGACGACCAACTTTCGACTGGAATTTTTCCTTTGCTCCTATTCTTTCCACCTTTTTCTTTTCCATTAGACCCTTTTCCTTCGTTAATTATCCATCCAGACCAATCATCAACTAGTGAAGCGAAAACCAGAAGGTGGAAAAAAAAAAGTAACGACCCGTTTGTTCGCGACTCTGGGATGATGAAAAATTGCGAAATTTCGAGACCGTCAAGGTGGAAGAAATGAGGAAGAAAGGAAAGAAAAAGAAAGGAAAGGTAAAAACGAAAGAAACGACGATGAAGGAAAAAAAAACAGAGAACGAGAGGGAAAAAAAAGAAGAGACGCGCGAAATGTGCGATCTCGGGCGAATTCTAGGTCCGCGGCTGTCTACTCGCGACGGCGCAGTACTGTGCTTGAGCGGTCGTGTCTCTACGACCGACAGATAAAAAGAGAGAGAGAGTGAGTGAGGCCATGGATAACTGCGGTTGCGGTGACGGCGGGGGTCGCGGCAGAGAATTCAAGGCCAATGCCGAGTTATATATACAGTGTAGCTACGAACGGGAGGAGGCGGACGCGGATATATATGCTTTATGTACAAGCACGCTATATATATATATATACCAACTCCGCGCTGGTTTAACTCGCGTGCACGCTCTGACGGATGCATAAGAGCCCAAATCAATACGCGTCGTTGTTGTGCTCTCTGGCGCTCTATGTGCTCACACGATGCATCCTAAAATGGCTCAAAAAGACACTCAATTTTCTTTCGAGCATGTTCTCCATCGAGAGTCTTGTTCCTCATCAATGTGACATATAACTCTCGCGAAAATTTCAGCTCTTACGCTTGTTTTTACTACTGCCTCATCGTACTTGAAGTTGGACCAAAAAAAAAAAAAAAAAAAAAACGATGATTTTTCGTCAAAATTGATAAGTTCCACGGACATTGCGAAATAATTTTTCATGCTTTACGGCAATTTTTGCGAAAAAAAAAAATTACTTAAAAAACAAATATACAATAAGACGATCTTTCGGCATACGGAATGAGCGATGGAAAATTATATTCTGATCATTTATTACCGATCGTTTAATTATGAAAAATTAAATATTCACGTCTCGGATTTACAGTTATTTATCGTTTTCCTTGTTAACCTCACGTGTATCAGATCTAACGAGAAAATGAATAATTTAGAGCTGCTTCGTGATAAAAGTCATAAAAATTCATTATTTATTTATTTATTATTTAAATAAATTTAAAAATCGTTTTTCTTTCTTTCTCGAATGATTTTATTTTTGGACGAAAATTCGATCGTGCAATAACGCGGTCTCTCGACACACTCGCGGAGGTGATTTACACGGGAATGGGACAAAAATAGAGCCTGTTTAAAAATCGAGCAGACGTGAGAATCGAGTTTACCCGGTTTTCTAATCAATTTCGGGCGTACAAACGTTGACGATCCCTCAACGTTTTGTCTTTTCTTTTCTTTTCTTTTTGTACGTCATTCGATCTGTATCGAAGATTCGACTTTAATTATCGTAGTTCGATGAATTTGGTGAATTTAATCATTGCGAAGATTATAGTTGTGTGTTAACGGGGCTCGGGGAAGAATTTCGTCGCGTGTCCGAGACTCGTTTATCGTCCTGACCTCGGTAAGTTATGTCTATGTAGAGAGTAAAATATATATTATACAAGTATGCATGCACGCGCGAGAACTTCTCTCTCTCTCTCTCTCTCTCTCTCTCTCTCTCTCTCTCTCTCTCTCGCTCTCTACATATAAATGTATACATCTATCCACGGAACTGCGCAAAAAAAAAACAGCGGCGAGCAGTATGAATTTGGCATCGGAAAATTAAGAAGACTCTTGATGACGATTCAACGCCAACATCAAACTCTTTATTTTTTTCTCTTTTTCTTTAATTTTTTTTATGACACATTCGTCCTGGCACGAGTATCAAACTTTTTTTTTTCCAATTGAACGAAACGTGGAATGACGTAACACAAGGAAAATCGGGGCAATAAGGGTCAATGACAATCACATCTGTATTACGAAGTCTATAGGAGACTTAAAATGACAATTGACTCCGTTGAACAATTAATTCGACATTATAGCGAGAAATAAGGAAAATTTCGTAATTTCCATCAGGAATATTCGATTTTTTTTTTTTAATTAAACGAAACGTGGAATGACGTAAAGTAGGAAAATTCGAGGTAATGCGGGTCAATGACAATCGCGTCCATATATAACGAGGTCTATAGGAGACATAAAATGACAATGGACTCCGTTTAACGATCAATTCGATATTGTAGCGAGAAATGAGGAAAATTTCGTAATTTTCATCAGGGATATTCGAATTTATTCAGGACTTTTTTTTTGCGCTATAAATAGTTAAATGTTCTTCCGGTTGTCGATCGCTCCTTCGCTCTGCCACATTAGAGCGTGTGTTACACGCGCGCTTAGTGGGATGTCACCGAAAAATGATTGACAAACACACACGTGGGACACATACAAAGGAATTGATACATATTTTACGAACACGCGCGAGGTGTTATATTGTAAGCGCGGGTTTATATCGGAAAATCGCGAAGAGGGTGCGTTATCGTTTGTTTTGCGAGTCATGTAGTATACCGCGGCTCGTCACGACGAAGATTGACGAGCGACGCAATTAAGAAAACGGTTGACAACTTTATACGACATTTCTATGTATATTTATTAGACGCGTTAACGAGACCCATGTGCGACCTCTATATATATATAGTATATATGCACACACAAACATTATATATACATAATGTTTTTTATATTTAATATTTTTTATGCTGATAAATAAATAAATAAATAAATATATGTATATATATGTGTGTGTGTGTGTGTGTGTGTCAAATAACGAGGGATGAGATTATCTTTGATAATCTTTCGGGATATCCTAATTAATGGAATTAATTTTTGTCATTTTAACTGAAATCCGAGTCTGGGGCAGTGTGGGTAATGTCATTTAATCGTTCGAAAATCCCCCCTCCCCCGCCCCAAATAACAAATCAGACACCGATCTGTCGACACCCGAATTTGAAAATTTAAGTGGTAAAGCAGAGAAGCGTGACAAAAAAAAATCCCTCACTCTCACTTTCGGTCTCGTCTTTTTTTTTTTTTTTTCGCATAATCGCGAATGCCGTGTATTGTAAATATGTATATATATATATATATATATATATATAAATATAGCACACCGCGTTGAACCGCGTTACGTAGACGCGTGCGCGGCGTGCGCGCTTTGAGAACCGGCGAACGACTGAGCGAGGAAATTGCACGAAGCGTGTGGAACGGGAGCGAAGAGCTGCTGGGGCTCTTTGCAAATGCGCTGGCGCGTCATCCGTATATATGCATCCGTATACCCGCGAACGGATGATATGCGACGAGAGTGCAAGGGCGCGGATCTGGACCGTGCATGCATATATATATATATATAGATAATATATACCCGCTCATACTCCAATAATGTGTAAATATACAAGGAGGAAAAAAAAATTGTGTGCAAAAGTAAAGTTAAAAAAATATATTATGTATTTAGAAAATATCTAAAAATATATATTTTTTATGTAATTAATATATTATATATTAATTAATATAATAAAATAAAATATATTATATTATTATATTCATTTATATTATATATTATATTATATATTGCTGTATCATGGGAAAGCTTTGTTTTCTTGAAAAAAAAAATATATATATATTTTTTCAAGATTTTTATGCCAGAGTGCTTGAAATATTCCAAATAGGCAAGAAATAACATTTAGAAAAAGTGTATGCATGTATGTACGTGCTGGCCTTGCAAAAAATCTAACAGTCCTATCTCGAGAACGCCTTGAAAAATCGTGCTCAAATTTGGTACATATATTAGAGCAGCAAACTGTGGTTTTTTTTTTTTTTTTTTTTTATTAAAACTTTCGTAAAAGTTGTTCAAAATTTTTTAATTTTAAGGAATTTTGAATTAAAAAAAAAAAAGTCCGTACTCGCTCTAACTTTCGTAAATTTACAGATATCGGGTCAAAATTCCTTACATAAATAAGCAAGGGGACAAGGATGTTTGGTATTGTATTTGACGAGAATCCATGGAAGGATTCGAATTTTATGAAATTTTTTTTGAAATTTTAAATTTTTGTATGGAAAATGTTAACTCGGAAATTCGTGAATTTATCACTATCGAGCCCAGCACTTTCCACATAGAAAAAAGATTTGCGTTATCAATAGTGAATGGTATTCAGTTAAAGACCCAACGATAGTTGGCTATTGGAAAATCGTCTATCCAGGATCGTATATCGTATGAAATTTATTGCCTTTGCCGTCTATAAGATATGAGAAATCTGCTGTATTTGAATGTAGTTCGCGAAAGAGCCGCCAGATGGCGAGGAGGCAGTGTCGCTCGCGTAAGCGAAGCAAGCCGTCCGTACCATTATACCTGCCTATGCTCCCGCGTACATTTTGTTCAAGATTCCTATCTCTCATTTGATCCTGAAACTTTCTGAAAATTCGTAATATACTTTTCATCCCCATGCACCAGAACTTTCTGGTAGCTCTTCGAATACCTTGATAATTTTTTTTTTTTCTTTCACATCGTCGTATCCACTGCTTGAAAAAAAGTGGCGAGTCAAAATCTTTGCGATCATGCATATAAAGTTAATCGAAAGAGAAGCGTGAAACTTGACATTCGTATGATATGCCGTTTCGGATGAAAGAAGCGAAAAGAGAGTGAGAGTGAAGCGAGAGTCAATGAAGATGAGTCGCGCGAGTCTTTGGTGAAGAGAGAACGCGCGATTCTCAAAAGTCTCAAGAGCGTGGGAGAGAGACGATGGGAAGGAAAAAAAAAAAAAATCATCGCTCATTCACCGAAATTAATGAGCCAAGAGCAGCCGGAGATGAGCAACCTGCTATTTTCTTTCACTTCCTTCTCATCCTTCGTCTCTTGCAACGACGTTCAAGGTTATATCGTGCCATGCGGGGAATGTGTTGGCCGCGGATATATCGCCGGATGCAATAAACGCATTCGCGCGCGATAATGAGAACCGTCAGAGCGATATTACGTTGCAGCTATCGCTTTCGTTCCAAGATACATTATGTATATATAAGCATACTCGTTTTGAAAAATTGCGAAACTTAATTGGTGAATTTTTCAAAGCGTTTTATCATTGAATTTTTGATCATTCAATAAAAATAAAAAAAATATTAAACGGAGACTTCGAACGTCATAAAAAACGAAACATCGATCCATAAGCTCGAAGCTCAACTCGATCTTGCAAATTTTATATATATCGTGTTTTTGTTGCGTTGCAGCTTTTTTTTTCTTGCACTTTGTCCCGAGGCATTTTTTTTTGCCACCGAACCACGGACTAAAAAAATGTATGCGTGATTTCGGTTTTTTTTTGTTTTTTTTTTTTGTTGGTCTCGTATCTGACCCATATGTCTCGGACACCGCAACGACACTCTGCATTGTCGTGTCGTCAATGTTTTCTCTCGTGAATCTTGCATCTCTGCACTCAATCTCTGGCGACGATACGCCCACGCGCAACTCGATCTTTTGATGCGTGTATCGCGATATTGAGTGGGACACTGTCATACAACAACAACAACAACAACAACAACAACAACAACAGCTCCTCCCTATACTGATATTGCTAGTATAATGCTGCACAATTATGACGAATACGATGCAGATATGCGAGAAAAAAAAATCCGCGAAAGTCTTATCCGTATCCGTGCCGTTTGATAGAGGCGCGCTTGAAAGAGCATTTAGAGAGTATATATGTATATGATGTGCGAGCAGGAATTGCAGCGGCATCAAGGTTTGCCACCTATATAACCATATGTGGAAGCGCTTCGTGCATCGGGGTGCTCTGCGGTTTTGTCCAGCGTACAGACCCCGCAATAATAATAATAATAATTATTATTATTTTAATTATGATAATAATAATAACAATTATTATTCTTGAATATTAATATTATTAATTATATTGCTTCCTCATGGAGAAAGCTTTGTTTTTGTGAAAAAAAAAATCGAGTTTTTGATGCCAATGTGTTCAAAATTTGCCAAAAAATTGAGAATGGCCTTCGAAAAATTGAAATTGCAATATCTCTTGAACTGTTTGAGCTACCACGCTGAAACTTTGCACACTGCTAAAACATGGAACTTGTTTTGTTTGCTGAAATTTTGGGAAAAATTTATGACGAGTGGCCAACTTTGGATGATTTTGAATTTTTTTAAAAGGGTCTGTGACGATTCTATTCTTTGGTGCATGTAACGATATTTGCCTACAAATTTTTATATTAATAGGCTAGGGGATAAGCATGTTTGGTGTTGGGTTTGGGATGAATCGCTTGAGAGGTTAAGATTTCATAAAATTTTGAAGTTTTCGAAAAATTTTTGTTATTGCGCTCTAACTTTCGTAAATTTGTGGTTATTGAAGCAAAACTTTTTTTTCATTATAATACGCTATGGGACAAGGATATGTCATATTAAATTTGGGCAAGAATCACTCAAGGGTTTCGGATTTCCAAACATTTTGAAATTTTCGCAAAATGTCTGTGATTGCTTTAACTTTCGTAAATTTGAGGTTATTTAGCCAAAACTTTCATATAAATGCACTATGGGACAAGAATGTTTGATTTTGAATATAGCAAAAATCGATCATGGGGTTCAAGATTTCCAAAATTTTTGAAATTTTCGAAAAATGTCTGTGATAGCTCTAACGTTCGTAAATTTGAGGTTATCTAGCCAAAACTTCGATATAAAATGCAATATGGAACAAGGATGTTTGATTTTGAATTTGGCAAAAATCGCTTGAGTGATTTTCGAATTTTCGAAAAATATACGCGATAGCTCGGACAGTCCTAATTTCAGATAAAGCCAAAAACCCAAGCCAAAGATAAAGCACAAAACCCAAGCCAAAAAAATTTACCCGAGTAAATGAAAATTGAAAGAAATTCACAAAAAAAAAAAAAACGCTTTTCAATTAAGCTCCCCCAATTGGACCACGAAGTTTTGGGGGGAAAAAGAGAAAGTAAGATCTCCGAGTTCGCAACGCTTCGTAAACACGTAAGATCGATTTTGCTGGGAAATAAAAATAAAGCTTAATTCACATGACTGCAAGCTCGGGCTTATATAAAGGCTTGCAGGATCTACCGCGCCCTTATACGCTGATGGCCGGCAGGAATCGCTATATAGACACGCGATATACTTGCGCGCAAATTATTGCATCTCCGGGCTCTTGAAGACCTTCGCGAGCCAAAGGACGAGAAAAGGTTAACAGGACTCGAGGAGATATTCCGTTTACATTCCTGCGAGCGCGACGACGCGTGAGAGAGAGAGAAAACTGGTTTCACTCTCGTATAAATACAAACGCGACCGCGCGCGCGTCTTCACGAGCGAGAAGATATGCTGGACGATCTCGCGGTCGTAAGGAGATCGATGAGAGAGCCGCGTATGGTGTTTTAGACTCTTCGAGGAGAGAACACGTATTATCAAAGTGGGGGCGAGGGAGGAACAAGCAAAAAAAAAACCCCCGAAAACGATCAAGAGAGAGAGAGAGACAATTGTGCTGCTGGAAACGATCTTAGGTCCAAATAAGAAGAAACGGGGAAAAAAGGACGAAGATGAGGAAAGAGAGAGAGGGAGAGACGAGGAACGATCAAGAAGCAGCCGAGAGTCTTTTATAGTTCTTGGTACACGTGAAGTTTGACTACAATGAGCTCCCGGGACGAGATTATTTACAAAATTCTCAAACTGCCTCGCAGCGAGGCAAACTTTTTCGGCCTCGAGAGAGACCCTTCTCTCCTTCCTCTTATCCGTGCGCTATTTTCGCTTCTTATATCCCCGGTAATAACGTCCGCTGGACCATAAAGATCCATTCGCCCCGTATATCTAGAATACCCGCGTTATGTTTCTTGCTTTTACGACACACACTCAATATCTATATGTGGAATGATTATGACGGAAAAAAGAGCATGCTGAGCAAACAAAAAAAAAAAAAAAAGTCTCAAGGCTTTTTTTTCGCGGCGAAGTTTAGCGAAATTCTCGTAATCGTCAAAAACGGGGCAATCGAAGCAATTATCGTAAGATGACTGAAACTCGGTAAAACCCCGCCAGTATCAGCCAGGTTTTCCGCAGTTTCCCCGTGCCCACGTGCAAATGCGTCGGTAAAGCGAAGCTGTGGACAACACCTTGGGGGGATATCAAAGAAACAAAATGGAATATGGCAAATTGAAAGGTTCAATAAGGGAATAGTGATATGTAAAAGGCGAACGATTGGACGATTGAAAAATGTAATAAATTATACGATATAAAATTTGTGTCGATGGCTCTTATTTTACTTATACTTATTTTTTGGGGTCTGATTGGACGGATATTGGCAATTCGCGTTTTTCCCAAAAATTAAAATTGATCAAAGATACAGTCGAGAGTTAATCAAAGAAAGAACAAACTGCTTCGGTAAAACCAAACAATCATTTCATACTTTTCGGTCATCAGAACAGTTGTAAAGTTTTATGGTTCATCCGTGAATTCGTTTTATCGCGATACAATATCTTCCTAATGAATATCTCGCCCGAGGCCTATTTTGTGGATAATTTATTTGCCAGACGAGGAAAGGTCGATCTCGTGTCGCTCATTGCTTTTGACGCACTCGCGATATTTCCGTCGTACCGGTAAATAATAATTGCAATAAAGAAAAAATCTTAATCTAAAAGAAAACAGAACTGGACAACAAATAGTTACGTTTGCGTAATTTTGGAGCACGATATAACGAATCGGGGGCGAGGTGTTCAAATTTTATGAAATTTATTGTATTCTTCAACCGGACTTAATAAAATTTCAAAAATTACGAGGAAGCATCGCGTGCACGTTTCAATTCGAAACTTCTTTTTTTTTTTCCTTTCCCTCAATAAAGAACATTTATTAATAAAGAACAAGAACATAAAGATTTTATTTTAATCGAATTATTGTTTATTCAATAAAATTGTTTATTGAGGCCTCTGCAGCCTCTCATTCTCAATTGTACTTTGTGTCATTGCGGTGCATGGGTACACTTTTGATTTCGCGATAAAAATAACAAAATTATTACAGAGGGACACGTTGAAAAGTCCTACAAGCTGGATGTGGCTTTAAGTTTTTTTTTTTTTTTCGTGGTACGAAGCCTGTACAAAGCAACCGCGATGAATTTGAATTTCATTCATCGTTCGCGATCGAATGAAGGGGAACGGAGGATCAGGACGAAGGAGGCACATCGTCCGGTAAATAATATACAGTGAATGAGTGCACGAAAGTTTGGGCTAGAGTGTGCAGAAAGTGCAGCTGCGAGAGTTGAGGAAAAGAAAGAAAAAAAAAAAGCGTCATATATTGTAAGTGCAATGGGATCATGCGGTTCACGTTCATGTATATATGCATTTCTTTGATTGCACTTTGACAATGCGAGACGAGCCAACTGTTGAGTAATGCCCGTTTCCTGTCTCAAAAGCGTCTCTCGAGTCGTTCAATCGCGAGGGGATCGATTGTTCGTCGTGTATCGCTCTCGCCATTAAAAAAAAAAAAAAAAAAAAAATAGTTCATCAACGTTCGGGTAATTTATCGTATGTGTTATAACGAGAGGGTACATATATTGCATTGCATGATTATATTTATGTAACCATTCCATGCTTTTTTTTTCGTCATCAGTCCGAGGTAGTCTCAGCCGTTTGTCGAGAAGATTTGCATTATAAAGGTATGGAAATATCGATGTTTCAACTTCAATTTAAGAAAATAATAATAATAATAATAATACGATCGAGCAGCACTTCGAAGATTTCACAGACGAATGATCCCTTAAGGATGTTATATCGATATAGTGTCATCGTCTTGAAATTTTTACAGCCTATTCAGTGTTTATCCCCAAAACGTGTGTGTGCAAGGATTCAATGAGATGAGGAGCCTCGTTCCCGAAATATTAAATGTTAAAAAAAAAAAAACATTGTTTGACATGCGTTTTTATGGCCACACATGAAAAACAGGTTCAAAAATTGTTCAGTAATTCACGAACTTGAAATTCCAGGAGTCCAACCCAACGTGGCAGTCAAAAAATGTAGAAAAAAAAATATTTAAACATTAAAAAAAAAAATTTTAAGTAACGATACTAAAAAAAATGAAAAAATGTACGAAAATAAAAAAAATATTTTAAAATACATTTTTTTAAGTAACAATACTAAACAATAATAAATGGACAAAAATTTTTTAAAATATCTAAAAAAAATAATTTAAAAATGGAGCTAGATATCGTCACGTCCTCGCTGTTAGCTTTGGGTTATACCAAGAACGAAAAAAGTCTATAGAATTATCATTTTGTCTAGAATATCGATCTCTAAGACAGTTTTTACAATAATGAATTGCGAATTCAAAAGCTAAACGACGAATCTATGATCAGCAACCTCGAAAAACCTGGTTTATGCATTTTAAGGATGTATGAGCACTAGCTTCACGATCATATAAAAATCTGAATTTTTTATATGGTGTAGCAGAAGTTTATAGGATAAAACCTGCAAAATTTCAAAGTGGGTCAACGACTCTTTACGCGAGTAATTAATTCGTCAAATCAAGATATTTATCCCACGCCATATACGAATTCTGGGCTGACGCAACTTTGAAACAGAAATTCGTATCTTTCACGATCAGATCCGATCAATATTAAAACTGTTAAATGTTCAGAAAACTATCACGATTACATACGTTCCATAAAAAATGGGGGTCAACGAACCTTTTGACATACAATTATCGATTTTAAGGAAATTTTTCGCGTGCGTCGCATAATAAGCGGTCCGACTCTCTCTTGTTTCATGCGTGCCCCTCGCTCACCGCGCTCACCCGCGCCCACGTTTTGGCTTATTCCCCGCCACCTTGTGCTCATACATCCTTAAGTTGATTCTGAGGGTTTTTTCAAATTTTCGTCCGCCATATTGGATCTGCCATCTTTAATTTTGGAAATTTGACAACCATTTCGTGGTCAGCGACCTCGAAAACCCAAGAATATCCATTGTTAGCTAATTCTAAGGCTTCTTTCGAACTTTCGTCCACCATATTGGATTCACCATCTTGAATTTTGGAAATCTGACAACCATTTTGTGATCAGCGACCTCAAAAACCCTGGAATATCCATTATCAGCTCATTCTAAGGCTTTTATCGAACTTTTGTTCGCCATATTGGATCCACCATCTTGAATTTTGGAAATCTGACAACCATTTTGTGATCAGCGACCTCAAAAATCCTGGAATATCCATTGTTAGCTCATTCTAAGGCTTTTATTGAACTTTTGTTAGTCATATTGGATCCGCCATCTTGCGTTTTATAAATCTGACAACGATTTCGTGATCAGCGACCTCAAAAACCCTAGGATATCCATTATTAGCCAATTCTAAGGCTTTTTTCGAACTTTCGTCCGCCATATTGGATTCACCATCTTGAATTTTGGAAATCTGACAACCATTTTGTGATCAGCGACCTCAAAAACCCTCGAATATTAATTATTAGCTAATTCTAAGGCTTTTTTGAATTTACGTTCGCCATATTGAATCCGCCATCTTGAATTTTGGAAATTCGACAACGATTTCGTGATTAGCGACCTCAAAAACTCTAGAATATCCATTATTAGCTAATTCTAAGGCTTTTTTCGAACTTCCGTCCGCCATATTGGATCCGCCACTTTTAATTTCAATTTTCTGATAGCAGATTCGAATTCAGCGACCCCAAAAACTCCTGTATATTGATTTTCATGAGAATTCGTCGACTAGAAAAATGTGTGCCTCAAAGGCTTAATTATAGGAGCATTTTTATTGAGCAATTGAATGTAATATATTTTAAAATGCTGAAAAAAAGAGGCGTACGCTGTCGAGATTTCAGACACGACGGACAATGTTGCCGAAGTCAACTTTTAGAATCAGGCTTCTTTTTCAGAATAAAATTCTGGAGTTTTTTAAGC
Source organism: Rhorus exstirpatorius (assembly GCA_963564615.1). NCBI lineage: Eukaryota > Metazoa > Arthropoda > Insecta > Hymenoptera > Ichneumonidae > Rhorus > Rhorus exstirpatorius. The sequence goes on from OY751315.1 coordinate 37,520,471, forward strand.
GTCTTTTCAACCTATTTTTTCGACCCGTTTCCTGAACTATAAACCAGATGTGCTGAGAAATTACAAAAGCTTGACTCTAGCATTCCCCAATGGTTTTGGAGATTGTTCAAAGAAGCGATGGCTCTTTACGCTAAAAGAATCGCATTTTTCGACTTGTCAAAATTATAGTGAAGAATCACTTTTAGAGTGATAATTTTCATGTTCGTGGTTATTGGTACACGACAAACGCATGTTGTACCCATATCGAATCATATGTCAGTATAGTGGATCACGAAATTCTTCGATCGTAACCTTAAAACCGGAAAGTGGAAACGTTCGAAACGTATTATGTAGTGGCTCGATATGATCAATATCAGGACAATTATTCTTATACTTATAATTATACTTATGTCGAATTTTCTCATATAATATTACCATAAGCCAAGATTTTCTGGTGGTTGCCAATAGGGACACCTTATGGTCCGATATTGGGACATATTCAATGATCCCTGTCCGGTTTTTCGCCGATATTATTGTTTGTAAAGCATCAATTACTTCGAATTGATGACAACCACAACTCGTCCAGTTTTCGATGTAAGCGATCAGCTGACAGCTCTCTGCAACGAGTCGTTGCAGTAACTTATGCTAATTCTAAGGATTCATCAGTATCAAACTGTCCCTTCCTATTATTTCCGTATACATGATGGAATCATATGAATCATCAAAATCAATTGAGAGTCATGTTATCGTATCGATATATTTATTACAAAGCTTTGAAAAGTTTTGAGATTTAGCCAAGTTGGCAAAAATCAAAATTACCTGAAAAATTACACCCTCAATTCAAGTATCAAGACATTTCTACAATTATCAAAAATTCTGACCACTGCTTCAACGTGTTATCAGATTTCATAGCGATCTTCGACAATTAAAAATAGTCGATCGCATAACTATAGTGTCCGCCACAAGGACAATCCTAACCTCGTCCCCGAGCCACGCTAACCGGGTACCTATTAGCAGTTCACTTCATGAGGATACTATCGGCAGGACTTTAAAACGAAAGACCCCGAATCGAATTCTATCGGTAGAGCACTCATGATGTTTCAGAGATGGCGATGAGGGGATCAATTTTTATGTTTAACAAACGGATTTATCGTTGTTATCAAGGAGCATTTGTGCACTGGAATAGACTCGAGAGTATATATAGTGCTTTGGTCAGGTGACGCGTTTGTAAAGTGGGTCAGTAGGTGGAAAACGACGTCAACAACATCGGGGGCTGTCCGTGGGGCTCGAGAGGGGAAGCGAGCGCCGAGTTTGAGGTAGGGTAAAGAGGTACGAAGGTGGCGGCGAGGGAAGAGATTCTCCCGACATTGACCCATATCCCGCGGGTTTGTGTACTTGTTCGTTGCTCTTGGTTAGGTTAGCCGGGTCGCGGAGCGCCACGATACAGAGGGCGCTCTCAACGACACGACCATAGCTATATAATGAACCCTATACCAACTACTATACCATATATAGCACCGTCGGGCAAACTTTCATTTCAGCCAATTTTGCGCGACGCTTTATCGCCCCTCGCACACACCAACGCCTCTTGGTACCTACAACCGCTGCATGCGCACCGAGGGCACAGAGACCGATTCTCGATCTAGGTCCAACTTCTCGGCCAGCATATATATCAAGCACGATTACGCGACATTATAATCTATTTTCGAGATTTCCGTAACTAATTTCGAGATTTTCATGTCGGTGTGCTTAAAATGTTACTTAACTATAGTCGAGAAAGCTATATAGAAAGTTATAGGAAAAATGTCTGAACGTATGTATATGTGTGTGTGTGGCATTCCAACCACGGGGTCATCAGCCTGACCCCCTCGGATTCTGATGACCAATGGATTTTTCGGTTTGTTTCGCTCAAAAATGATATCTCTAATTTTTCGAAATTTTTTCGCCATTTCGTATAAGGGTGGGGCGACCGCAAATATCCTTGACACGAAGATGGACATTTTAAAAATCGATGTCACTTTATTGTAAAATCGGGGATTAGAAAACACATTTTTTGATCATGGTTCGAAAATGGGATGAGAATGCTTTGTTTTGAATTTGCATTTTTGTTTTGAATTTTTTATTTAAAAAAAATTTCTTGGAATTTATTTTTAATGATGGTTTCTCGTCGTAAAAAATAAAATAAAAAGAAACTTCGTGTTGGTAAAATTCGATTTTCCTTTTCAAGAATTTTTCAGAAACAAAAATTAAAAAAATATATATATATATATTTAGCATTCTCATCCCATTTTCGAACCATGAAAAAAAAAAATTATTTTCGAGTCTCCGATCTTACAAAACAGTTTCATCGATTTTATAAATGTTCATCTTCATGTCAAGGGTATTTGAGGTCGCCACAGCCTTTACGAAATAGCGGAAAAATTTCGAAAAATTAGAGGTATCGCTTTTCACCGAAACAAACAAAAAAATCCATTGGTCATCAGAATTCCAGGGGGTCAGGCCAATGACCCCATGGATTGACATGGATTGACATGGTCTTGCAAACTTCAAACATTAATATCTCGAGAACGCTTTGAGCAATCGTGTCCAAATTTTTTTAATAATTGGGGAAGTAAACCCTCATGGCTTGTTACAATTTTTGTGAAAATTGCTCGAAAATTTCAGATTTTATAGAATTTAGAATATTTCAAAAAAAAAAGTCTGTACTCGCTTCAACTTTCGTAAATTTACAGGTATCGGGTAAATTTTTTTTTGCATAGGGACAAGGATGTTCGGTATTGAATCTGACGACGATCCATCAAAGGGTTCAGATTTTATCAAATTTTGAAATTTTGAATTTTTTAGTTTTTTTAAATTTTGAATTTTTTGAAATTTCAAATTTTTTGAAATTTTGAAATTTTATGGGAAATGTTATGTTAACTCTGCCATTCGTTAATTTACCACTATCGAGCCAGCACTTTCCACATAAATAACCCAGAGGGGATTCTATAATGTTCGTTATTGAGTTTAAAAATAACTGGTAAATGGATGTAGATTTTCAAAAACTTTGAATTACATGAAATTTTTATTTTTTATGGCAAACCATATGTTCGCTCAAAGTTTTGCGAATTTACCATAAAAGTAATAAAAATTTTTAAGCTTAAAAAAAAATTGAGCCAAATCTTCATTCGAGCCTTAAAATTTACTCGAAGTTGATGCGAAATTAGGTAAATTTTTTTGAATTCATGATATACCGCTTGACGAGGTTTTTTTTTTTCGTACTTTAAACTATAGATCGAAATACCAATACCGATGGCCATCGATTTTTGTAGTGATTGTTTTTCAATCTTCCAGGTGTGTAATTTTTTTTTTCATATTTCATCGAAAGAGAAAAAACGAAGACAACAATATTTCAAACATAAACAGGAATTTTTTCCACATTCTAGAAAAAAAAAGAATGTTTGACCCGGTAGTTCGTCAGCTGGAACGAAATGCCCCATATAATGCACTTCGATATATATATATATATATATATATATATATATATTTATATATATGTATGTTCACGTTGCATCAGGACTATCCCCCCCTCCCCTGACCCGATGATCAACCTCGTGTCAGACGAGAGGAGACAAGGCCATCCGAATATGTAGCCGGAATATCCATATATATGCACACTATTGATAAAAAATATTTAACCACCCACGAGAATTTCGAAAAGTATATTGGGATGATTGTACACCCAGGAGAAAAAAAAATTATGCGAAAATATATTTAAAAAAAAATCGCCGCTTAAATATACTGTGTATGTCTCTGCATATATAAAATATTTTAAAAATATGAAAAATGAATAATTAAAAAATATATTTTCAAATATATATATACTTTTTTTTCCGTTTCGAATAATATTGCTTTCGATTTTATGCAAACATCATTTTTTATACCCGGTTAAGCGAAAATGGGCTTGAGAATGAAATTGAAAAAAATCGATTGTTCATATTATTTGAAAAATTAAATAATATAAAGAAAAAAGTTAATTGTAAAAAAAATGAATTGAAATAATATTAAAAAAAAAAAAACAAAAAATTTTTTTTCGATAATGTACATATACGTTATTTCCAGGGTATGGTTACTCCCAGCAGAGCCCTACGCGTATAATAATCATCAGTTTACACTTTCCCAAGGACACATGAGCGAGAGAGTGCGCTTGGTGCGCTGTCCTTGTAGCCCTGGACTCGGGACCCTCTTACCCTCTTTACGTGTCCCCCACCTTCCCTTTGAGCTCCGGCAATCCCCGGATAAATTTGCACGATCGATTTTCCAAATTACACGAAAAACTCGACATCCTCAATGAAAAATTATTCCATGAGTCAATATTACGATCCAAGTGGAAAAAAAAAAGTTTCGATGAATTTACTTATAATTCACGGTCACTCTGTCTTTCGAACCGGAAAAAAACAAATTATCTTCGAGCCCAACGTATAAGAACTTGAAGATACATTTTTTTTCTAATCGGAATAAGCATTTTTTGTTTTGGATGACGTTACCATTTTTTTTTGGTGGACGATTTTTTTCAGTCCGAAAGATTATTTATAGATTTTTCGAACGAATCAATTGGCATCGATCCGTTCATTTTTTTTTCCCCATTAAATATATTCACACGACTAAATATGTATCTGGTTTGAAATAAAACCGAATGTTGGAGCACAGAGAGACAGCAGGTGTCTTCGTAGACATGCGCAGCTTGCTAATCGACGCGAATTCTCGTCGAGTGGGAAGTTGCGTCTGCTTCGTGCGTGCACCGATCGTCTGGACGTCTGGTCGTCCAGGAACGACCAGACGATCCAAACAACAACAAAAAAAAGATTTTTCTATGAAAATTCATTTCATAAAGCCTTAAAACCAAAAGTAATGGAGAAATTAATGGGTCATTACTTATTACATGGCTTCACAGCCGTCCATAACCTCGAAAAAATTTTCGACAAGTTCTATTGGTCCTACTCACGAACGATTAAAACATTGCGGGCGAAAGTAAAGGGCTCTCTGGGTCGATGATTTCCGAAGTACTTTAATGCTTTGGCTTTTGCCCTGAACATTAATCATCTTTGAGAATTATTAGTCGAAAAAAAAATTCAGTCGTCTCTCTCGTACTTTTTGTATCGCGTGGTAAACCTTTCACATGTTCAAATAACAAGCAAAGGTATAAAAAAAAAATACTGACCGAGAGATAATCTCTATCATGGCCAGATGAGAGATATATTTAAAGCGAAAGGAAGAGAATAGTCTGAGATTTGTAATCCGAGTTTTAAGGAGGTATTATCGAAACTTCAGAGTCAAAATAGTGTTTGGATTTTCTGCTAAATTTTTATTTTTAAATAGTGACTAAAAAAATTATTTTAATTTTTTATTACTAATATGCTTGTGTTTTGAACACTTTAATTGTTAGGAAAAAATTTTTTCATAAGAAAAGACTTGCATGATTCTAGCAGTTATATGGCGAAGAAGGTTAGGTGGCAACATCGCTTAGCGGAAGAATGCGTGTGCGTGTGTCAGAGTTGTATGGGTGCGTGCGTGAAGCATGTGAACCTAACCTCACTTATTTTGTGATCGAACCGCAAATGGTGAAATTATTTCACTACTTATTTTTTGCATTTATTTTTCAAGTTCCGATGTATATATATATATATACATATATATAGACACACATATATGCGTGCGATAGTTTGAGTTGGTTATGCGGCGTTGCCAAATTTATTTTCAATCAGCTCGTATAGTCCGTCGCGTTCAGAAACCAGTGCGATTAACTCGATATTTCTCTTTTATTTCATCGGTAATCCTACATTTAAAGTACATCAATTTATTACCTGTAATCCAAAGTTGCATGTGTTCGTTTTTCATCAACGAAAGTTGGAATATCACGCAGAAAAAAATAAAAAACCTAACCTTGGTACCCCTCACGCCATAAGACATGTGTTCAAAGTATACAAAAATTGTGATTTTGAAATTAAATATCTCAGTTTCTAAACGGTAAATCGTTGTGAAATTTCACCACAAGTTGGATTTTGCTCTGAATTTCGTGTTCACAAAATTTCACGCAGCTAAGTTGGAAAATAATTTTCACGTGAGAAACGATAATACCTCCTTAAGCAGGTGCATGCATAACCGGCGATATCCACGCTATATATATATATATATATGCATAGGATTGTAAATGAACACTCTCGTCGACAGGTGTCGCCACGTTACGACGCATGTGCGCCTCGAGGACGATAACATTTATTTCTTCACGTGTGTTTTCTGTCAGGACTTTTTTTTGTTTTTAAATTCAGATCAACGAATATTCCTTTCAAACAATTTCCGATATATATCCATGCTTTTTATTTTTGAAAATTGTATTCGGGATCGCGATTAGTATAGCAGAGGTTGTCTCGTTTCGCACATTCATATTATATGCCGCAATGTTGACTCGAAATTTGGTATTATTGCCCTCTGTGTGCTCCCATTAGAATTATATCTTTCAGCTTTGCAAATATGCGTGCAAATATGCAATGCCCTGGCCCAATGTACAGCGAGATATGCATTAAAACTTAGCCTCATTCTCATCGTGTCGCATGTGCGAGATGGCCTAGCTTCGCATAACGTGCGTGTGCCATAATAATATACACGAGAAAAAGAAAGAGAGAAAGAGAGAGCGAGGAACAGCGAGTACAGTCATGATAAAAAGCATAGCCGCGTGACATAGATACGATCTGGATGTTTTTTTTCCACTTGCTCGCCGAATTCAATGACTATATTTTTCATTTCGATCTACGAAATTAACCCCTCGTACGACGTTCGAGATGAGTATCTTTAGGTATTCCGTGGAAATTTCGAGGAATATTATATCCGAACGAATGCGGTCACTGAACTAGTTCCGCTTCGACCCTGACACTGCCATTGCCCCCGCAAGTCCCGGATTTGTGTCAGAGCTCAATATTGCTATGTGTTGTAATGTCCAAATATTTATCGTACTCACCCCTCTCGCTCGTCTCCATAACGAGAACGTTCGTTTCTCACTGGACCAACTCGAAGATTCCCAAAAATCCTTCGATTTTACGCGTCTCAATCCGAGGAAAATAACGAAAAAAAAAAAAAAAATACACGCACATACACACTCTTATAATTTCGGCACACCAGCTCAAAATTCACTACGCGGATATAAACATGGCCGGTACACGCACGGCGCTCGCACCTCTTGACACAATCACCCCGAGGTCGTTGAACTTTTCCTCAAAATTACGAAACAACGATGCGACAGCTCGATAATCCAATTTTACAATTGTATCGCTCGAAACATTGATCGTTTTAACGAATTGAGAGACGATTGTCGCAATGGATGTTTCGACAAGTTGTAGTTTTGACTAGCCGATTAGTTCTCGACCTACTCAAAGATGGCAGCTCGCGCCGGGAGAATACTCCGTTCGAATTTTATTAGTATTACACACACACACACACATATATATATGTATAATCCAACGTGTTGCGATTGTCGCAATCAAAATAAACAAACTTTTGTATAACAATACAATGTTGATTGCGATCTTACGGTGAAAATTTTGCCTTCATAATTGTACGTTATAAGTAATCGATATAATACGAAAATAATATCTTGCGACACGGTAGTTTTTTTCAATTAACTATTCAATTCACTCGTATCGAAAGAGAACGGTCACTTCACACCTATCGATGAATCATTTTCAAGTTTTAATTATCGTCAACTTTATATTCGTGCTTTAATATATGCTGTTCCTCGATCTCTACAACGCGGACAAGGCAATATTTTTCATTCGATTGTTCATTGAGACTATGCTCGAAAGGTAAGGCGAAACTCGTTATGATAAATTTGGAGGTTATGTTTTTTTTTTTTAATCGTCAGCGAACAGGGGTGCAGGGGGAAATGGCGATTACCCAAAATTGCATATTAAATCAAATTCGCGTAATTGAGTTATTCAAATAATTAACGATCATTGGGGTTCTCATCGATTTTTTCTACTTCAAAATTAATTTATTATCGTTGAAGAAAATTACCCCGACGGATCTGGGAGCCTTCCATTGGAACCTAAAAAAAGAACCGTTCGAAACGAAAAAAAAATGAAACAGGCAAAAAAATTATAGAACGGGATTCCTTTTGCAGTCTGTCTTTTGAGACTCTAGAAGTGACCAAAGAAAAATCATCAAGAGCCCCTTGAATATACTAAAGAGACTTAAAAAGGATTCGTTCAAAAAGAAAATTCGGTAAAAGTGTCGAATCGGGGCTACGGCTCAGAATGCATGGATTTTCTTTTTCTAACGCTTGTTATCGCTGAATTATATTATTAAATGTAATATTATAGCGGGGGAAGATTTCCAACAACATAAAAAATATTTAAAAACTGGCAATATTAGGTAATACAAATATTAGCAAATAATAGCAGGTATCGAGTCGGTACCAAGATACGAGACATACACGCGCACATTCGCTATAAACTATGAACTGATTGAACTAAACGCAGGAATGTAAACATGAGAAAGTAGCATTTTAAGAAGGAATGAAAACAGGAACACCGAATAATAATAATAATATTATAATATAATTATAATATAATATAATATAATTATAATTATAATAAACATTGTGATAAGGTAATAACAGTATCCATGTAACAATGAATTGTGGACGGATGTATAATATCGCTTACCGATGTTATTATAAAATTTCAAAATCGATGTTTTTTTTAACAAAATCATGGCGCGTTAAAACGCAAAGTGATTCGTGCAACTTGCGCGAATCCCGCTACTCTCAATGAGTGCAGTCTCTTACCTGGCGTTGTCAAAGACGACGCTAACAACGAATTTGGAAGAAAGTTGTTCGTAAAATGTGCAATCTCAAACGATCTTTTCGAATGAAAACGTGGCTCCGCAATAGTAAATTTGGCACCGGAAAGATGTACATTAATCGCCTACTATATCCTTTTGCACCCGCCGCATAAAGATTTTATTACGAACGAATTAAATGTAGCTTCGTACGCCGAGTGCGATTGGACCAATTTTATTCGTAAATTACCGGAGCATCGGGTCATTCGAAATTCGGCACGATCGAATCGGCGGCCCGAACAAAATTGTAGAAATCGATGAAGCCAAGTTTGGTAAAATAAAATCTCGGTTTAAGGAGGTTCTGCTCGAATCTAAAAAAACGTTACAGCGGCTTGAAATTTTAACAGCTTTTTTGCGAAGGTGTACTTCGCGTACCGGAAAAATTTCAACGAGATTCACCGCTTACTTTCCGAGATAAAAATTCGTATAGATACTCTTGAAATTCATCGACCCCGTTATGACCCGAAGAATCGTTCGATATCGGGTGCATAAAAATGTAGGGGCTGTTTAAAAATTTCATGAAAGTACAAACCTTGTTAGAAAGTCTTAGAAAAAAAAATAGACGCGATTCGCCACGCCTAGCGTGATTAATGGCAAATTAATAAAATAAAAACGTGCTATATTTGATGAAACAAATGTCGAATGCAACCTGCTCCGCGCGTCGCACGCGCAGCGCTGTACCTTCCCCTAGTCGCATCCAATTATAGGAGCAGAACCTCCTGAAAAATTTCCTTTGGCGTTGGAAGTCTTCCCTCTTCTTAATATTACACGGGATATTATTTTTTAACGATAGCAAATGCTAGAAAAAAAAAAATTTAGAGCACTTTTGAGCTGCAGCCCTGGATTCGGACACTTTTACCGAAAATTAAAAATTTCCCGTTGAGGAAACTCGAGAGGACACTGAAAAAGGAAGCATTAGTTCCTGAAATACACTAAAGGGACTCAAAAAGAGACCGAAGTAGAAACTGTTCCTTTTTTAGGTCCCAACTCATCGTTCCTCTTCTCCCATTGAAACGGCTCCTTTGAGCAATATTCCGCACTTTAACTCCGTTCGTGCCCAAAACGGTTCCTAGATCCCCCCAGGGTTAATGCTTTTCACTCATTGCCTAATTTACCCCCCCCGTATTAGTAGAAAAAAATTATTAGCCGTGGCTCCCTTCGATCTTGAAGATTCCAATCCACGGATCTTTGGCTAATTACAGGTGAAGAGAGGCTAAACAAAACTCATCGGAGAGATGCGAGATATCTTTCGACAGAATGTTCTGTCTCTTACAGCCGTATTTTAAAAAATGCCTGAGATGCCTCTCGAAAATCAAATTAAAGTATGTCTGCGCTACGGTCGGTCTATTGATACTTCTCGATGTTTTCGGCGCTTTTACCCACATCCTCGAAATATCATACGACGAAAATTTCGTATATCCTTATCATGGAGATATTCAGCCTTTCGTCGATGCTCTGAGGCACGGCAGGAGGCCCGAATTCGAGCCGATAAACGAGTACAATTATAGTTTTTTGCACGAAGCGAGAGACAGATGCGTCGAATCTGACAATCGCGAGCTAAAAATGATTTTTCTCGTCAAAACGGCGATTAGAAATTACGATAAACGCGAGGGTATAAGAAATTCTTGGGGTTTCGGCAAGAGATTCTACGACGTGCCCACGAGACTCGTATTTCTTCTCGGCAGCGAACCGCGGGATCGCGAGCTAGCGCGCAAGATCGACGCGGAAGCCGCGAAATACAAAGATATATTGCAGGCTGATTTCATAGATTCTTACTACAACAATACGATGAAAACAATGATGGGCTTCAAGTGGGCCGTGAATCATTGCGCAAATGCAAAATTTTATATGTTCGTCGACGATGATGTTTACGTATCGGTGAAGAATGTTTTGCGATTCGTTCGTAATCCGGCGTACTATCCGGATTACTTTAAAGAACCGAGCAGAATGGCGGCGCGCAAGAGAGAAATCAAAGATACGGATATTATGAACGATGCGGACGAGTCGAGCGAGCTCGCGAATGTTAAACATGAAAATTCGAGTTCTCGGACTCGAAAAATCTTCGTGAGAGAAGAAAGCGAGCTGAGACGCGAAAAAACCGGAAATTATGATAAAACGAGTATCACGAATTCGATAATACCGGAGTCTCCGAGTTATTCGATGAAATTCGTAAAAAATGTAAATCTTACATCGTCGTATCTCGTAAAATCTTCGAACGAGACGCAAACGCGGAGCAACAATTTAACGAGGAAAAAACGCCAAATTTTCGATCTCGAACTGCCCGAAGACGTCAGACTTTTCGCGGGTTATGTGTTTGTATCATCGCCGCACAGGCACAAGACCTCGAAATGGTACGTTTCGCTGAAGGAATATCCTTATCACATGTGGCCGCCTTACGTGACCGCCGGAGCTTATGTTCTCTCCAAGGAGGCACTTCTCGACATGTATTACGCCAGTCTTTATACGAAATATTTTAAATTCGACGATGTTTATCTCGGTATTGTGGCGAAAAAAGCCAACGTCGAGCCATTTCATTGCGATGAATTTCATTTTTACAAAAAGGAATATACAAAGTATAATTATAAGTATGTGATAACGTCACACGGCTATGACGATCCCAATGAAATGGTGAGCGTTTGGCAAGAACAAAAATCTCTGGGTAACGCGTAGCTTAAGTTTCGGGGATTCATTATATATATATATATATATATGTTACAATAGTCGTTGCGCCGGAGGAATAAAAGTTTCCCCCGTTTGCTTTGTTTCTATAGCAGCGACGTTCCCTCGAGCGACGAGAGGTTGTTGGTCATTTGCGCTTGAAAATATTCGTCACAATTCCAAATATTACGATAGCGCTGTCGGGAATTAGTATTGGTAGACGATATTCTATATATGACATTGTGAAATAATGATAAGCGATCGATTATACTTACTCATATCTTGATACGAACTCATCCGCATCTAATTCGTTTGACAAAAATTATTTGTACATTCGTCGCGATCGTACAATCTTTAACAGTAAAAAAAGAAACAATTTCATACTTCACGCACTCGCTCGCACACACACACACACACACACATATGTATGTATTAGGGTGTTTCACGTTTAAAAAATTTTCGATTTTTTTACGGACAGAAGGCAAAAAATGCTTGCTCCTGGTCTAAAAAGAAGCCTACGAAAGAGCGAGCACTGTGGCACTAGTTTTAGGGTCTCCGAAAACGATTTTTCTAAAAAAAGATAAGTGAAAAATCGATATTAGCATCCCCCCTTTAATATTTACAACTTTTATGTTTTACAAACAATGAATTATGACCGAAAAAAGAACATCTAAAGCGCATTAGCGAGAAATGCTGACATGGAATTTTCAAAACCAGTGTCGTAAGGTTTTAGGCGCACGGTTGATCCGATTCGACCTTTCGAAGTCTCAGTCTGTTCGGGCAGCGCTTCCGCATCTTTTGAAACGCGGGGATCTGAAAAAAAAACTAATTATGCGAAAAGTTACAGTCAATTGTACGAAATTTTCCAAATTTCAGGCACTATTTTGCAAAAAAACTTGGTAAAAAAAAATGGAAAAAATTCCCTCCGTCGCATAATGAGGATTTTGATTCTAAACAAAATGAATTGTATCGGTGCTCCCAAAAACTTACGACACAGCGCCAAAAAGTATAGTTTCGAGAAAAACTAATTTGATATTTTTTACCGAACAGTTGAATTTTTTAATTGGAAAACTTTAATAATCCGTTCAACTGTTGGGTAAAAAATAGCAAATTAGTTTTTCTTGTAACTATATTTTTGGCGCTGTGTCGTAAGATTTTGGGAGCACCGATAGTACAATTCATTTTGTTCGGAATCAAAATCCTCATTATGCGATGGAGGGAATTTTTTCATTTTTTTTTACCTAGTTTTTTGCAAAATAGTGCCTCAAATTTGGAAAATTTCGTATAATTGACTGTAACTTTTCGCATTTTTTTTTCTTTTCAGATCCCCACGTTCAAAAGATTTGGAAGTGCTGCCCGAACAGGGTGAGACTTCGTAAGGTTGAATCGGACCAACCGTGCGCCTGACACCTTACGGCACTTGTTTTGAAAATTCCATGTCAGCATTTCTCGCTAATGCACTTTAGATGTTCTTTTTTGGTCATAATTCATTGTTTGTAAAACATAAAGGAAACAGTACATATTAAAGGGTTGCTAATATCGATTCTTCACTTATTTTTTTTTAGAAAAATCGTTTTCGGAGACCCTAAAACTAGTGCTACAGTGCTCCACTCTTTCGGAGGCTTCTTTTTAGACCAGGAGCAAGAATTTTTTCCGTCTGCCCGTAAAAAAAAAATCGAAAATTTTTTAAATGTGAAACACCCCAGTATATATAAAGAGAGACTTGCTCGAGTAATTGAGCACAGCCCTCATCTCCGCTTGGCCCCCTTATTCAAAAAAACATACGCAAAGGTATTTACAACTTTGTACTGGTTAAATAAAATCTCCCTCGCCCTCGCGACTCAGTCTTCGTTATGGCTTTTGAAATATTATCATTAATTTGCACATATTTTCCTAATTCGAGCGTTATAGATGCTGCTTTTTTTTTTTTTTTTTTTTTTCTCAACGCTCGTCACTGTCTGAGATCTTGCTTCGCTATAGCGGCTTTTATCAACGTTTGATCGAGACTAGTGGCTTCCCTCTTGATCATGTTCAGGAGGATCTGCGAACTCTCCAGAATCTGTAAAATCGACACTTCGCTGAATACTCAACGGGGAAAAAAAAACATATTCGGGGGATGCGAATCGTATAGGGGACTGATCGGTCGACGTGGTTGACACTTTTAGCTGGGACTCGGGGGTTAAGGAGGTTGGTGACCTCCGTGCGGAAGGGAAAAATCGGGAAATGGTCGCTTGTGCGCGGGTTGCCGGGCGGGCAGCGTGCGAGAGAGGTCCGCGTTACAAGTTAGCGAGCTAACATTGCGATGCAACGAGAGCTGTTTTATTTTTCCGAATTTCTTAATAACCATGCACATGAAGCATTTCGCTACTTGCGAACTTTTTACCAAAGATGTGATGATTATATGGATCAATTTTCATTAAATTCTTATCATTTTTAACGTCGTTATATGAAGTATTTCATGAGATACGTACGATTTAGCTATGTGCGGTCGGCCATTTATAAGAGTACAACTTCAACAATTAATTACAGGAAAACTATGCAGAGGAATGACTTGAAATTTTGCACACATTTGAACCTATTAGCGAGTATCCTCAATAAATTTGAACGAATTCTTATAATAATTATGCGAATAATTATGCGTTAAGTGAACAACCTCCTTAACTTCGACTCGGAATGCGGGTTAACTTTCAGCTGGGACTCCCGAGGCTCTTTGAATCAATGCGTTAAATTTTTTCCTTTATTTAGAAAGAAAAAAATGCCTCCCATGGATGGGACAAACTTTTTTTTTTCATTATTTTGATGATTTCGCAGTATTATTATTGCTCATAATTAATATTTCGATTATGGGGGAATTAATGTTTTTTTTTTTAAATTTGCAGCGGACTTAACATTTTAGTTTATTCATTAAGCAAAATATATGACAGACAGAGTGTAAGATTAGCCTTTATTTGCGTTCATGTTATGTCCGAGTGCTGCGACTAATTGAGAATAATTATGATTAAAATCGTTTCTATGTTGCAATAAATTGCGTTTAATTTATTCTTAGTCATCGCGGGCAGTTTACGAGCCCTGTGTGAAACTTTGAGCGCTATCACGGATATTGTAGGTGAAATTTCTACTCATGACATAGCGTGCGAATTAATTTTTGTTCATTTTTTGCAATAAATTTCCGATATTTTTTTTACTTTACATATTATTTTTATTTATTATTAGCGCATTCCATTGTATGCCCTTTTCCGATTATTTAATCGGAAAAAGTATATGCGGGATGGGTCATTTTTTGGTAGATCAAGAAAAAAAAACTGATTAAGAAGGTTGACCCGGGTAGAGCGAAAATGCACGAAAAATTCTGAATTTTTTTTTTATTCAATATTTCGTACCTGAGCACTTGAACGGTCTGAATTATTTCAGAATTTTCATCCGCACCGTTTTTGGAGAATAAATATTTGAAATTTTCATTTTAACATAAAAGTCCTTACGGCGCTTTGCGCTCCTGCCGTTATAAATCATCGAAAAATGTAGAGAAAAAAAATATGAAAAAAATATTTTAATGATATAGCGCAGTTAAATGAAATCCCATCAACAAAAATCAGGTTGTTTCTGTACCTCGTTTAATATTACTAAGCTTTTTTAGGGTTAAAGTTGTTGTGCTGGTTACTCAGCCAGGGGAAAGGTCGGGGCATGCACGATACAATGTTGCGCCGCTCGCCAGCGAGCGGGTCCTTTTTCTCTTTTATCATAAATATTTTAAAAACGGTACTGTCAAAAATTCTTAAATTTTTACAGAATATCCGGATAATGTATCTCAAAACATATTCATATTTTTCAGCTTATTGGCACCATTTTCTTGTCAGATATTACGTAAATACTGCAAAAATTGGCAGAATTTATCTATCATGAGTGCAACCTGGCGCGTCGTTCAACTGTCATTAAAGTGGCGCTGTCATTAAAGTGGCACTGCCAGTAAATTGTCATTAAACTGTCAGTAAACTGTCATTAAAGTGGCACTGTCAGTAAATTGTCATTAAACTGTCAGTAAACTGTCATTAAAGTGGCAGCTGTCATCAAAGTGGCACTGTCAGTAAATTGTCATTAAACTGTCAGTAAACTATCATTAAAGTGGCACTGTCAGTAAATTGTCATTAAACTGTCAGTAAACTGTCATTTAAGTGGCAGCTGTCATTAAAGTGGCTGTCATTAAAGTGGCACTGTCAGTAAATTGTCATTAAACTGTCATTAAAGTGGCACTGTCAGTAAATTGTCATTAAACTGTCAGTAAATTGTCATTAAACTGTCATTGAAGTGGCAGCTGTCATTAAAGTGGCACTGTCAGTAAATTGTCATTAAACTGTCATTAAAGTGGCACTGTCAGTGAACCTGGCGCATCGTGCAACTACCATTAAAGTTACTGTGTAGCAATCAGCCCTTTGCGACCAGTGAATTTACCTTAGTTGCTACCGTTGCTAATACGGTAAATGTGACCACCGAAGTCACTGCTCTAAAATGTTACAGCTTAATGATAGAAGAAACTCCCTTTCCGCCTGTAAAGTTACATTACATGCTACCATTTCACGAATGGTTACCGGTAAAGTCACCATCATTGCCACCGTCCGCGATAGGTACACGAAAGTCTTTTACCAATAAAGTTACTTCAAATGCTAACGTAACTTTTGCGATAGAACTACGAGTAAAAAATGGCTGATCGCTACCCCGGACTAACTTTTTGGGAACTTCTACCGTAGCAATTAACGGTAGCTGGTACTTTTTCTCTTTCATTATAAATATTCTAAAAACGGTACTGTCAAAAATTCTTAAATTTTACAGAATATCCGGATCAATGTATCTCGAAACATATTCATATTTTTCAGCTTATTGGCACCATTTTCTCGTCGGATAATACGTAAATACTGCAAAAATTGGCAGAATTTATCTATCATGGGTGCAGTTGATCCTACGAAACGCATTAACTTTACGAATTTTTTTCTCAAAAATGCTACCGTGAATCGTACCCGAGTTTCAGAGGAACGTAGGCAAAAGGATCGTATAAATTGTGGAAAAATTTGGTCCGCACGGCATCATTTTGAAGTATCGTCACAACAACCTTAAAGCAAATGTTAAAGCTCGACCTGTCCCGCACGCATCGCCCGCCCCGTACCCCGTTCTCGCTGGCCTTAAAACCTCGGTCGTTCGATCGCCGTACAAGAAAATTAAATACGCTTGTTCCCGTTTGGTACAAAAAAAAATGCATTGTCTTTGATATGCGTCAAAATAACAAAAAAAAACTGACCTTGACATACGCGGCTTCTGTGTCCGCTATAGTTTTGTCATATTCGTTTCTTACTGCGATTCTCTTGTCCAGACTCTCGTTTAGACGCGTCAATTTGTACGAAAGTTTCTCAATTTCGCGCTGCAAATTGTTCTTCTCATCTTCCTGCGAATCTATCTGCGTCTGGAGCTCGCTTCGTCTCGTCTTCATTTCCTCCAGACCTCAAAAATAACAATATCGTTGATACGAATTTTCGAGCGTCGATGAAGAAAATTAAGAAACAAAAACAAAAACAAACAAAAAAAACTAGCGTTTTTATACACGGTGTATCGTTTACATTTTACGAGTTCCTGATTGTACATCTGTAAAGCAGCCCCGTGCTGAGACATCGCGTTTTGTCAGAGGAAAAATGAATTTCCGGCACAGTTTGGCATTTGACATTAATTTTTTTTCTGGCTCATCGGCAAACGAAAAAAAAAATGTTCGACGAAACGAAACGGCGTTGGGAAAATTTTGTTTTCAATGAAAAGCTTGTATATATACTTTGCGAAGCTTGTAAACTTGACAGTTCGAGCATGGGACGAGAAAATATTAGAGAGAGATAGAGAGAGAGGCGCGAAAATGCGTCGAACAGCTGTGCCCTCTATGGTATTTCGTGAGAAACTAGAAGATATGGGAATCGGGTAGGTACGAGCTGCGTGCTTTGATCATGATTGACATCTGGCGGCATGATGGCGCGACTGATATGCGTCAACGAAAATAGATTCTCGCAATGAAAATAAATAGTAAATGACTTTTAAATGCTTTAATACTCTTCAGAGCTATTGTAAAGATAATTTTATTTATTTTTCATTCATTATATGATAGTCTGTGCTTATAACTACAATATAGGAGTAAAAAAGATGGCGCTCTTTTTCTTTTTATTAATATTATTCTCGTGATATTGTATAGTCATAAGCAATAAAATATACTATATAGTGTATAAAGAAATAAATAAAACAAACTTTATAATGGCTCTGAAGAGTAATAGCGTATTTATAAGTCATTTACGATTTATTTTCATTACTATAGTACCCAATGCATAAATTGTCACCAGAGTATAAGGACTCTGATTGGTCTCTGGAATTCAATGAGCCAATTACGACGCTCAAAATCTGGTAATAAAATATTTATGAATTTGAAACACGTTCGAATAGAGAAAAAAAATGAATCACATCGACGTCTTTCAATATCGACGATTCTTTTTCCTTACACCAGGCTTTTTTTTTCTTACACGCACGTCGTGAAATACTATTTTCTTTCCTGAAGTGTCATTATCGTGTGTGTATGTGTGTGTTAAAAACACATATACGTTGAAAAAGTTTGTGCAACGTTTTTTTTTTCTCTGCGAGACATTGACACAGATACACGAGCCAACGCGCTGAGTGAGCTCAGAGGACGCGAGCACGAACTCCGTGAAAATTTATGATCCGGTCGACCGGATTTTCGCGACCCTCCTCGTGTTATTTAGGAAAGAGGGTAATGGGGAATATCTGTTTTTCTTTTATAAAAGCGCGAGATTACAGAAACATTGGTATGCGAAATAATAGGCCGATTCACATCATTTTTTTTTTCTAAGCACAAGGAAGATTAATTTTCAAAAAAGAATGAACAATAAGCATATTTTATGCGAGTCCTGAAGAGTATTTTTTTTATGTTAAAAAATATTGTAAAATCGTAGAGATACAACGGTAAGAGTCGCCTGTTCCCGGGAAAAAAATAATTCAGATCTACGCAGATCAAATTTAGGTCTGTCTAGTTTTTTTTTCGATCCGCGTGAATCAATTTTAGTCTGCGCAGTTATTTTTTTTAATCTACGTAGATATAAATTTTGGAAAATCGTAGAACTACCCAGAACTCGATTCGGTCCACACCTGGATCTCCCTTATATCTGCCGAGATTAGAAAGGATAAACGAAGTAGTAATTAGCAAAAGTGTTCGAACTTAATATTAGATCGACTCAAATGTACGTAAATCTACCCACGCAGATCTACGTATGGATCAAATTTAGTCTACGTAGTTGTATTTTAAATCTGCGTAGATCTAAATATTGGAAAATCGTAGAATTACCTAGAACGTAGTTAGGTCTACCTAGATCTCAATTGGATCTACCTCGATCTCCTTTGCATCTACTGAGTAGATTAGAGTAGATAAATGGAGATCTAATGTGCAAAAGTGTTCGAACATAATATTAGGTCGACTAGAATTGGTACGTAAATCTACCGTTATACACGGAGATTTGGGTAGATCTACGATTTCACAAAATTTAGATCTACCGTAGCTCAAATTTAGATCTCGGTAGTTACTTTTTAGATCTGCGTGTATCTAAATTTTAAAACCTGGTCAATGAGGTTTCCCTTATTACCTGGGCCTCCCTTACATTTAATCAGATCTGAGTAAATCCACTTAGATTATAGTAGATAAATGGAGATCTAATAAGCAAAAGTGTTCGGACATAAATTAATATCAGGTCATCTAGAATTGGTACGTAAATCTACCGTTATACATGAAGATCTGGGTAGATCTTTTTCACAAAATTTAAATCCATGCAGTTATTTTTAGATCTACGTCGTGGATCAAATTTAGATCGAAGTAGTTATTTGTTTAGATCTACGTAGATCTCCCTTACATCTACTCAGATCTAAGCAAATCTGCTGAGATTCAAGTATGGATAAACTGAGACCTAATGAGCAAAAGTGTTCGAACATGATACTAGGTCGACTCGAATTATACGTAAATCTACCCTTATATACGCAGATCTAGGTAGATATGCGATTTAACAAAATATGGATGTACGCAGATCAAATCTAAAAAAAGATGACTACATTGATCCAAATTAGATCCACGCGTGTGTCCAAACATTTTTTCTTTCCAGATTGACACGGTAACTCGATTTCTGTCGATCTATTTATCAATTAATTTATCTCAATTTTTTTGTTCTTCAAATATTCACCAAATTCTCCATCGTACCGCGCGATATTTTTTTCAAAATTTTGAAAAATAATCTTTTGAATTTTTTAATTAAGGAAATTTGTAAAAAATTACATTCTTTGTATTCGAAATGAAAAAAAAGGTACAACATCTCGTGTTTACTGGTTAATGCAAGGTCTTGAATAAAAAGTATTGTACGCAATAAATATAATATTTGATTAATCGAACTTATATGGGCCGAATTTATATGGGCCCCCGCGTATTCACGAAATGGGGGAGGGAGGACAAGAAACCTAAAAATATCTAAATTTCAAACAGTCATTGCTTTGCTCTCGCTCGATTGATGACGACTCAACTATAGTGGATTTTAAAAACTTCGCAATTACACTTAAAGATTCTGATTCGATTCATCTAGATATCTAGATTACTATGGCGATAAAAAAAAAACGTCAAAAAATTGAAGGTCTGACTTGAAAATTCTGTAAAAAATTAAAAAAAAAAAAAAAAATTGCAGCTCGATTAATCGAACGCCATTTGAAAGCTTCGAGGGTTAGGAAAGCAATCAAAACGTAGATTAGAGTATAGTCTCAACTCGATATAAGGAAGAAAAATCACAGCGATTTCAATGCACCCGCCCCCGCGCTTCCTTCGTCGACGAAATTATAAATTTCCTTACCGATCCCTCCCCGATGACTGAAAATATCAATGAAAATCAGACGGTATCTCAAGAATATGGAAATCAATGAATAAGAAAATAAAAAAATCCTCATCGTCCCTTAAGAAATCTATCACAGCCTGCTCTCGAGATCGGTAAAATCACTCGAAAGATCGAGAAATTCCTTCGTGAACGTCCAAGTGTCCTCCGCTCACCAAAAATATCACAAAATACGCCAATCCACATGGAATATTCAAGGTCGGAAAATTGGAAGCTCTTCCACATATAACCGAAGCGTCATCGTATTCAGTTGCTGCAGAACAGGGGGGGGGGGGGGGGGGCATTTGACGCGGGCAATTCGCGTCGAATAAACAAACGCGCTCAAGAATAAAAGTATATACGCGAGAAAGAAAGAAGGTCGTGTGCAACCTTAACACGATTCTATTTTTTCTCTCTCGATGCATCATATGAGATGCCGCGCGATTAGTGGGCGCGCTTAAAACTTTCGCGTGACGCAATTTCGCATCGAGCGAACGTGAAAAGAGCTTGCACGGCGGATCGGCATCGCGACAAAACTAATGTATATGCGCGACGAAGAGGGCCTCTCGTTAAGGGAGGGGGATAATGAGAGGGTTTTGGCGGAGGATTTAGAGAAAAGAGAGAGCTGTGTCTTTCGAAGAGGATGAGCGAGAAAGAGAGGCTGCGGGCGCGTGGGAGAAGGTGTGCGTCAGGAGACTTTGAAGCTTGCGTTGGACCAAGACGAGAGGGCTAATGATCCCGAAGCGTCGTTTTAACCCGCGTGCTGAAACAGAACGTTACCGACCACCATCGCGAACACATCGTTCGAATAAACGAGCGAATCTTCCGTAACGCGAAACGAAATTCAACGAGAATCCCCAAGTCCCCTTGCCCTTGCTCAGTTCTGCAATCCGTGGAATAAAGGATTTGTTTATTATTATAATTATTATTATTATTTCGAATCGTCGAATACAACGAGCAAGTTGTTGATTATTTCGAGAAGCCGGATAAACGAGAAGCATCGAAAATGGTTTACGAGAGCGATTTCTACACGACCCGACGACCCTACACTCGGCCGATCTCGACATCCTACACCGTCACGGTCAGTAAATTCACCATTGCCGAGAAAAAAAAAAAAAAATCAGAAGAGAGCTCTTTATGTATGCTTGCCGAGTATAGAAAAGTTCATGCACATGCGGAGTAAGATTGAAGAAAGTTATAGGCCGCCATTTTGGTTCTCTTACGATCGCCATTTTGGTCCTTTTTTTTTTTCATCGACACTTTGTCCAGATTTTCTCAATCTTCTCTCTGCGCATACGTAATTCTTATTTGTCCACCAATCAGCCCGTGAAAATCGTGTTCGATGGCGTGTATTTTAATTTTTTGTAGTTGTTTTTTTTAACATGCACCACGAGATGTCGATTCAGCAAAAATGCATACTAACCGCCCACTGTATATCCCTGGTTAATCTCTGCTCGTATACGCACCGTGCTTGCCTAATTTCGTTGTTTCACTCCCTACCTCTCTCTCGCTCTTTTTCAAAATTACATTTTACCCATCCCCGAAGTGTAAAAGAGAATTAAATTATTCAGCTCACCGATACACGTCAACCTTTGCCAAAAGTTTCTCAAGTGTCACGTATATCTTTACCGCGCACACTCGCCATTACACGTTTACCAAAATATCCTCAAGGTAGCTCGCGTCTATGTACACAGAACTTTTGTGTACCAAGAGAAGTGGCGAATAAATAAATTAAAAAAAAAAATCGTTTTCACAAACTTTTATCAAAAATATTCATTTCTCGTATCGAACTTCATCAAACATTGATAACAATAAGAAAATTTTGGGTACAAACGAATAAACTTTTACATTTAAATGAGTCCCTGTTGTCGATTTTTAATTGGCTAATCGGCAGAGAGCCGATGAAACGAGCTAATGAAAAATCCTAAAGATTCGAATTAACGATACGGAAACGTTCGTTGAAAAGGCAGATCTCTTCGACGATCGGTATAAAAATATGTCGATCGAATAATTCGTTCCCGACGATTTATTCCCCCCCCCCCCCCCCCCCCCCCCCCCGATTAAAGTTCGTAAAATCTTGTTTGTTTTTTCTTTAATATTTACAAAAATCCATAAAATCTTTACGAGAAGCGAGCAGAGTTATACCTTGAATGGTACGAATCGAGCGATCGCATAACGCGTCGATGAAGAGGGATGCTTGCGCAATTTCCACGCTGCTTTGCACGGATTTTATCGCGCTCATTATACAAAACAATACATTGTTAATTTCGCTTGAACGCATCATTTTTTTTTTTTTTTTTCTCTTTTTTGGAAACAATTCACAACCGAGGATCGTGCGGCGTTCTCGCGTATTTCCATAAAGATGAATTACGGGGGTGTGAGAGGCTTCTCGAATGAAGAATAAAACACGAGGGAAAAATCTGAATAACGAGAAGAGTCGAATCTTTTCCTTTTTTTTTGTTTTTCGTAACTCGTCGATTGACCAAAATCGTTTAAAAATGATGTGGAAAAAAAAAAAAAAACATACCGGTCAATTCGCACAAGTCTCAGGCTTCCACACTCGACTCCGATCACTCGATATATGCACCGAATATATATATATATATAAATATATGTATACATATAATCCCACATTAACGATACTCGATATACAAAATAGGATCTCATCTCATTGTCCCAAATATACGAGAATAAATGAGCAACGATAAAGGCACGATAAACCGATTCGTTGAATCGTCAACAATGCATTCTTGCACGATCGATGTTCAATTTTTCTCCACGTGTACAAGACAAATGTGAGATAACAAAATCCGCGGGAGAAACAAAACCATATAAATCGTATATAACAGACGTCATAAACCGATGACGCTCGTGTATGTATAATGTATATAAATAATATTATACGCAAGCATCACATATTTGTCGATGTTTATCTCTGTTGTGACGTGTATAACATTTTTTATTTTTTTTTTTTATTTTTTTGCGAACCAAAGATCAATCGTTGATCGATTTATTGAAGAGTTAAAAGAGGAATATCGAGCCCCAGTGCGACCGGGATCGTTATAGTTGACGATTTGTATCTTTGTGCATTTTTTATCCAGCCCCGCATTTCGTGTAATTGTCAGACCGAGAGGGCGTTATGAATGAGCAAAAGATGGTGGAGATTAACGTGGAAAATTAAAAAAAAGAAAAAAAAAAAAAAAAAAAACTGTCGACCGACTTTGAGCGCGAATGAAAGAGCAGAAAAGCCACGATGAACGGCGAATGCCCCGTGGAGTGTAAAATTTGACATATCGCGGCCAATTATACGAAATTACATTATCCGCACGTGACAATGGGGAACGGACACGGACATTTGGCATTGAGCCGTCTCTCGATCTCTCGTATATATAGCGTGTGCTTGTTTTATTTTCGATTCTCGCAAAGTCTCGCGATGATCGGTATAATCATTGCTGCGAGTCATCGGGGAAAAGGTCGTGATATGGGAATCGAGCAAATTCGTAGCTATCGCGCGTGCAAGCCCGTCGTTTTGTGAAATCATCAATGGCGATGATGAATTTTCGCGTTACCGATCGACGAAATTTCATACGATCGCACTGCGTGTAGCCGATAAACCGGTTAAATTCTTTTTGAGATCACGCTGATGGATTATTAATAGTTTGCACGAGTGAGGGCAAAACGCGGGTTCATAATATATAATAGGGGAAAAAAAAAAAACGTGAGGGAGCAGAGCTACAGCGAGATCCGTCTATTCATAGCGAACGCGGCCATTTTCTGGGACCCCAACGAGGAATTAAACTTAGACGACGATGCCTCCGCGAACCCGGTAAATCGTCGGATTTACGAAAATAAAAAAAAATACATATCAATAAATTCATACGTAAAAAAAAAATGACAATAATGATAATATTAATAATAATAATCAACGTATAAATTTGATCGGATGGACGATCTGGAACGATCGGTGAGCGAGCTTGCTTCATCGAATTGCACAATCGTTCGACCAAGAAAGTAATGGGAAAGTCATACGAAATTAAACTCGGACTAAATTCTCTCGTGCGCTCGTTATAATTCTCGTATTTGTTCTCGGATTTTCACGGAAAATACGAATACGAATTCAATTTTAAGATTCGAATTTTTTTCGTATTTTCCATACTCAATGATTTCGTATGATTATATATTTAGCAAGCTTCGAGCAATATCGAGCTGGTTAGTTTAGTCAGAAGTCAGAAGTCGAGGAATTTGGAGAGAAACGAGGACAACCCATCATGGAGACTGTCACTCTGGCATTCGATTATTAATTCTTTTTTTTTTTTTTAATGCAAACCATGAGCAGCTTGGGTTCTGAAAAAAATCGCAATAGACGAACAAAGCACAACGAATCATGCGGGAAAATGCGAATCGTGTGAAAAAAAAATCAAGCAACTTTAATCATTCGCAGCTCGTAAATTTCACATCAGATCTGATCTACAATTTGGGTCAATAAAATTGCGAATTATACTTTCCTTCACGATCTATAAATAATTCCGATTCTCGTCTTAAATTTCCTTTGATTGCCGTACCTTCTTACCAATCAATCGAGTCAATCCTTTCAATGAAAAAAAAAAAAGAATTCTTTTCGTTCGTGCAAGCCAGATAAATTGAAAAAGTCAAAAGTATATGTATATAGGACGTTCCATACATATATTGGCATGGGTTTTGGGCCTCCAAATTTCGATTTTAAATTTTCGTTTCATATTTTGTTAAGCACATTGAAATGAACAAACTGTGAAAATTTCAGACCTTTTGCTACGTAAGTAACAGAGAAACACCTATTTTTACGTTTTTCTCATTTTTTTTTCGTTTTTAAAGTTTTCATCTGACAGAAAAACAAAAAAAAATATATCGGTAATAGTATTTTCCATCGGAAATTGTCTGAATTTAAATACAAAAAATATTTTCTGAACTTTAAATTTGAATTTTCACTATGAAAAATGAGTTTAAAAGTCAAAAAATGAAACGACTGCGGTCCCCAAAATAAAAAAAAAAATTTTTTTCTTTAAAAGCTTAGACGATTCACATAAAATTCATGCGTAAAAAAATGAGATCACTGTGGGCTTAACAAAAAAAAAAGGCAAAAACTTCCATAACTGCCAAAGTATTAACGTGAAGTTTCGGTAAAGCGCTTGTTTTGCATTTTTTTTTTGTCGTTAAACCCACGGTGATCGCATTTTTTTACGCACAGATTCAATGTGAAATCGTCTAAGCTTTTCAAAGAAAAATAAAAAAGTCAAAAAAATTTTGGGGAACGCAGTCATTTTTCATTTTTTGACTTTTAAAGTCATTTTTCACAGTGAAAATACGAATTGAAATTTTTGAAAATATTTTTTTTTTGAAAAATTCAGACAATTTCAGATGGAAAATAGTGCACTGGCATATTTTTTGTTTTGTTTTTCAGTCGGATGAAAACATTAAAAACGAAAGAAAAATCAGAAAAACGGAAAAATGGACGTTTCTCTGTTACTTACGCAGCAAAAGGTCTGAAATTTTCACAGTTTGTTCATTTCGATATGTTTAACAAAATATAAACGAAAATTTGAAATCGAAATTTCGAAGGCCCAAAACCCATGCCACTATTTGTGGAATGTCTCATAGACATGTGTAGATGGAATTCCGATTGAGTGAGGGCATCGTTTTTAAGGGGAGAAAAAAATCTCTCTCTCTCGTATATTCATCTTTCATACTACTGGATGCTGTATCAGTCAGCAGGGATAAAAAGCATATGGAGGCTTGCATCGTAGAAAGCTCGTTCTCTCTCTCTCTCTCTCTCTCTCTCTTTCTCGAATTATCTCAGGGTGAGAGCGGTGTGAGGAGGGTAGAATCCGAGCTTCGGTCGTCGGTGTTCCGTTACCCTGCCCTAATTTAGCCGGGCGGCGTCGTGGGACGCCCGCGGCTTTCCCCACTCTTTAACACTCTTGCTCGCGATTCATCTCGTCACAGAAATTCATACGCGAGCCACGTTCGCAATTTTACTCTTCACCTCTCTCTCTCTCTCTCTCTCTCGATTAAAGAGATTCGCAATTGCAAAACGAATTGCCGATCAAAGCCAGCCTGTAGACAAACGATTGCCTATACATTCGCGTCAATCGCGACAATTACTGCGGGTTCAATGACGAAAGAAAGTCTGAAAAACTGAATTTGGAGCGCTTTTTTTTTTAGACTCCCGACGTATTTCCAACTTTTGAAACTTTGTCTCTCTCTCTCTCTCTCTCTCTCTCTCTCTCTCTCTCTCTCTCTCTCTCTCTCTCTCTCTCTCTCTCTCAAACATTTGGTGTTTGCGTCACGAGATTCGGCGATCTATTCCCAACTCGTCTTGACGACCATTTACCATTAAGTCAGCGAGACTTTTTTAAAACGACAGAACGATGCGTTTCCAGAAATTCTAAAATAGATTATCCCCGGCCCCATAAGATGGGTTCACTCAGAGCGTAAATCAAAAGATACGTCAATGTTGGAGAGTTACTGAAGAAGATAACGGAAAATTTTGTTAAACTTTCCAACTAGAAGAGAGAGAGAGAGAGAGAGAGAGACAAAAATGTCTCTTTCGTTCGTGCCACACGGATTGATTTGGCGACGGTGATCGCGAGTCTAACAGACACACGTCGGTAAAGTTTCATCGGGAATTCGCGATCCGGGCATTCCTAGAGTAGCGAGGAATGTCACGAGTATGCGTACAGGCGATCCGATCAATTGGCAACGAGCATTGCGTTCCAAGTCCGATTATCCTCGCGGGCGCCCCGACGATTAAAAAACAAAAACAAAAAAAAAAAAAAAAATTCCCACCAACCTCAATTACAATAATAATAACAATGCCAAACGCTTTATCGCTCAATAAACTCACAGCAGTATACTGTTATTTCTGATTAATGATAACCAACTGCCGATTTCGTTGATATAATTACATTAATCGTAGGAAAAATTTCGAGGTACACAAAGATTTTCTACATCTCGTATACACTTTTCTCGTACGAATTTCAACAACAGCGGTTATCGTTGTTTCCTCTCAGCATAATATCAATAATAGTCTTATCGTCGACGACAAACAAACAAAAAAAAAAAAAAAACAAAAAAGCCCTGAGGTCTAAATCCGTTTTGAATTCTAGTATAGCCGTGTATCGGTCGACGATATAATATGTATCGTCTATGAATTCGAGGCACATCGTCGATCCTCTTCAAATCGTCCTCCCCCGATTTGAAGGACCTGTATCCCAATATATGATCGCGAGAGAAGAGTCGTGGGTGGAAGTTGAAAGACTAAAAAAGCCCTCTAACGATGGGAAGAGAACGCTGGACGATCGGAAAATGGGATGGTGCACGATTGACTTGTATAGTGCACGAGAGAAATAAACGAAAGAGATACGAAAAAGAAGAATGTTGGATATGAGAAAAAGTGAGGAGAAAAATATTCCAATGGAGATATATGGTGGGGAACGAAATAAATGTTTGCAGAAGCGTGAATTGTTTCCGTGGGAAAAGGTGCCATTCGTGCCGAGGCCGTCACTGGTACCGGAGCCATTCACGGTCTGGGGACGCAAGAAGCAAGATCCTCAGAAGGAGTTTTATCAGTATGCGACGATCAAGGATAGGGAGGGCGCGATCAGGGGAAAAAACATTGCCAAGGACGATCACACGAGGCAGCTTATCAACGGTGGAACGATATCCAAGGCTGGCTTGGACGCAGCTGCCGAATTGGCGTCCAGGGGTCACGTTTACGAGAAGGGAATACTTTCGAGACAGCCGGGAGGTCACAGGCACGCGCTGACACCCGCAACCGGTCGCACCAAGATCCTCATTGCGCTTCAACGGCCCTCTTGGTATCGTTTCTAAGACGTAACTGTCGATGGACGAAGAAAAACCACCTTCATCAACGACGAGCAGATCAAACGCAGGCACACGAAACACGCACACACACATACATACACACACACACACACACACACACACACATGCGAATTCATTGACGATGTCCAGTGAGACTAATTAACCTTTCACGCTTCAGAGAAACAAATTTTTGGACAACTTCACTGTCACCATAATGGCGAAATTATGCTGGAACTTTCTTAGAATAATTTTTCTACGACAATTGACGCATGAAAAATTACCCATTACCCAAGGATCTCCGCAAGCCTCGGGTGCCATTTTATTTTGCCAAAGATTCTCAAGATTTAGTTACAATCGGAGCAACACGGTGAGGGATAAAATCAACAAGTAAATCCATCGTTTATAATTTTATCACGCGGATCGATATGGCGAATCGTTGATACAGCAAAAAAAAAAAAACTGGGACCGGATGCGATGGATCATAGAATCGTCATACTGAATTTTCGAAAAAAAAAAAAAATAAAAACATTGACACGAATCGATCGAGAAATTGTTCGCAAAAAAAAAAAAAAAACTACCACCAACCACGCACTATCCACGACTGCGGATGAAAATTTACAAATAAAGTTTTTTTTCAGGGTATCGATCCAATCTCACTTTCTTCTACTTCGAATCCAAATAAATCATTATGCTGCGAATTGAAGAAATAAAAAAATCTTGTTATTGAACGAAGACGATGAAGATGAACGATTGCCGAGGATCGACACGTCTCTCTCTCTCTCGCTTTATATCTCGTGAAGATCCGCGGCTTGAAATAATTTTTTTCATCGTCAAAATTAACATCGACGAACCCCCGTTATTATTATCGAAGGATAATTTCGTATAGTACTGTAAGCTCGCGACGCTTTTAGACCTCAGGACTTTTATCGCGCATCTTTCACTCTCTCTCTCTCTCTCTCTCTCTCTCTCTCTCCCTCGGCCATTTTTCTTTCTCAAGAGCACACTCACACGCACACACACTTTAAAACAAGTTTACCGATCTATGTTTAGATGTCTGCATATTTATTTTTTTGTTGTTTGCGTCGCATTTTCTTTTTCCTTTTTTGTTAAGCCGCCAACGCGACCCACATCCCGAAAAAAAAAAAAAAAAAAAAAAAAAAATATTCATATTAAAGATATATCCGGTGCATATATTTGCGGATGACGATCGAAAAATAAAAATAAACGACAAATCATCGTTATTACGAGAGCCGACGAGTTATTTTTCATTCACCACTATCCTCTCGCGCTTGTTTTTTTTTTTTTTTTTTAAATCTCGAACGAAATTCCTCGAGATTCGTTAATTCGTGTGTCATATCGGGTACTATAACTACTATAGATCTATTGCAAAGGTATATTGTACATTGTACATAGCATTTGGATGAGCTTTGAGATGATAAATTTGCATGTACAATGACACGA
This sequence comes from Rhorus exstirpatorius, assembly GCA_963564615.1. Taxonomy (NCBI): domain Eukaryota; kingdom Metazoa; phylum Arthropoda; class Insecta; order Hymenoptera; family Ichneumonidae; genus Rhorus; species Rhorus exstirpatorius. The sequence goes on from OY751315.1 coordinate 37,550,230, forward strand.
ATATATATATATATATATATGTATATATGCAGGAAACGGTAATTGCTCGGGTCTGTTATACTCTTTCGCACGCGTATAAAATAAATCGCGGTGAGTCCGCGGACGGGCCGGGTGTATCACTTGGCAAGAGCATCGAAAAGAGAGGCTTGCTCAACATTTCTCGGCCATAGTGTCCTGAATATTTCGACAAGGAGACATTATTATTGCATACCGCTACATATATATATATGCCGCGGTAAGCTCCGGTGTTTATAATTGGCCCCGCGCACGTTGTGTGTCTACAGACCGAAAACTTATATCACATTTGGTACACGATATATGGCATATGACCTACGCGTTATATACCATATATATATCATTCATACATCCATACATCATTTTCATAGTTCGAATCATGCTTTATGTTTCATTCGTCTAACAACGTTCATGATTAATAATTAATTTAAAAAAAAAACCGATTAAGGTAGTCCTTGTGTCAGGCGAGTCATGCAATTGACTATTTTAGCAACGAAATTGTTGAAGAAAGCTACAAAATCTGATAACACGTTGAAGCAATCGTCAGAGATTATAACAACCGCGGAGACGTCTTTGGAGCAATTGAATGAATTTTGTTTTTTTCTTTTAAACGTGATTTCGATTTTTCGAAAGTCTTAATTGATTTTGATAATTTGTATAATGTCATCGCGTATACGGAAATATAACCGGGGGCGGATAGTTTAGCGTTGAAAAATTCCTGAAAATTCGCACGAATCACTGCGACGATCGCGCAGCAAAGGGCTGCCAGCTGATCCGGTTATAGTACATCGTGTGTAACCGCACCGAGTTGCGCTGTTCATTAATTCAAAATTGCCAAACTTTCCGAACAAATTCATTATCAAACGAATCACTTCTCCGCGGTATTCGAGTACAGTCGGACCTCGGGGGCACTGACTGAGCTCGAGCACAGGAGCCTCGGCGGGCACTGACCGAAAGACCTAACCTTCTTACCGACCAATGAGAATGAAGCACCAGGCCCGCATCATACGTATATCGGTACCCTCAACTCGTTGAAATTGTAATTTTTTTTTGTTCATGGGAGGGGTTTTATATTGTCGCGGCACTGTGCGGATTTCGCAGTGCCCGAATAACAGCTGACGTCAGTGCTGGGGGTTAGTCAGTGCCCGAGGTTTGACTGTAGATTCATTTTTCAATTAAGACGAGAGAGGCATTTTTAAAATCGAAATTTCTCGCGGAAAAAGCCGGCAACGTGATCCGAAACATTTTGCAGTCTCAAGCAAACAATACTGTTCCAGGATTCAAATATTTCACGTTAACAAAATTCTCGAATCTGTGCCAAAGTTGCAAGGACTACCTTAGCCCGAAAGATTTATCCAGAATGTACTTGATACTAAAAAAAAAACAGCAAACACGGATCATTCCCGCCGCCTTGAGGATGCTTTGTTTTCGTCCAGTTCGTTTGCCTCGACGACAGACAAGACGTTACAAAATTCAAAATTCAAAATTAACGATGAAGCTTTTGAAAAGAGTCGATGAACGAGACTTCTGATTTATATACCGCGCATCGAAACGACCCGGACGAAAGTAACGCCTGATCTCTACTTTGTTGCATCCTCGCGTCATTGATACCCGCTTATTGTCCCCCCCCCCCCCCCCCCCAGTTCCCCAGCCGCGGTTTCAATGTTTTGTGATGAATACAGCTAAAACGCAGTGCGCCAAAATTACACACATACAGATCTGTCATTTGAATTGAACGAAAGACGGGAGAAAACAAAAAAAAAAACGCATCAGGGAAAGCGTTTTGTAGCCGGAGTAAATTAATTGAAATGAGGATAGAAAAAAAAAAAGGAAACGAAGCTTTACGCATCCGTATAGTAGCTTATGTGGCATCGGAGCTTACTCTCCAATGTTGTCCTTGTATAATCCCTGAATCTAGACGCCCCGGCATTACGTGGTGCGCGACTATCCATCGGCCGGTCTGAGATCAGCCCAAGAGCAGTACAGCTACAGTTACGTCAACAACAACTCCAGTACATCGAGCGGCGCTTCGTCGGATCCTTACGCTCGTCCGCAGCGTACGAGCTACAGCACCGAGAGCGTCACCAAGAGAAACAGCGGCCCATACGGTACATACTCGACCGAGAGATCAACGAGATCCTCGGACTACGGTGGACCCGGTGGCTACAGATCCTCCTACGAGTCCAACACCTCCGGTCGTTTGCCCGGTGGTACCACCTATCGTCACTTCTCATATCGCGTCTAATAACGTTTCGTTATCGTCTCATCCCCGTTATCGATACCGCACGCTCTACACGACCCTTGCCCAGATCCGCGAAAATTCGCGGACTCGATCGACAAACTTAATATATACTCCGATAGTCTGTAATTTTTTTTTTTTTTTTTTTCATTTTGTTTTGTTTTCGTTGACTTCAATCACGATTATCTCGACTTTTGGCTTCTCGTAGAAACGCTTTGGAAAAAAAGAGATTTCCAAAAATACCGAATGTACGACGAACGATGTTCTGTTTAATCCCCCCCCCCCCCCCCTCCCAGCAGGAGAAACACAAAATTGACTTTCGGTTTTGTCCACGATCCTGTATCCGCTATGACGAATCTTAAAAATTTCGAAACCCTAATATCTCCGATTTCAACTAAGAATAACCGTGTCTCGTAACGAGCCTAGATCGGTAATACTGCATTTGGATGTAACAACTAAATCTCGTAGATGGGCTCAATTTTTTCTCCGTGATTATATTTTTCTCATTGTGGAGCTGCCCGTGTGTGTTGGCGAACGATGTTATGAAAAAAAAATTAAAAAAAAAAAAAAAAATACGAATGTAACAATATTCTTACGAAAAGTTTGACAAGCACCTAAATGTATTTGAATAAAGATTTGTATGCACAGTCACGTTAAATTATAATTGTTTTTTTATAATATTTTTTGTCTAAACCTGTACGATCTGAGCTACATCCGATGACTCGATTGACGAGGAAACAAAAAAAAAAAAACGTGCCTTGATCAATTTTCTTTTTTTTTTTTTTCTGTTTGTTTGTTTGTTCCTTTGAGTTGCATAATCGATCGTAGACAGCATTCTCATAGTCTCATTACACTGTCATTCATTAGCAAATCGTCAAATCCGTCCGTGTCACTCTTTGACTCTGTCACTCTCTCTCTCTCTCTCTCTCTCTCTCTCTCTTTCTCTGTGTAACTAACAATCGACTCGTGTAACAATGAAATACTAAAAAAAAAAAAAAACAATTCTAACAATTATTTTCATCCAGCTAGACACACAACGCGATAATTGGCCAAGTTTTAGATAGCACGCGAAAATTTTTATCGTACGTTTGAAATAATTGAAGATCAGGCAGGTCCGTGTGTGAAATAAAAATACATCGCGATGATGAGGAATGATTTGAAAAAAAAAAAAAAAAAAAAAAACAACAAAAATGAAATTGGACACGTATGGCGGATTTCTAATCAATATTCAAAATTCAAAACCCAACGCGACAGACTCGTGGATTATAATTTACATTTATGTATATTATATCCACTTATGTATTATAACATGTGCAAGTCCATCGATTCGAGATCTCGGATCTTTTACTTACCCAGAACTTACTCAGCTTTATAGTCTGCAGAAAAACAAGAGCAACATTTTTTTTCAGATTTCTCCCTTATGTTCCCTGTCATGATTATGTTTTTTTTTTAAATTCATTTTTCTCGCTATTTTAGGGTCGTAAAAAAATTTATTAAAAATAGGTTTTTTTTTTTAAAAAAAAGCTCAGCTTTTCGAAAAGATGTATTAATTTTTCATTCATGTCTGTAAAAAGACTCTGAAATTGAGTTCAAAGTTTGAAAATTCGTTTTCCGTTCTTTTCCCAAATTACGAAGGAAACAAAAATTCAAAATTTTTTTCTCGAAAAGCTCAGAAAATTTCGCACTAAATGTATGGATTTCGAGATGGATCCCTAATCGGTGGACTTGCCCATATTAAAAAAAAAAAAAAAAAAAAAACAGACGCCAGAGTATTTTGAATGAGAATACTGCACTGCGGTGCAGAGTTAATTTATCAAAATTACAAAAATACTAACGTAAATGATATACATAATTTGTTTTTTTTTTCTTCTTTCATTTGGTGTGCTTATACCCGCCGACTCCTGTGTTCCTCGCCGCTTCTACCGATCGCCTCGTCAAAACGCAAAATAATTGATCAAAATTTGCAAAAAAAAAAAAATTAAAAAATTTGCCACGCAACTAAAACGCAACTTCAGGAGCTCGGGCCAAGACCGATCTCCCCGACGATTCGACCGACCTCACCCTCAGTAAGATCCATCACCCCGACTACTCAGGTGAGTAAATTATCCCCGTATGGCTCTCATTCGAGCAATCAAAATTCAATCGATATTCCCGAATAATTAAACAATCAGCCTTGTCGCTGCTCGTTCTCGCGTGAGAATAAAAAATCAAAAAAGTTTAATTTGCATACATTTGAGATTTATCGAATACGGCAAACAATTGTGAAACAGAAAATGTCCTTCACACGAAACAACAATCCCAATTGATCTCTTGGCCAAGCGAATCGCACTAAGCTCTAACAAATACTAATTATCCCATCGACAAATTGATCGGAGCTTTCGCAAGTTGTAAAGCAGCCTGTGTAGTCCAGTCATTCTAGCCATTTTTTCTGCAGTCTTTTACCGAATTGATTTTGCTTTTTGAAAAGGTTTTATCAAATATCTCGTGAACCGTGCATCGTGCGATCAAAATAGTTGAGACCTTTTTTGTAGATAATGATATTTTCTACAACTTTTATCCAAAGCTGCTTCCTGTATAGTGCATGGTTCTCGATTTATAGCGCGTTAAACTTTTCCAAACATCGTTACAGCTACATATAGGTTGATGCAACAGCAAAAATTGATGTTTGGAAAGGTTTGCCACGCTACAAATCAAAAACCATGCACTAGGCAGGAAAAAGTTTCCCATAAAAGTTGTAGGAAATTTCATTATCTGTAAAAAAGATTTCTACTAATTTTGTTGCACGGTGCACGGTCCACGAGATATTTGATAAAACGTGTTTTCCAAGATGGTGGCTGAAGCTCGACACCCCAAGCGTCTCGCCAACTTGAATTTACACTCAGGGAAGCGCCCCGAACCTTTTCAAAAAGCAAAATCAATTCTGTAGAAGATCGCATTATGAATCTTTGGCTAAAAGAACTATAGCAGCGAATCCCGAATCGTTCAACAGTCCGGAGTCTTTCGTTACATATTACGAGCTTTCCCAAATTCCCGATAAAATTCCCCAGAGACTCGTGGAACAAAGGCTTCAATAGCGATGCGTGTGTGTTCGCTAAGCGAAAAATTCGCTTCGCACGAAACAGAAGTTTCTCTCGCGTTGTCCTCGCGATATCGGACGATCGAGCCGATTTTCTCGATCAATGAAGTCGCGTTGCGTCGAATGAAACGAAGAGAAGAACAACGGGGGCAGCTGAGCATGAAGTGCTTTGGCTAATGATGTGAAAACGTTGCGGCTTTGAATGAATTAACAAACGCAAAAAGAAGAAAACAAAAAGAAAAACAAAACATCGCTAACACGATCGGCACACGCTGTGAGAGTCTCTCGATGATAAAATCTTTGGCTATTCGCGGTTGCCTCGCGAGGAGAGGATAAGAGTGATAGTTTTGGGATCCGTTGTGACGACTGCGCAGGTGAAACGGGTACCACATCTTTTGCCCTACATTGCACACAAGAGGCTCGTGACGATCGTCCACACGCCGATTCTCAGTTATCACTGTCCGGCAACGCCATTGCCGATTAGAATTCTCTCGAGGGTCAGACCAAGCGTATTAGCGGCGGAACTACAACGGATACGCGATCTTCCGAGAGCAACGCATCATTCGTACACCTCGAGCTATCTAAACTCGAGGCCCAACGTTGTAAGTCTCGCGTCTACACGATGGACAAAAAACGAATCCTATCGCACAAATCCATTCACACGAATCCACTCGCGATAACATCACACCGATTCAACATAAAGATTATTTTCAAAATATTGCCAATAAATCGTTATATATTGTAGCGTCAATCTGTTTTGTAATGAAATATGCGAGAAATTGGAGATTCCCGAGAGTTGACAATGCCGTAGTAGATGGAACAACCTCGAGTCTGTATAGAGTTAAAAAATCAGCGAACAAAACAAAAATCATTGTGTCACGTATAAGGGTTTTAGGCAGCAATCTCGATTGAGAATAATGACGAACCCGAATGAAAATTAAGATGTAGTATGCTGATTGTATATTCTGGCAGCTCTGGGATGACGAGACCCGGGAAATACGCGCCAGGGCTGATGCTCTTCTTCGACGAATTCACGTCTTCGTGCCACGTCCCTTGGCAAGGTAATTTTTTGTTTTTTTGTTTTTTCATTCAACATTCATGGACTCGTTATGTACACGGAGAGAAAAATGCATCGAAAGAATAATTTCCAGGCTGTACCGTTGACAGTTGTTGGTGGGATTATCGAAAAATATGTAGGAATAAAAATTTTAGGATTTAAGTCATTTTACAATTCTGATTGTAAGAGAACTTTCGGTAGATTTTTTTTGCTACAAAATTATCAAATTAAATGAACTTTTAATCGTGTATATCGGTCTTTAATCTGGAGATTAATTGAGATTCTTCTGTCTCTCCGTGTCTAGTATAGATTGGGAAGGTATGACCACGTGCGGGATGTTGATCAAATGTCAATGTTATAAAGAAATTGACATAAATCGTTTTCCATAAATAGAGACAACGGTAAAAGATTGGCAGGTTTGATAAATCATCCTTGCCCATTGGCAGTTTTGATGACAAAAAAAAACTATGTCTTCAGATCTCTCCAGTCTAATTTATCGTCCCCGAAATAAAATTATAATTACTCGAGACTTTACGGTGTGAGCTTTATCTGAAGTTATCCGATACACCTGTTCGCACAGAGAAAGACTTTACAGGGCTTGAGATTCAGCGGGCTTGGAATGAAATCTCCCAATAATGATAACCAATTTTTATAATCTCAATTACGCAATTTTTCATAGTTTTGCAAACAGTGACCGAACAAGTGTTCAAAAATAGGCAGAACTAGGTATAGGCCTTTTGGTAATGTTTTCATATTCTTTGGATCACGAGAAATCGTCATTGAAGTCCTCCCAAAGGCATATTTGCAACGACTTTATTGGAATTTACGACTCCCCGAACAATTCTACCGAATGACAACATTACCAGTGGCTTGGGGTCTCAATAACACCTTCGCAAGAATGAGGCTTTCCCAAAGATCTCTGCCCAATTGTAACACAATCAGATGAGAATAATTTTTCAGTCTGGCTGATGACGAGTATCCCTTTGGAACGGTTTGATCCAAAAGTACACTCATCATCACCTACACCGGAGAATTTTCATTCTCCAGCTGGCTAATTGGGTGAGAAATGTTCGCGAAAGCCTGCCCTACAAAGTCTCAGGCATTGCTCATGTCCGGTAGACTTCTCTCGTGGTAGGCCAGTGACTGAATGGTCCAGTAAAGTATAGATTTGTCACAAGTATCTCTCTCAATGCCAACATAAGCAATGACTTTGATGAAGCACCCAAACAACATCTACCCTAAGCACCTACACAACATCTATCCTAACATCTAGTTTTCCTAAAGGCATATTTGCAACAACTCTATTGGAATTCACGACTCCCCGAACAATTCTACCGAATGACAACATTACAAGTGGCTTGGGGTCCCAATAACACCTCCGCAAGAATGAGGCTTTCCCAAAGATCTCTGCCCAATTGTAACACAATCAGATAAGAATTTTTCAGCCTGGCTGATGACGAGTATCCATTTGGGTCGGTTTGATCCAAAATTACACTCATCATCATCTGAAAATTTTCATTCTCCAGCTGGCTAATGGGGTGAGAAATGTTCGCGAAAGCCTGCCCTACAGAGTCTCAGGCATTGCTCATGTCCGGTAGGCTTCTCTCGTGGTAGGCCAGTGACTTAATGGTCCAGTAAAGTATAGATTTGTCACAAGTATCTTTCTCAATGCCAACATAGGAAATAACTTTGATATGAAGCATCAAAACAACATCTCTATCGATAGGGATGACAATCATGTTTTCTTGTAAATGTCCTTGTATCGCTTAACACCTTTCTCGCAAATTCATTGAGAGTAAATTACTCCGCGGCGAACAGTGATTTTGCCGAGGATATTGTACCGGAACGTATGCACAGCGATGACTACATCAGGCGCGTTATCGGGGCTCGTAAGAACGCGAAGAAGGACGACGAGCCGATCTCGTATTACGATTCGCCCGAGCAACGTCATTTTGGAACTGGTAATCTAGCATGCGTCGCTTATACCGGCGGTAAGCCTCATTCACGCAGGAGACCGTACTACAAACTCGCGGATCTTCGTCCTGCCGATGTTCAGAGTGACGTAAACATGCTGAGCTACTACGCGAAGAATCGTCAGGCGGCGGCCAGTGCCTGTGAGTAGAAATTATCAAAAAAAAAAAAGGCGTCCAACAGACGATAATACCGACTATGACGCTATATATGACGATGACGTATCCTCTTCATTGTTGTTTATTTGAGAAAAATTGAAAAAAAAAAACCAATAAAAATAAGAAAAAGTCAATTGTTGCCCCCGCCAAGGACGAACGTAACGATTCCCGAATTCAAGTCGATGCAGGAAAGTACAATTATATTCACGGGTTGACGAGGTCCGTGGGATTATTACGATTGGAAGATTAAATTTGAACAATTACGAAGAGAGAACGTTAATTATGAAATTTTAAAACTGAGAACCCACCCGAAACACAATTTACACAAGCACACACGGCTAAAATTTGAGGATGCGTAACGAGTGTCGCGTTGTATCGCGAGCCTCGCAATTGTGAAGATTTTTTTTTTTTTCATGCTTTCGCAATTATAATTGGCATGAGGGGGGGAGCCGCTGATGAGCGTATACAGAACGGATCAATGAAACATGGGCGATGTTGTGTCGTCGCGATTGCGAAGCTCGATGAGCACACGAATAATGTTTATAAAAATAAAGATGTTACATGTCTTTTGTCTATATAAAATTTCTCATTGTCGATATTTGTTACTGTCCTTGAATGAAAATTGCGGCCTGGCGGCGCCGTTGATGTGTGTGTATGACGCGCTTTTTTTTTTCGTTTTTGTCCGTCTCTCACAATTTTTTTTTTTTCCCTCTCATTTTACTCTTATTCTGTCCTGTTCGATTATCTTTGCGTTGATGTCTGAGAATTTCCTGATTTTTTTTCTCTTCTGTGTTCTGTGCGACCCGTTTGTCTTTTTCGTTTCGTCTTTTGTACTTTTCTATATTTTGTTTTATATTCTTTTTTTTTTTCCACTCTCTGTTGTCTCTTCGTGTTCGCGTGATCTCTGTCTTTTTTTTTTGTTATATTGTGTCTAATTGTCTGATACAAAAAAAAAAAAGAAATGATAAAATAAAAAGTCAACGAGATAAAACCGCAAGATGTGTTTTAGGATCGCGAGAGATTTCGGTTTTCAGTTGCAATTTTGAATTCGGTTTTGCGCGTATCCCCTCGTCGATTATATGACGACGCCGGGGATTGTCGAATATACCCGCGATCGTGGACGAGGATCCAAAGAGTATATATTGTGTCAAAAAATTGGGGGAAAAAAAAAAAAAAAAACGAGAAATTCCATTAAATTCGACGAAAAAGAAAAATACCCTACAGAAAAATTCGGACATACAAGTCCCGGGCGATAGAGTGACCAAGTGCGAAAATTGCCAGAGGAACCAGCGCTTCTCTGTTCAACGTTTCAGGCCACGGATGGAGAGAACGCGTACCAGAGCTGAACGAGGATCCGACCAAGTCGAAAAAAGTGGACGAAGATGCCATTCCCGAGGTCGAGGAGGATTAGACGAGTGTATGAGAGTGAGAGCGAGAGAGAGAAAGAGAAAGAAAGAGAGAGAGAGAGAGAGAGAGAGAGAGAGAGAGAGAGAGAGAGAGAGAAAGGGAAAAAAAATCACACCAAACCCAAAAACGACTTGGTCCTCATAGACGCGAGAGATTCTCGTGAAAACAGCACACACTCGCTCATCCGTTTTAACTCCTCTTGGCACAATTTTGCCATCCCCCCCCCCCCCCCCCTTGTACAAAACACGATCCTCCGTCACTGTCTTCGGAGAGACAATTCCATGATATATGTTCTCGACCATTTAGCATCAGCCCCTCTTTACGTCTCTCTCGGTACACCGAAAATACCCCAAAAAAAAACTCGAAAGTTTCGCGGCTACACGTCTTCTCGAATGTTCACGTTTTACAGCTGTTCTCGCAAAATTTATGCGAAGGGAGGAATAAAAAAAAAAAAAAAATAATTAATGCAAGACCCGGATTACACGATTTTACGATGTGATACGATATATTGTATAGATTTTCAACGAAAAATTGTCACGTTCGTGGGAACTCGATGCGAGCCAGGAATAAATTAAATAACATCCGATAAAAACATTATACAATGAAATAAACAATATGAACAATGAAACGTTTCACTGCTGACTGCACGAGCGAGTATATATGCGTTAGATGTTCACCCTAAAGCGAATGAGTATATTGTCCTGGAGGTAAGCTTTCGTTTATTGGATGGCTACATTTTCATTAAAAAAATAAAAAATAAAAAATAAAACAAGCCGCAGTGCAAATGATAATAAGATTTGACAGAATCATCGATGGAATCGTTTGATGATACTTAAGGAGGTACGACTAGTTCTTTGGAGTCAAAAAAAAGTCTAAATTCATTTTACCCACAGCTGTTCTGATTTATGTTTATTTGCATTGATTATTCATATTATCGATTATAATGTGAAAAATTTTGTGGTAAATGATTAATTTATTGCCCATGAACTAATAAAAACTGAAAAATTAGATTGTCAACGACTCGATAGTAGTCTCCATCATAATAATAATTACATGTCTACCACAAAAACGGACTAAAAAACATTTTAAAAAATCAGCCGAAAACCTATTAAAATAGACTTGAATTACCTCAGTGGAATTAATACGATCGGTAGAATGATAATTATACATATAATTGATACGTGATAAATAATAAAACTCCATAAATAACATGATGGAATTTGAAGTAAACACTTGGCAACGTCGCATTGGCGATGCTATAAGTTGGTATACGTGACCAACGAAGATGACTCTATCCTCGTTGCTAATATCAAAACAAAGCTAGGTTATGTTCGCCGAAACCCATCAGCTGTTACTCGCGACGTTGCTAAGTCTGTGGGTGCTATTTGATCGTTCTGACCATTTACAACCGGAAATTGAAACTTTTTTATGATGTAGTGCCAGAACTACACGGTGAAGAGTAATTTTTCAATTTTTTACAATATCTATTATATCTGATCTATCAAGTTTCAGTTTTTCAACGGGTGTAGTTGGATACGTGAGCAGCAAAACCGTGATCACAGCACTTCCGGTTAACCGTCTCCATAAGACGACGTGCTTTAGTAACTCAAACTGCTCGACTTTGCAATTTTATTACGAATAAACTAAACGGTCAATATAGCTCAAATTTTGGCAATAGGCGCATAAAGTATTCGGCAAAAACATATAAAAATTTCAAGTCCGTCAGTTGGATTCTTCATACTAGTCGTACCTCCTTAAAAAAAAAAAAAAAAAGTAAAACGTTAAAATTGACGCCATTAATTCACAACCGAATTTCCGTGCGATTCGTTTGGCAGCTTTCACGAATACTCCTGATAATATTTTTTCTCGCAATCTATAACGATGGCTCGTCAGTTCTTTTCCAATCTGCTGGCATTAATTCACTTTACAGCTCGCTTCCGGTGTTCTCGTTTTGTTGAAACTAACCTTTACCCCCCTCCCCCCCCCCCCCCCGTGCCACGGTCATAAACATTATTGTTTCATGTATCTCACAGATCCAGATCCACCGCTCACCGATCGCGAGATCAGAAAGGGTGCGTATAGAGCCAGTACGAACAATCGTACAAACAGTTTGACTCCATATTTTAACCCTTGTCGTTTCGTGTGCTAATCGAAACCTCCCCCCCCCCCCCCCCCCTCCTCCCTCTCATTTTGTAGCAAGAGCATTGGAAAATGATGTGGAACCACGTCGAAAGAGAGGTGAGCTTAATCCCGTGATGATCACCGACACGATCATTCGCGACGATATCGTTGATAACTCGCAATTGACGAATTCTCTGATGTGCACGCGTGTAGCAACGAAACAGGAGCCCGAGCCTGTCTACGAGTCTGAGCACGAAAGTGCCTGGGAGCCCGAGCCCGAGATAGTGTCATTCAAGCCGGCGCGAGTGCCGATTCCCGAGCAAGAGCCCGAACCGATTCCCGAGCCAGTGCCTGAACCGATCGTCGAGTCTGAACCGGAAAAGATCATAGAGCCAGCAGAACCGGAAACGATTGCCGTGCCCGAACCGGAAACAATTGCCGAGCCAGAGCCCCAAGTAATCGCAGAGTCGCTAACCAAGATAGAACCGGAAGTTACCGTAGACTCGGAGTCCGAAAGAATTCCCGAGCCAGAGCAGCCGGAAGTGATCGAGGAGCCCGTACAACAGCCGATCGACGAATCTGAGCCAGAAGTGATCGCGGAAACCGAGCCTGAGCCGATCCTCGAGACGGAATCCGAAGTTATCGCGGAATCAGAACCGGAAATAGCTGCCGCAGCCGAGCCAGAAGCGATCGAAGAGCCGGAACATGCGGTCTTGAGCGCAGAACCGGAGCAAGAAGAAACGAGGATGGAGGAGCCGATTGATGAGGCAGCCGATCAACGGGAATCGAGGGTCGGCGAGATGACAGAAAATGCGGAAATGGAGACGGGGAATGATGAGGGTGAGGCGGAAGACGGTACGTCGCGGCAACGTGGACTTCTACGAATATTAGAAACTTGGAAGACGAGCTGCGTCGATGACGATGATGATGATGATGATGGTGTTGAGTCTGGGGCGAACGGCGAACAACAAACGACGAACTGAGACAGAGAGAGAGTTCAATATAACCCACAACGCAATCGATCATCGTATCGAATGTATAACCCGACAGGCCTCTGTTATTATATCGTCTGTTATAATCACTCTGTATCTTCAATACACGCTGATAGATCCGTTTCTCGTCATGATTCTCATATATATGATTCTTCATATGATTCTTCATGAAATCAACGCTCATGATTATTGTGCCCGATAACTTATTAATTGCACGTCGTGTCGTTCTTCAACCTTCCAAAAAAAACCCCCATTTTGGCAACTCTCGTAAGTCAAGATTGTTTTATCGTTTATACGAATATACATTCCGATGAATCATGAGCACGGTATTGAAAATGATCACGTTGAAACGATTAATTTTTTTTTGTTTTTTTCTGGTAACATTGAACATGTTCGATTTACAATCCACACACACACACGAATACTGCACGCATATCCACACGGTACAGAGAGAATACGATCGCACCAGGTCACACACTTTAGCGGATATATTTACGTATAGTTCATTATATCCTGTTGGGGACGCGGTTGGGATATAAACTTTAACTTCTGATGCATGATTCTCTTTGCAGTACTCCAGCGTAAGCTGGACGAGGACGAGCTGAGAAGGCAAGTCGAGGAATTGAAAAGGCAAGCTGAGGCTGAAGAGAGACGACGAGTCGAGGAGGCCAGGTAACATTACCCCCGTGATGTTGCCCGATAACCTCCTCGTCTCGTCGTTCCGTTATCCGAAAATTTTTTTTGGGTTTGTATCTTTTTCGCAACGTGTCAGGTTGGCCGAGGAAAGATGGAAGCAGGAGGAGGAGGAACGTCGCTGTCGCGAGAAAGAGGCGAAGGAGAGACGGCTGGCTGAGATCGAGGAACAGGAGAGGCTCGAGGCCGAGAGAAAACTCGAGGAGGAGAGATGGGAAACGGAGCGCGTCAGAGATGCCAGATTGGCGGAAATCGAGAAGTATGATATATATATATATATATATATATATATATATATATATCGAGGGCTTAGGACCAGAAAGGCGTAACCCAAAAAAAAAACGGACTATACTGCCATAAGGGCGTATCCCCCAACTTTAACACGGAAGTTCCATGAGAGCAAAATTAATCAGCCTGCAGCCAGAAGGGCGTAAGCCCACGCTACAATACTGCCAGAAAGGCGTAAGCCACGAAAAATAAAAAAAAAGTCGCTTACGCCCGTCCGGCAGATCATTCATCATTTTTTTCCGGATTTAAATCGCCTGATTACAGCCAGACGGGCGTAACCCTCTTTTTTTTTTTTTATTTTTCGTGGCTTACGCCTTTCCGGCGGATAACCGGTCAGTTTTTTTCCGAATTTCGATCGTCTACTTACTGCCAGAAGGGCGTTACCCCAAAAAAAATTGAAAACGTGATGTGTGTGTGTGTGTGTGTGTAAAATTTTGAAAATGTTGAATAAGTTTGAAAATTTTTGAAAAGTTTGAAAATTTTAGAAAATTTCAAAAATTTGAAAGTTTTGAAAATTTTGAAAAATTTTAAAAATTTTAAAAATTGAAAACGTGATGTGTGTGTGTGTGTGTGTGTGTGTGTGTGTGTGTGTGTGTGTGTGTGTGTGTGTGTGTGTGTGTGTAAAATTTTGAAAATTTTCGAAAAGTTTGAAAATTTTAGAAAATTTCAAAAATTTGAAAATTTTGAAAATTTTGAAAAATTTAAAAAATTTAAAAAATTGAAAACGTGATGTGTGTGTGTGTGTGTGTAAAATTTTGAAAATGTCGAATAAGTTTGAAAATTTTCGAAAAGTTTGAAAATTTTAGAAAATTTAAAAAGTTTGAAAATTTTAGAAAATTTAAAAAATTTGAAAATTTTAGAAAATTTAAAAAATTTGAAAATTTTGAAAAATTTTAAAAATTTGAAAATTTTGAAAATTTTGAAAATTTTGAAAAATTTAAAAAATTCGAAAATATTGAAAAATTTGAAAAATTTGAAATGTAAAAAAAAAAATTTTTATTTTGAAAAATTTGAAAATTTCGACTATAATGCGACAACGACTAAATATGCGCATGCAACTATCATTTGCAAATGATACATTTCGTTTTCGTTTATATTACGCATTGAAAAATATTAGCAAATAGCAAATAGTTTCCTGACCAGCAACTGTCGAGTTTTTCTGACCAGCAACTCGTCCGTCTGCCAAGACTGGCACTGAACAGATCTGCGTTACGCACCTAGTCTGGAACTCGACAGTTTACTGGCCCATCAACTGGCCAGAAAGATGGAAAACTGGCCAGCATCTTACGCACATCGGCGTTTTCAATTTTTTTTCGGGTAACGCCCTTCTGACAGTAAATGGACGATCGAAATTCGGAAAAAACTGACCGCGATTATCCACCGGAAAGGCGTAAGCCACGAAAAATAAAAAAAAAAGAGGGTTACGCCCGTCTGGCTGTAATCAGGCGATTTAAATCCGGAAAAAAATTATCAATGATCTGCCAGACGGGCGTAAGCCACTGTTTTTTTTTTCTCTGCGGGTTATACGCCTTTCTGGCAGTATTGCAGTGGGCTTACGCCCTTATGGCTGTAGGCTGATTAATTTTGTTCTCATGGAACTTGCGTGTTAAAGTTGGGGATACGCCCTTATGGCGGTAAGGTAATGAAAAGTCGAAAAAACAGTGGCTTACGCCCTTTTGGTCCTAAGCCCTCGATATATTTGTAAAATATCGACGATTTTTTTCCCATCTTATAATATGCGGTGCGCGCTCGTTTCGATTGAACGATCTGACGATCGGCTTTGGCGCACAGACGGGCGGCGGAATTCGACGCGTTGCTAGCGGCCGAGGAGGAGAATCGTTATGCGATTGAGAAAGCAACGGAGGAGGCTCACAAGAGGCAGGAACGGGAGGAGAGACTCGCGGCTGAGGTGATACTCGGCACCTCCGAGGATCTTCATCATCCGGATGGCACGTACAACGAGTGCCATTGCCATCCGGATGTGAACTCGCAGGAGCTCGAAGAGAGGCCCGAGAGCCCCGACGCCGAGGACGAAACGCAGGTAAGTCCCTTTGATCGTCGCTATATATTCCCCAAAGACCGGAATAACAAAACTCGAAGCTTTGCACGAAAAAATTAAAACAAAACATGAAAATCCCAGACGAATGTCCAAGGCCCGATTGCGCCGCTTGCACTTAAGCTTCGAGCGAGACTTAAAGTTTCAAGCTGCTTGCTTAGGCCCGATAGCACCGCTGCACTTAAAGTTATAGTGCAAGCGGTGCAATCGGGCCTGAGAGACCCTCAATATGGTGTCTTCCGGATGAACGAGCAGAAGAGTTTCGATGGACAAACTGCACGCTGTTTGTTTTTCGAACGCAGCCTCGTATGAGCTGGACCGTAGGAAATGTGTATTTCTTTCTTTTGCTTTTTGCTTTTTGCGGGGGAATCGCGCAGATCGAGGAGGAAGAGTGCGGAGGTGAGACGGATTACGATGACACGACTGATCCGTTCATCGTTGAGCACGAGGGCTTCAACAGCGCGCCGGCAGAAGTTGACGACGTCGTTGACGATTCCCCGATCATCGAGGAATCCAGCACGAACGTCGACAACTTCTGGGGCGACAGTGACGCGTAACAGGGCAAATCTGGACCGTGAAATCATCCTCAGAGTTGCGGAATGGACATCGAGTTCCTTGCCATTCTTCTTCTTCTTCTTCCTCGTCCCTCTCTGTCCCTCTTCCTTTATCCGCCTACGCATCGTATACCGATGACCCGATCCATCGGCTACCTACAATACATTTTTACTTCCTGTTTTACTTAACTGCGATCAAAGTTTTTTTTTTTTTGAACGAAACCTGCTCGTGATGTGTGAATGTGAAGACACGATGACGATTGACAGTCCATATGATACACGTTGTGTAAGAATAAGATTTTTTCAACAGGAATATATTGTCGTCTCTCTCCTTTTTTTTTTTGTTCATTGTCCATCGCAAATAGCGGGGGAAAAAAGGTTCGTGGATGAGTAATTCGTATGGCCGGAGATGAAGAAAAAAAATAAAAACCTGCTAGGGCGATCACAATAATAACAATCACGTCTCTCTCTCTCTCTCTCTCTCTCTCTCTTTATGTCTCTCGCTTGAGATATAACTGTGAGAAGAGGGACCGGATGAGCTATGGACCAAAAAAAAAAAAAAAAATCCCCCGTGACATATCCAATTTGATAGCCCAGGCTGTAATACAGATTTACCCCGGGGTTTGGGTCCCTCGCCTATACGACGGAGAATTCAATTTTCGTGAAAGCGTCTTGAGGATGCTTCGCCTTTACATTCTCAGCCAAAAGTGAGTAATCTTGGGCGCTTCGCGGCCGAATGAGAGTCTGACAAAAAAAATCGAGCACTCGGGAGATCTTAAAAAACGCTGATTTTGAATTATAGCTGTGTCGAAAAGTTCAGTAACTGTTAAAAGTTGGTTAAAAAAACAAAGTTGTCGAACAAATCGTCGAAATTTTTCCGTTTTTTGACCTTTTTTTTCTATTTTTTGTTTTGAAACTCCTGAAATTTTTTTTAGGCCTGGTTCATTAAATGAACATGAAACTTTTTCAGTGCAATATGTGAGCTTTTCTACGTAAAAAAAAAAAAAAAATATCCCCAAAATTTACGACTTTTCATTGAATTCTCGAAATTTCGAGGAAACTTTCAAAGACACGAACGATTCGGAAAAAAAAAAATCAACAAATTCACTTTTCGCAACGAAAAGTAAATTTAACCGATAATTTTTCGAGCATTAAAAATTTTTTTTTTAACAAATTCGTTGATAACTTTTTGCCATTGTTGTTGCAAATAAATTTTTGTTTCAATATCTTCGGTATCGTTGATTTTTTTTTTTCAGACTTTTGTCACAGAGAGAAGTAATGAAATTTTGATCGGTCTTGGTTGGGAGTATCCTTGAGTCGAGTGTATAGGTGCGACGAGGAAACCGGAAGTGAGGCGAAATGTGCCAGTCAGTCTCGTGTGTATATGTGTGGTTTGTACGATGTCGCGGCTATGGGAACGAGTAAATGGGGAAAAAACGCTAATATTTAGGAAGGAAGGAAAAAAACAATAAAAATAAAAATAATAAAAACAGTATGAGAATTGGTTGTATACGATCTCGATAGTGTCGTTGCTTAGATTGAGGAAGCAATCGTCCTTCTGATTCAAGGTCAATATATACGCCCTATTTAACACTGAGATTCGGTCGTTTATTTACGATATAAATTATTTTCCGTTCTTCTCGGTTCTTATTACTAATATTTTACGTACAATGTACAGTCAAATCTCGGGCACTGATTACTCGGGCACTGACTAATCCCGGGCACTGCAAAATCCGCACAGTGCCGCCACAATATAGAACCTCTCCAATGAACAATAGTACATTGTGTACCAAGGAGGGTAAGTTGGACTTTTAACGCCGAGCGCGATGTTTTCAGTACGAGTCGTAGCCGAGCGCGCGAGGCGAAGACGAGTACTGAAAACATCGCGCGAGGCGGGAGAAGGCCAATCCTCCACGGTGCACACGATACTTTATATAACAAAACCATGTTTTCTGAGCTTCTCACTGACAACTTGTGTCACACGCAAACATCGTTTGACCGCAAAATGTATTAAATGGAAACGTGAGACCCACGTGGCCGGTGGGGGGTCCGGGGGGCGGCAGCCCCCCCGCCGGGGCTAGGGGCGGAGCCCCAGTGGGGGTAGGGGGGCGAAGCCCCCCGTACGCACAAGCGAATTTTTAAAAGTAAAAAAAAAATCAATTTTCACCGCTTGAAAAAGAATATACATTTATTTTCTTCCTTCATCTTCTATCTTTTTTTTTTCTCCCACTCGTCACTGCTGCGTTGCCCAGTATCACTAATTTCGTTTTTTTTTTTTTTTTTCAAATTATAATTGCACACAATCTATAATACAAGTTCGCTGCTTGTTACACGACCACTACACGACACACGACGCAATGAGAATATCATGTATGTAATGGAGGTTATGTTTCTTTCCGCGCGTATATATATATATATATATATAGAATATGAGGGTCAATGGGTATAAATACATAGTTCCTCGACGTGACGACTGATGGCAGCAGCTTTGCTCTACTACGTACGATTTTAAGGAGGTACGACTAGTTCTTTGGAGTCAAAAAAAAGTCTAAATTCATTTTACCCACAGCTGTTCTGATTTATGTTTATTTGCATTGATTATTCATATTATCGATTATAATGTGAAAAATTTTGTGGTAAATGATTAATTTATTGCGCATGAACTAGTAAAAACTGAAAAATTAGATTGTCAACGACTCGATAGTAGTCTCCATCATAATAATAATGACATGTCTACCACAAAAACGGACTAAAAAACATTTTAAAAAATCAGCCGAAAACCTATTAAAATAGACTTGAATTACCTCAGTGGAATTAATATGATCGGTAGAATGATAATCATACATATAATTGATACGTGATAAATAATAAAACTCCATAAATAACATGATGGAATTTGAAGTAAACACTTGGCAACGTCGCATTGGCGATGCTATAAGTTGGTATACGTGACCAACGAAGATGACTCTATCTTCGTTGCTAATATCAAAACAAAGCTAGGTTATGTTTGCCGAAACCCATCAGCTGTTACTCGCGACGTTGCTAAGTCTGTGGGTGCTATTTGATCGTTCTGACCATTTACAACCGGAAATTGAAACTTTTTTATGATGTAGTGCCAGAACTACACGGTGAAGAGTAATTTTTCAATTTTTTACAATATCTATTATATCTAATCTATCAAGTTTCAGTTTTTCAACGGGTGTAGTTGGATACGTGAGCAGCAAAACCGTGATCACAGCACTTCCGGTTAACCGTCTCCATAAGACGACGTGCTTTAGTAACTCAAACTGCTCGACTTTGCAATTTTATTACGAATAAACTAAACGGTCAATATAGCTCAAATTTTGGCAATAGGTGCATAAAGTATTCGGCAAAAACATATAAAAATTTCAAGTCCGTCAGTTGGATTCTTCATACTAGTCGTACCTCCTTAAGATCTTATATTATGGCGTACGATAACGTTCACGGTGTGTAACAAATGCGCATGCGCGGAGTACAATTCGGGATACTTTTTTGTCCTAGGACTAAAAAGTGCGCTTTTTCGTACTCCTACCCACGACAGTTCCCAAAACGCCTACTTTGTCGCCCGTAAACGCACGTCAAAAAGCGAGGAAAACATGGTTGCGTTATATAAAACAATTTATAATTTCAACGAGTTGAGGGTATACCCATATACTCATGATACGGGCCTGGTGCTTCATTCTCATTGGTCGGTATAAGAAGGTTAGGTCTTCCAGTCGGTGCCCGAGGCTCCTGTGCTCGAGCTCAGTCAGTGTGCCCGAGGTCCGACTGTACTACCTTACATAGATAAAGCGTATGCCCGAACGAAAAAAAGAAAAATCTCTCCAAACAAGTCCTGAATTAGTTCTGCGTTCCCTAAAAAATTCCAAAGAAGCAGAAAATTTTCATCCAAGATGTGACTCGATACTTTTTCATATAAAATTCCCATTCTTCGATCTATTTTAGGCTTGGAAATTTATATGAATTTTGAAAAGACGTGTACTTTAAGGGCATACGATAAATTTTTTCAAAAATCTGGCCTTTTTGATGAAAAAAAAAAACGAAATATCGTTTGAGCACGTGTCCAAATTTATGACCTGTTTTGAAAGATTTTTTTTTTTTCGAGTACGTAATTACATAAATTTAAAGATTGCCCAGGATGAATTGCTCATGAATAATTCATGAAATGTTCATAAATTAATTTATATAAACGCCTTCGGAGCATATAAGATTGCTCGTTAATCCTGATGAGGACACAAATTCGACTACAGATCTACGAATTTTATGGATTATTATTGTGTACAAATATATATCTCTCTCTTTGTTTACAATTTTTGTAATTTTTTTTTCCTCCATCGCTTCGAATCCGGACCTGCACAATTTTCTACTTTGACTGAACACGGACAATGGGTTCAGAAAAAATCAGACCCCCTGGCGATGATACTCGAAGCGACTTGTCTGATTTTTTTCCTCAATGTTTTCCATTCGAATTTTCAACGCGGTGGGCGTTTAAAAAAAAAATAAATGTCAATCACGTGAAAATCGAATGAGGATTTTTCTTATTCGGAGGTGCGGATCGGTGTCGAAATTAATCACGATCAATTGACAACAGACGTGAACGATAAATCTCAACTATGTCGTTAAGATTGCTAATAATTTGTTATCAACTTTTCGTCGCGAGGCATCTCTAAGATTAATTGTCAACGATAAAATAATAAATAGCTAATTAAAAAAACATAAAAAAAAAAGAAAACACCCCAAAATATACAATATTTTTCCTTGACTTTCCTATACTACTCTCGAAAAAAAAAAAAAAAAAAAAAAAATCATAATGAAGACACTCGAGAGTGAATAAGTTATTCAATCCATTCCAATGAAATTCGATTTCTTTTCAATGGGATTTATTCATATTCAATGAGCCGCTTCAATCAGTCGCTGTATGGCAAATTTCGAACCATCAGCTTTACGAGTGTTCTTCGGCGATACATGCGACGAGTGGCGAAGTCATACAAAGCGGAAAGAGAGGAAAAAAAAACGCAATAAATAATAAGCAGTGTGTACTCAGTGCTTAACCGAACGATTGTTGGTGACGGTGTATAAAACGATTGACGTCAATGTGGCAAAAGTATCAGCGAGAAAAAGAGTCGAGGAATCTTTTGTTTCCCATCACGCCTCATCGTTATCTATAAATACACGACGCAAATATTTTCACGTTTCGAAATTTTCGTTTTTTTTCCATCTTCTCTGCATGATAGTCCAGTCATTCTAGCCATTTATTCTGCAATCTTCTACAGAATTGATTTTACTTTTGGAAAAGGTTCAGAGGTGTCCCCTAAGTGGAAAATACGTTTTGTCAAATATCTCGTCAACTGTGCATCGTACGACAAAAATAGTAGAGACCTTTTTTGTAGATAATAAAATTCTCTACAACTTTTATTCGAATCTTTTTCCTTTATAAAGCATGGTTTTTGATTTATAGCGTGGCGAATTTTTCCAAACATGGTTGATGTAACAGTAAAAAATTGTGATGTTTGGTAAAGTTTGCCACGCTGTAAATCAAAAACCATAGATTATACAGGAAAAAAATTTAAATAAAAGTTGTAGAAAATTTTATTATCTACAAAACAGGTGTCTACTAATTTTATCGTGCGATGCACGCTTCATGAGGAATTTGATAAAACGTGTTTTCCAATATGACGGCTGAAGCTCCGACCTGAACGCCAACTTGAATTTACACTCAGGGGACGCCCCTGAACCTTTCCCAAAAGCAAAATCAATTTTGTAGAAGATTGCATTACGAACCTACTTTTTTTTTGCTAGAATGACTGGACAATGATACCGATAGGTGCATCGATTGAAAAAAAGCGTTTGATTCATAATCAGCGGAAGATTTCTTATCTTTGCCAATGTCAAAGTCGATGGTGGTGATCTTTGTTTTTTTTTAACTTTATCAACGGAACCGTGAGACATTATCAGGTCGGACGTCTATACAGCTATATGATTACGAATCTAATGCGCTATATATCGGTCAAAGATCTTAGGGACAAAGCATCAGATGAGAATCTGATTTTTGGGGGTTTTTTTTTTCGTTTTGAACGATTGTTCGATTTTGAGCGTTGATTTTAAATTTTGGGGAGTAAAGAGGGTTTGAAGTAAAGTACCTTAATCACACGAAGAATCTGGATGATCGTCAGGTCGCAAAGATCGCTTTCGCTTATTTGCCAGGATTTGTCAGGCAGAAGAGGTTCCCGGAGAAAAATAGTTTCGATCTACACGTAGATCGAATTTCGATCGACTTTGTTATTTTTTTAGATCTACGCAGATATAAATTTTGGAACATCGTATATTTTCCTGGATCTCAGTAAGATCTACCTGGATCTCAAGCAGATTTACCTAGATCTGCGTTAGATCTACTCGCATCTAAGTAAATCTACTCAGATTTGCGTAGATAAATGGAGCTTTAATAAGCAAAAGTTTTTGAAAATAATATTGGGTCGATTCGAATTTACGTAAATCTACCGTTATTATAATACACGGAGATCTAAGCAGATCAACGATTTTTTCAAAATTTACATCTGCGAAAATCGAATTTGATTTTAAAAATAACGTGTACGTACATCCAAACGATTATTTCCCGGGTTTAGATGACCTAAACACGTAATCCGAAGATCGATCGTTCTCGCGGTGAACCACCTGGTTCGCGGATACATATTCACACACACACACACACACACACACACACACACACACACACACACACACACACACACACACACACACACACACACACACACACACACACACACACACACACACACACACACACACACACACACACACACACACACACACACACACACACACACACACACACACACACACACACACACACACACACACACACACACACACACACACACACACACACACACACACACACACACACACACACACACACACACACACACACACACACACACACACACATATATATATGCTCGCCGGCTTTGGTTTTTCGCGTCGATATCGTTCATGCAGAGTGAGAATGCCTGGCACCGGTTAAAACGCTTTCTGGACTAGAAACAATGAAGAGAGAGAGAGAGAGAGAGAGAGAGAGAGAGAGAGAGAGAGAGAGAGAGAGAGAGAGAGAGAGAGAAAGAGGAAGAAGGAGTTGCAAAAAGGAGATCGCTCGATTTCTTCATCGCTGCATGGGATTCTCGTACGATCGGTATGCATTTATATATGCATACAGGTGCTATAACCGGGTCGCACTATTTTTTAATCGATTCTTCGAGGTGGAGTGAACTTGCTGTGGGTCTCTGAACCGATGGAAACGAAAAGCCTCGGTCGTCATTTCATTTCTCCGGTATATATACGCGGTAAGTCTAAAAAAAAGATCGATATATCGCAAAGATTTTCACAAATACAACGCCTCGCGGAGACTCTGGACACCTTTTGCTTTTTTTTTTTTTTTTTGAGAGCCATCGAGCGCGATCGAAGGAAAAGTTTCAAGAGCTCGGAACTCGGAATTAAGATTTTTGAGAGTCCGCGCGAGTATACCTTGAGCTTTGACACATTCGGAATTTCGACTCGGCACTCCTGCCGCACTCACGCCACAATTCATATATCCGTATAGCAGAGGAGTCTCGATCGAAAGCTCTTCCGAAGCGATTCATTGCCGAAATAATTCGAATGCAATCAAAGAAAAACAGAGATCGTATATTGTATATTTCTGACTGTTACAAGAGTAACCTCATCATCATGCGCGTGACCTATTATGAGAAACATAATACTGTACCTATAATAGCAATGACAAGTCAGCAAGATTCGATCGGGCATTGCATACGCGACGACCATGTTCGAAATCGTTACATGATCATATAGTCATATATTACTCGGTCCAACAGACAGAGATGGTCTCGGGAATTATCGCGTATTCGGCCGAATTTCCCAACACGAGTCTGCAGTTCGTTTATACGCGGGCTAAGGGCGAGGAAGGGGGGAATGTAACGATCGACGATAAATGTGCAAAAAAGAGAAAAAAAAGCAAGTTTTTCCCATACATCACACGCTGTACATGGAACATATATAGTCAATATAGTCATATATATATGTCATTTATGAGAGGAAGTGAGACGAGAATCGTTTTATTGGGCGAAAGGTATAGTCCTCGAGTATAGAGAGAGAGAGAGAGAGAGAGAGAAGGAAAATATGAGGCTGCAATAGAAGTGAGTAGCGAGGAAGTACATGTATATATAAGGGTTGATTCGCCAGGCTTGCTGACGTAGGTACATAGAGGGAAGGTTGTTGGCGCCACTGAGCAATGACGTCATTCGGGGGTGGTATATATTGGGGGGGTTAGCCCGGCTGTCCGACACGTGCCATCTCTCTTTACCCCCTGAACTCTCTCGGAATCGCGACGGAATCGCAATTCGCCATTTTAACCGTCGACAGAGTGCAGAGAGGGATGTATAGCACCCCCTTGAGCACCCCACTATCACATTTTCTCACATACCTATCCCTTTTCTTACTGTATACTATAGTACTCAGCCTCGCACCCTCTTTCTATTTCCTTCCATCACTTTCTCGCTCTTTCTCTTTGCCTCTTTCTACTTTTTTTCTTCGTCTCGTTTTTGCCCCCCCCCCCCCCCCCCCAATGACGTCCTATGTATATTAGGACACTGTATCGAAGGATTTCCCTGTATTTTACGTGTGGCTTACACGCCTCCGCAATCCTTTTCCTATACATACATAATATAGAAGCTCATCTATAGACTCCATCGAATTATATTTCGCCAACGTCGGAAATTCGTAAAACTCTGCAACCATCGTCGTTTTGCCACAGATGATATTCACAGGGCGGAAAAGTTTCAGAACGAAAATCGGACAAGTAGAATGATGACACGAGCCTAGGATCGTTAGGGACGAAATAGTCAAAGTTGGATTCCATAGTTCACCTTCGAACTTTTTGAGGCTTTATCGGGACGCAACCGGAACCGCAAAAAGCAATGAAGAATTTGTACCGTTTTTCTTAACCTATTCTCAATCTAATTAATGAAGCCCGATGTTGTATGCAGAATAGATGAACCAGAAATCGATGTCATTTTTGTGAAAATTTTATCGACCTATATCATTCATGGAATTAAACGACTGTAATGTGAATTTAATTGATCACTCGCGTCGTTTCGTGATGCTGGATATTATTTTTCTTTACTTCGTGTCGGAAGCTTCGATGAACGAGTAAACATTTGCCTTTCACCTATCGAGGCAAAATATTAATCCGGTAAAGTATACTTTCGCCATGAATTAAAAATAAAATGAATTATTGAGAATAAAAATTTTAATGAAGCAACGCTTTCGTCGCTCAAGCTTTATAATTTCCGTTTGCCCATACGGAATTCGGAATTTTTTTTTTAGAGGTGTCATTGAAATTTAGACTCTCAAAAACTTGGAATTTTATAAATCAAAGGAAACCAATGGCATTATTATTATTATTATTATTATTATTATTATTGTTGTTGTTTCTCTATAGAGGATTTACTATTGAATTTAGTAAGAATCGCTTAAGACGTTCAAATTGTAAAAAAAAATTTCAAACTTTGAATTTTTTTTTTTTAAATAACTCCCTAACTTTCGTAAATTCGGAGATATCGAGCCAATTTTTTTAATGCAAATAGGCCAGGGGATGAAGATGCTTGGTATTAAATTCAGTAAGGATTACATGAAGGGCCGTGGTTGCATAAAATTTTTAAACTTTTTAAAAATAACTATGATCGCTCTGACCGTCGCAAATTTGAGATTATGAACCCAAAAAGAAATTCACACAATCACGCTAGGAGGAGAAATATTAAATTTCGCAAGAACAAATCGAATTTAGAAAACAAAGGTGAATTTATAAAACGACGAGAATTTTACTTTCACGGCTGTATCGGTCTACACGTGATTTCTTTGCCGAGCCTACATACATGTTCATCGGGTATCTGATTATTGATAAAGGTCACGTGATACGGGAATATCGATTCGTTATGACACCTGAGAATAAAAGAATTTTTTCGAGAATTCTCCAGAGAGGTCTCGCGTTCCGCGATATCATAGAGAGAAGATATATACACATATATATATATATATATTCTCTGCTATTTCATCCGAGCATCAGGCAACCTGGCACATCACAGTCATCACGAGCATATCTCGTCAAATGGAATTGCATCGACGAATCTCACGTGCATTCATAAATTCCTCCTCTTATATTTTCTCTTGACGTTGATACCATATTATATATGTGCATACATATATATGCGATGTAGATAAAAATACACATCAGGGAAGTATATACCTCGCGGGATAGCTCCTTTGAGTCGCGAATTTTCAATTTCGAAATGGAAAATTCTCTGCAAAGTATCTCTAATACGATAGATTTGCATACATATATTTATCATTCGTTCGTACTTCGACATTCAAGAAACTTCTATGGCTTTGAGTTACAAAAAAAAACTCTTACAATCGAATAAAATATCGTTCATATCTCTTACGAAATTTTAAAAAGTCAGAAAATTGCATGTCTAATTGCAAAAAAAAGGCCGCAACGGTAAAACAAAATTTCAGAAAATTTTCAAATAAAGCCGAATTTCATTGAATTTTTGAAATTCCACCGTTTGGGATAATTTAGGTGAGTTGACAAAAAAAAAGAATGTTTTGATCATCATGGAAGGAAACCGTCATTGCGACGAGGACAATGAACATTGTACCAATTATCGAATAAATATTAATTAATTTGAAAAAAAAATGTATTAATAAATAATATAAATCTTCGCGTGGGACGAACGTGACGTTGATCGATGGATCTGCGTTTCATGAATTAACGCATTCGATCAGCCGTATATATATACATATATATAACGAGAGGGCGAAAAATGCCGCGCGTGTGTCACGGACAATATCTCGCGTGACGTTAATAATTTAATAAGCGCAAACACGCGGGCGCATCCGGGATAGTGAGCTCGTCTCGAAAATTATATTACGAGAATACGAGAGAGGAAACGAGAAATATTCGTTCTCCAGCAGAGCGAATAATAGTTTGCA
Source organism: Rhorus exstirpatorius (assembly GCA_963564615.1). Taxonomy (NCBI): domain Eukaryota; kingdom Metazoa; phylum Arthropoda; class Insecta; order Hymenoptera; family Ichneumonidae; genus Rhorus; species Rhorus exstirpatorius. The sequence goes on from OY751315.1 coordinate 37,577,939, forward strand.
AGCTCATAGCTCATCTCTCTCTCTCTCTCTCTCTCTCTCTCTCTCTCTCTCTCTCTCTCTCTCTCTCTCTCTCTCACTCTCTCTCTCTCTTATTGCGGGCTATATAAATCCTCCAAATTTATGCGGCTCATCATTCGCGTATGCAGTGAGAACAGGGACCAACGGAGAATCATACGGAGAGGAGATTTGATGTAAAATTTGGATGAGACGAATGAATTTGGACCACTTGCATGTTCCTGAATATCCGAGGTACATTCACCCGTTCACGGCCTTACTATGCCATGTATGTATCATTCGATGATCTCACAATCAGCCGCGTGAAAGACAAAAATCAAATGATAGTTTTAGGATCGAAATCGATCATAGAGCAGAGCTGGGCAATAAGTACCTGAAAGTACTTCAAGTACAAAGTCAAAAGTACTTGAAGTACTTGAGGTACTAAAAATTTGAAGTACTTGAGGTATTAAGTACTTGAAATACGTCAAGTAAAAAGTATCTTATACTTTTCAAGCTTTCAGGTATACATCGCGTAAATTCTATAGTACAGTCATACCTCGGGCACTGACTACTCGGACACTGACTAACCCCGGGCACTGACGTCAGCTGTTACTCGGGCACTGTAAAATCCGCACAGTGCCGCTACAATATAGAACCCCAATATAGAACAAAACAATTTATAATTTAAACGAGTGGAGGGTACCGATATTACGTATGATACGGGCCTGATGCTTTATTCTCATTGGTTAGTAAGAAGGTCAGGTCTTTCGGTCAGTGCCCGAGGCTCCTGTGCTCGAGCTCAGTCAGTGCCCGAGGTTCGACTGTACTTATTAGATTTGATTTCTTACGTACTCTTTAAACTCATTTGATTTTGATTCGAGTACGTTATTTTGTATCAAAACATACTTTCACATTGTGCAATTCACTCAGATGAGGCAGATTGGAACAGCAATATTTAAACAAAGAATTAGAAATAATTATAAAAGTGGCATCGACGATGTTAATTAAGATTTATTTAGCTTCAGGTTTGAAAAAGAAAAAATAAAGACTATAATACACGGATTGTTAAAAACGGAGCCATGCATTGACAATGTCACCGTAACTACCGTAGCAAGATGTACTTGGTACTTAAAAAAGTACTTGAAGTACAGGAAAGTACTCGAAAATTTAAGTACAAATACTTAAAGTAAATGTCAATTTTTTTGAACGACAAATATACCGAAAATAAAAATGGTGGTTCATATTTGCACCAAATCATTTATATACGTATATTTTGATGAAGCGAGAGTCATCGAATATTGAATTGCATTCTGTGGAAAAGCGGTATACGCGAATCCCATGTGACATTAACGACACTAATAGCCGCGTCACGTATCCGCGATTCCTCGAGCACATTGACAGTCGCGATAAATAGTATATACGAACGGGTATATGCCATGTATACTCTGTGGATTTGAATTGTATACAAGAGTATTCCATACGCGAGAATAGCTCCTGCAACCCTCATATAAGGCGATTATATCAATGATCGAACATCCCCGAGTGCCGAGTTGTCAAGATAATTTGATAATCGGCTGTCGAAGAAAATCACTTTGATTAATCGCGCACGATCCTATTTGCAATTGCCATTCCCGCACCAACGTGAATTCTCTGTAGCTTTTTTTTATCACTAATTTACGATCTCGATGATTTGCAGATTGTTGGAAAAATTGTAAAATCCGTTATGGAAATAATGATAAGGAAAAAAGAAAAATTCATAAAGAATCATATCGTTCAGTTTGTTTGAGCTTAAAAAAAAATTATGTTAGCATGCTTTGTCGAATTCGAGAATAATAATGTAACACTTCTATCAGGGAAATGTGTAGCATATTGAGTCGAAATTTCGAAATCAACACTGGCTATAAGGGTGCACCCACGACGCAAGAGTATGCTATTTTCGTGCGATTTAATCGTCTCCGTATAGGATCGAAACGCTCCAGCATGTACGCATACTACACCGTTGGGATGTTTTATTTTCGAAACTTTTTTTTCGACTCACATCTTGTATACACATAGATTTGGGTTGTAAAAAAGTGTCACGATAGGGAGATGGCGGAAAAAAAATCCCAAGTTATATAGCTCACTCGTCGTTTCATGAGTGACTCGGACAGACTCCTCTCAGGCACTAAATTGCCGATGATTCCCTTCCACGCGACATACATATTTTCTCCAAGGAGAAAGAAGACAAAAAAAATGAATGCGAAAATGAGCTCTTGGTAACGAAGTATATTTTTTTATATCTGATGCATAAATAATATATAACGTGAATGTCCCAGTTAGTGAAGATTTAATGGAGGATCCACGTTCTTTTTACATTTTTCAATAATATCTGAGCACGATATCCAAAAACTTTGGTTTCACATCAACAATTTCGTTCATGCTGAAAGTAATAATATTGAATTTTTTTATAAAAACGTTGAAAAATCAGGATAAATCGGCAAATTAAAAATGCATGTTTGATGTCCGAGTTACTGACAACCCGCCGACTTGCTGGTCCAGATAATGACACGACAGAGTCCCCAGTTAATGAACAGTCGGGAATCAATGCGAAAAAAATAGTTATTATACTTTTATTTCACATTTACTCAGTTCCATTTACATTTAATTGGTGAATAAATGAAACAAAAAAGTTCAATACATTGCGCAGAATTTCTAAGGTGATTGGAGAAAACTCGAAACTGTTTAGGTCATGGAATACCGATCAACAACTCGGACACGATCTAAATTCGTTGTCCCATCTGACGACGGGATAGATAGAAGTGCGGATTTTTAAAGCTAAATTCATAATATATCGATAATAGTTACTCTGAACTACTCTGAACTTTTTCTAACCGGAAAGTTAAAAACTGAACCTTTATTTATTGAATCAACGATCCGATAAAATATATGTAAACTATCATTAAATATATGTCGGATCGTTCAACAACTGGGACGCGTTCACTATCTGGGCCGTTTACCTTAACCGAGGGGGAAAAAAAAAAAATAGAAATCGACGTAGTTATTTTTTTTTGGGATAAAATTCGATCAACATGAATCTGAATTTTGAAAAATCGTACATCAACCTTAGGTCTGTGTATATAGGGGTAGATTTACGTATACATTCGAGTCGATCTAATATTATGTTCGAAAACTTTTGCTTATTAGATCTTCGTTTGTTTATGTACACTTTAACGTCGGTAGATTTAGATTTCTTTTTTACATTTCTCGGCGGATTTATTAAGATCCGAGTAGATCCAACGGAGGACCGGATAGATCTACGATTTTGCAAAATTTGTCTCTTAAAAAGTTGCATGAGATTTTTTCCGTGGGGTCGTACGTTTGTTCCCCTATATAAAAATTTATTGTCAATTCAAGTGATATTTAAATGGGAAACAAAATCACTGCTCCAATTATACTTACGAACATCCCAATTGTCTCCGTAAGTGAAGTGCACTTTTTGGAAATTCCGAGTATATTAAATCGTTATCTTAAACGAAGAGATAATTCTTGATCGACGATATCCTCGTTTTTTTCGAGCCTCATTATAAACCAGAACGAATTTATGATGTGATGCAGTGATATATCCGCCCTTATTAGGTGCCGCTGTATACACGGGGAGGGGGAGGAGGGAGGGGTCGTAAAAAAACCGCCACGGGCTTCATGAATTCTCCTCTATATAGCTGGTTTTTCGAATCGCGGGGAGAACTGGAAACATCCCCGCGTCGTCGCGAGAAGTATATATCGACTGCTATATCGCTTATATATCGATCGTGAGAAGCTTGAGAAATATATTTATATATATTTCAAATTGCGAAAACGGACGTTTATATATGCCTGATATCTATGTATATATATATAAGATGGTATATGTGCAATCGATAATATCCATCACGGACGAAAATACTCCAGGGTAGCTTATAGCTATACTGACGTCGACGAAGACGAAAACGTCACGCTCCAGACTGTACTATATGTATATATACATCTATAACGACAGAATGAGAGAGTCGAGGAGAACGATATCTAAACTCGGCTCTATGCGAAATGCATTTGAAATTTATCCCTAATTTGCCTCTTTCACACAGCGATGTGATATTATTGTCGTGGATATGGATTGGATCATTAAAAAAAAAAATTCTGTCATCAATTTTATGGTGAAAAGGAGAGGAAAACGAAGAGCAAAGAGTAAGAAGCGAGGTTGTGAAATATTAAAGTGCAACCAGACGAGTCTATTCGAGGAACGATATTGGCATTTTGAGACTTGATTTATCGACACGATACATTCCTTTGTCCTAACCACACGATGCAGCGATATACTATACACAATACAATCATGTGTAAAATAATCAATAATCATGATTTTGGCACGATTCAGAAGCATTAAAAAAACTTTTGTTTTTTTTATACGTGTTTTTAATGAAAAATCTTTTTTCACCAGTATCGCGTTTGCAATTATTTCATCGTGAAATTGAATTTTTTTAAAAATAATTTGATCGAATGACTGCTCGAATATCGTGGCCGATAACCTGGCGATTTGCGGAGAATTCGACTAGAACAATTCGACTAAAACAATTCGACTAAAACAATTCGACTAAAAAACAATTCGACTAAAAACAATTTGACTAAAAACAATTCGACTAAAAACAATTCGACTAAAAACAATTCGACTAAAAACAATTCGACTAAAAACAATTCGACTAAAAACAATTCGACTAAAACAATTCAACTAAAAAATAATTCGACTAAAAAAATGTGGCTGAAAACAACTTAACTAAAATCAATTCGACTAACAATGAGTTTTATAACAAAATTCGGGTGAAACACAAGTTTCTCTTTGGCCTCCTTTAAAAGCTTCGTTTTGTTAAACTTTTTATAAAATTCCTATGATTGATGTATCCACGATTTTTGAGATATCTGACTGGAATCCGTTACATGGACTAATCATCCGGTTGAAATACACATGATTAAACAAAAAATATCTTATCAATTGGAAGTATTTTTCAAAGTTCATCCTCCCCTCTTATAAATCTCCGCTCTCTGCCGGACCCGGAGTCAACGAACGAGGACGTGGCGGATTTCTGACTCCATTTTTTTTTTGTATTTTTTTGTTTTTTTTGTATTTTTTGTTTTTTTTGTTTTTTTTTGTATTTTTTTTGTATTTTTTTGTTTTTTTTTTATTTTTTTTTTACCAGTATAACCCTTCCGCAACCACAAAATATGTGTTTGTAACTATTTTTCAAGTGATTTATTTCGTTTTTGTTTTATTTTTGCTAAAAAAAATGTTCGCAAACATTTTTTACTGACCACGTGAAGTTACTCTTTGTCGCAGATTCCAAATATATATAAACAATAATTTCGTACTGTAAACGATAGAATGCAATAATTCACACCCATCATTTACAGGACCTCCGTTTTCATCGAAGTTTTGTATCCAGGTTGTTTTAGTCGAATTGTTTTTAGTCGAATTGTTTTTAGTCGAATTGTTTTTAGTCGAATTGTTACTAGTCGAATTGTTTTTAGTCGAATTGTTTTTTAGACGAATTGTTTTAGTCGAATTGTTACTAGTCGAATTGTTACTAGTCGAATTGTTTTTAGTCGAATTGTTTTTTAGACGAATTGTTTTAGTCGAATTGTTTTAGACGAATTGTTTTAGTCGAATTTTCCGTAGACGAACCTGGCTCGTATCACGTACACAGATACAACTTTTTTTTTTTTTCTTTTCGTCTCTGTCGCGCGAGAAATAGTGACGTGAATCCGAGGCGCGAGCGATGAGAAAAGAATTCGCGAGATGAGAAAAGAATTCGCGAGAGAGCCGCTGCCGTCTCCCTCGAGTTGTCAAGCTGCAGTGACTCGTACAAAACCACCCTTATATATATATATATATACATTTGTATACGGGATATTGGGCACAGAGACGACGAACTCGACGGTGGAACGAGCCGAGAGGTGCGTGGGATGAGAACGACGACTCGCGACAGATCGATAAGATACACCGCCGCGCGATATCAGCATTGACGCACATGCCGGCCGGTGTTTATCAACTCTTATATACTCGAAACTTATATAAAAGAGACGCGTAAAACGAGATGAAAATCTCTCTCTCTCTCTCTCTCTCTCTCTCTCTCGTATTATACGGGCCGTCATCCCCTCAGAGAAGATCATTATTTTCTCTCCTCGTAAATTTCAATGTATATATTCCCGAATTTCGAGCTTTCGCAGCTCGCTATCTCTTTCTTAAGGATGTCCCACGCGAAGTTGAAAGTTAAAGTTACGTAAATTTTTGAATATTTTTCTCGCACAAAAGTCTACAGACAATCGTTGCAAAATTTTCAAGATCATCGACTGACTCGTTTCATCGATGTATCTTGTTGAAAATCTCGAATACGTTTATTTTACATAATTTATAACGAGCACACGCGGCTTTTGTTTCACGAAAATTAGTATAATTATTTTTCCCATCGAAAATTCAGCCAATAGAATTGCATCATTCGACGTTATTTTGTATAGCCTATACGGTATTTAACTAATAATTTTTGATAATTTTACTGGTAATTTTTCATGTTGCCTGCAGATAAAAAACAAAAGATTTTCCAATCCAGTCAACCCTCCATGGAATCTGACGGATTGTAATTCTGTCACTTTCAAATTTTGAATTTTTAACCGTGGATTTTGTCTCATGGTGCAATTTTATTGGCCGAAATTTCGATGAAAAAATAATCCCCCGAATGCCAAATCGTGGTTTAAAATTAATCGGGTATTTCCCTCAAGGTTTCCTGCAAACAAACGAAGTCGTCAAAGTTTTTCAGAAAAACTTGACTCCCTCGTTTGTTTGCAACGTACCTATCGGGAAATAGCCGATAATTTGTGATTGATCGCGATGGAATTTCCGAAGCATCGAGTTAAATAAAAATGGCGGATGTTTAAAGTCAAGTCCTTGATTGTCGTATGCACATTATAGTTTTGCTTCCTGTGAAAATTAATAAAAAAAAAAAAAACGGAAACAAAAAAAGCCGGGAAATCGCAGATTTCACATGCGACGAGGAGAAAATTTGTCATTTTCGAGATCCTCTTCGTAGCGTGCAACTCTCGAGAGGATCAAATTAAAAGGTGGCACATACGTCGCTTAGGCTTTTATTTTGGAGATCTATTGCAACAATAGCGGTACGGTTGGGGTGGAAATGATACTTTCGGTAGAACGCTTGGATCATTGCCCGCAAAATGGCTCATCGACGTTTTTCAAAAAAAAACATAATATAACTCGCTGTACCAATAAAGTTAGGTAAAGTCACTGCGAAAAGCTTGCTCGCTGGATTACTCAAGAAAGACTCATATCCGATTGAGCTGAAATTTGAACGACGCGTTGAAAGAACATGGCGAATTAAAATGACGAACCAGTTTTAAATTTCATTGAGAATTTACCGATTGACAGAGAGGATCAAAAATATTTGTTTCTTGATATTTTGATTTTGTCATTGATGCACAACAATCGATGGATAAAGTTTCCGTTTTGTCATTTCAAAGTTGATGACTTCAGTAATTTTTGTGCAAAATTCGATCCAGATCGGTCCAACGGTTTCGGAGATATCCTGCGCGCAAACTTTTCGCAGTGACTCACTTACCCTAGTACCAGCTATAACAATGTTTATTTGAAAAACATCAACGAGGCATTTTGTAGGCAATGATCCAAAAGCTTTCTACTGAAAGTATCATTCTCACCCTAACCCCATCACTATTGTTTCAATAGACCTCTGAATTAAAGGCCTCGGAGACGTATAAACTCCCTTAAAAAAAAAAAAAAAAAAAAAACTAAAAGAAAAAACGAGAATCGAGCTTGGTGCACTTGAGCTTTGAAGCACGCGTCATCGTCGCGAGCGCAAGTCTGCTGATATGCGTGTGCGCTATATGGCTGTGACCGAAGGAAAAAAAAAGCGTCTCGCTCGCGACACCCCCGTTACGTGCCTATCAGTCTGCGCGAGATCTTCGTCGTGCGAGGTAGTACATTGCTCATTGCTGCTCGATACTACCGTTATCAATCCGTGTAATACCATTATCGAGAATTTTCCGAATAATTCGAGTGCCGAATTAATGAGAATTGAAAAAAAAAATTTTTATTGAAAAAAAAACACCAATAAATTGATTTTTAATTCGCAACGAGGCGTTTTTCTTTCATTGCGACTGGTTTTAATGAATTCGACTTATCGATTCTGCACGCGTCTGTGTTCTTTTTTTTCGACTTTCTTTCGCGAACAAACTGGAGAATCCAGGAAGTAAGGTGGATATTACATCAGTCGATATAAACGACGGGAAAATTTAATCGGAAAATTTCAAAGCACCGAAAGTGAGGCAATCTCGAGCCTCATTTTACTCACTGACACAGATGGTTAAAGGTGAGCCATCACACAAAAGTGTTACAATATGCATCATGCAATTGAGACAAATAAGCATGACCGATCGAGGCGACGATAATAATTTGTAAATTATGAAATAATTTCATTTTTGCTGCGCGAACGATAATTTTGCTGTATTTAAAAAAAGAACGATAATATATTGAAATTTGTTGTATGAATTGTTGTGGTTCTATTATTTAAAAAAAAAAAAAAGTCAGGTCCGTAATTATTCCTTGTTCGATATAAAAAATAATTTTTCGTAATAATTTGAATGTATAAAACGATAAACATCCATGGAGCTTACACAGAAATTCTTTTGTCCATTGCAATTGCCCAGGAGGTAAAGTTTCATTTTCATACTTTAATTTAAAAAATTCGTAATAAAGATTCGTGAGATTTTGCAATTTTTATATTTTTTTTTAATGAAAAAATTTACTCCGGTTATACGGACAATAATTTTGCTACACTGACAATGCAGAAAGTCAATGGGACGTTCAAAAATAATTGCATTAACCCTAAATTGTTATGGTCTCCTCATTTGAGGATGCATTCGGCGTAATCGTTTCAAAAAGAAATAAATATTTTTGAAATACTTTTTTTATGACTTCTTATAAGCAAGGAACATTAATTTAATTGTTTTCAAATACAAATCGCCTGATTTATCGCAATTGCCTATGACGTAAATTTTCATTTTGATTTTTTTTTCAAATTAATATATTCGCACTTGCGGTCGAATTTTAATTTTTATCAGCTCATTGTATTGAACATTAATTATTCCAAATTTCGAATTATTCAAAGGTATTTTAATTCCGAAATTTATTCAAATATTTTACAATGAAATTATGTAAAATCTTTCAACATATAAATTGAGCTGTATAAAATTTAATGATGAAAATTATTGTAGAATTTCCAATTGAAGAAAAGAAAAATTGAATGATTACTCAATTCCTTGACAATTGCAGTAAACTACAATATTTTTAATGTAAATTTATTGTTGTTGAACTTTTCCTATGTTAATCGTACGTGCATTGGATCGAACGAAGAATGAATAATTTTAAGGCAAGAGCTTTTGTAAAAGAAATTTTCAATATTTTACAACTTTTTTTATATGAAAGTACAGCCAGTAAATCGTTAGCTATGTATATTCGCTACCTATTGTGCATGCAAAATTAATTTTGTGAAGATCTTTTTTCCAATTTTTTGAAATAAACAATTTGTTTTTTTTTTTATCACGTCTCTCTCTCTCTCTCTCTCTCTCTCTCTCTCTCTTTCTCGTAATATTGCTAGATATTTTATCATATTCAGTCGACAAATTTATTCACCGTCGCGATTTCCAATATTTGCATGACTTAATTATTGCGATGTCTGGATCTACTTTAGTCTCTCATCTAAAAATATTTCCTACTGTCCAATTGTACATATTTATGTATATATTTATATAAACTTATTAGCTCATATACTTCGCATTTTTTTCCCCCCGTCAAATATTTCTTTTGGCATAAATACCAGCATATGAATTAACATTATCCATGCGATCTCGGGATGGTCTTTTTGATATCGATCGAAGAAAAAAAAACCCCAATCTCAAATCCAGAAAAAAAAAATCTGCGAAATGACGAGTGGAATTTTATCGACGCGATGACGACGTTCGCGAAATCGATCCTAAGTGTACTTTTATATTAGCTAACGAAAAGAGAGATCTATCGCGATTAATGAACAATTGAGATCACGGTCGAAAGAAACAAAATGGCGAATTTCATTTGTACTGAGAAACGGAAATAGAGTATATAGAGAGTTAAGGGCGAGAGGGAGAGATTTTTACGCGAGCAAGGATATCCTCTATCTCTCGATTTTTTTTTTCTCTTCCGACAGGTCGATCAACCGGTTACCGAAAGCCAGTTCAATAAAATCAGCAAAAAACGTAAAAAAATTAATAAATAAACGTAACTTTTTCATAATCTCGTCGCATCTTTACGTTTAACTCGCAGCTACGTTACACACACACATATATATATATATATTTATATATATATATATTTATATATATAATCGAGTAAATAATCATTTCGAAAGAACGAAAAAGACAAATGCAGTCGGGAGAGACGCGTCGGATGCCGGCCGGGCGCACGTGCATATCAGGTATGACGATAATGTTGGCAATGCACCTAGATATGTAGCGCAATGTGTATTGTTATTGTTATTACAATAATTTTTTTTTTTCGCAATTTTCATCGGGAATAATGCACACAAAGTGTCAGATGCATCTTTACCGCAGATATTGCGAGCGAATGTATTGTAACACTGGCCGATCGATCTTTATGTTCCGCGGCACTGGGGGGGGGGGGGGGGGGGTTGTCCAAGAGGGAAAGGAGCACGTGCAATTTGCATAGGGAAAATATCCGGTGCAGCTGTTGTGTAACACTATTGGATTCACTGCGAGAGAGAGAGAGAAAGAGAGAGAGAGAGAGAGAGAGGAAAAAATGCAAGTACACTGTAGTTGATCTTCATATGCACACCCTGGCTGTCAAAATTATTTTACCACCCTCAAAAATTCCGGAAAAGTCTGTCAGCATAGATACAACAATTTGTCATTCATATGCTGGCTTTGCGTGACATTTTTCTCCGAAAAAAAAAAGTGCAAATCGACAAATTCAAATGGGGTTCATCCCCTTTATCAAATATATCCATCCCAAAATTCAAACAAAGAATGTACTGCGCTCGGATGCAATAATCTCCGCATACCGTACAGCAAACATTTTTCACAAAATTATTTCCTGAACATTATTGAGTTTATCGGTCCAGCGAGGAAGAAAAAAAAATCATTCTCTCGCGTGCAGAAGAAAAATGAATCGTGACAAAATGAATTTCAGCTGAAAGGAAATAAGCTTCGCGCAGATTGAATCTCATTGAACTTTCCTCGCTCGTCTTTTACAAATTTTGCATTGCATTTCGTTGATTTTTTTTTTTTCATAATTGTTCTTTTAGTGACTTATGCTCGAGAGGTTTCTGCCAGAGGGTTGATCCGTACATAGGAAATTATTATTACGAAGATAACTTGATCGGGAAAATGTCAATGCCAAATGTCGCGAACATTGTGCATATCCATCGCGAATCTTCGTTGCGATACTCGCGAAAAAAAGACGCCGATATGACGCGAGCGATAAAGATAAATTTTTCATGAAAGCGAAGCTGCGGAGAGTACCTATAGGTCGAATGATCGATTATTTTATACCGTGAATGTGAAAAGAAAAAAAAAAAATAATAATAAAAGCAATATCGAGAAAGCGGGCTAAGCTCGCGAGCAGGCCGCTGACATTTCAGCTCGCTGAAACATACCTTCGATCGACATCATAACGAATTTATAGAAAAATTAACGAGAGAGAAAGAGGGGGAGGCGGGGTTATGAATTTTATAGCGATGCATTCTCGATGTATCCAACAATTGGCACGGGCACGTGCGGCCCGGAGAAACGTCGACTTTTTACCAACTAAAGGGCATAACTTGCGCGATAGGAAAACGCGAATTTATGCGATTTGAGCCCTTTTGATCGAATTCCACCACTTTTATGTATTGACTTGTACGTATAACATAAGAATTTATTTCTCCTACGCCATCGTTTCTCAATCAATAAATTCTTCATTCGAATTCTCTCTCTCTCTCTCTCTCTCTCTCTCTCTCTCTCTCTCTCTCTCTCTCTCTCTCTCTCTCTCTCTCTCTCTAAAGCGTTCGATTGCCAAAGTACACCGTGTGCTTATTATATGTGCCCTACTACATGTGATGCACGAACTTGAAACAATCGCCGGGTCTACAGCGATAAATATAAGGTCGATGTATGAATAGGCGTTTTTGACGACAGAAGAGTTTTGGCCAGATTCACGATCGATAGAGAAATTCGTGATTCGCGTATAATGGTTACGAGTATATATATTGCATTTATAGAACGGATCATTGCTGCATGGTACACATACTGTAACTTTAGCTGTAGCTTGTAGCTGTAGACTCGAACAAAAAAATTTGCCAATTGAAAGAAAATTGAGCTTTTCTTCCTCCTTGTTAGCGAGAGATCGATTGCTAGCGATTTTGACTCAACAATTCGGAGGAAGCTTTGACTTGAGTAAAATAATGAGGAAGAGATGCCCGCAAGTTTGCGATCCGTAAGATTTTTATTCAATTTTTTGTTATTTTGTTCTGTTTAGAAAGTTTGAAATTTTCGGAAATCTTGAACCCTGAAAAGGGTTTTTTTTTTTGTCAAACTCAATGTTCAATATGGTTGACACCTTTTTGTTGCGTTTTGAGAGTTCTGGCTCGATCGAGGAAGATTTATAAAAGTTATAACGAATTTGCTAGAATTTAGTAAGGTAAGCGGCCCCAGATAGCGAACGTTCACAGTCAGTGTAGTCAATTTATTTCGACGCAACCTTCATAGTGATTCTAATAAAATTTCCTCAGAAAAACAATTTAAAATATTCGAATAAACCGAATTAATTGGAAATTAAACTTTTTTTTTTCCTAATCAACAAAGTACAGCTGAGTATAAGGATGCAAATAAAAAGTACAGGGCATGAGGTACCTGCTTGCAAAAAAAAAAAAAGAACAGTAAGGTAAAAATTTTATGGATGAAGCACAGTCAGCAAAAAATTGTGGCAGACAATATGGAATTATGGTACACCCACGAGTAAAAAAAAAGGATCTTGAAGGAGCCGAAAAGAATCTCTAACAGCCGAAAAAAAAGGTCCAACTTCGACGATTTATTTAGGGAGTATGGAAAAAGGAATAGGATTTCTTTTCAGAGGGTTTATTTAACATATATTGAAGTATGAAAAAAAAAAATTACTTACCATTTTGATGCAAAATGGCGGCGACAGAGCCAATCTTTGAAATCGCTTTTTTTTAAACTCCTTCACGGGAGGACGGATTTCTCGTAAAGTTTAAGACTTGGAACAAAAAACCAAAAAATTTTATAATCTATATACTATTGCCTATGGAACTAGGTGGAGTTTTTTTTTTAATTAAATTTTGTAGAAGTAGTGCACTTTTGAAAAAATGAATCGATTTTTGGCCAAACAATGAGCAGTAAATTGTTTATAAAAAAAAAGTTTAGATTGAATAAAAAGAAAACGGCTACGTAAAAATGCGTTCAAAGTTTTCATCGTGCTCAGCTCGCGCTCCGAGGCACTGTGGCAAAATCGAGAATTGAACTTAAAAAAAAAAAAATTGCACCATAGAACCAACTGGATATTGTTTTTATGACCTTAAAATATTTTTTAAGCCAAAAGAAAAAATCGAATTCTCCAAAATCCTAGAGTGGTGTTACCCCTTAAAGATCGAACTATCGTTTCATTTTACGGCGATTGCAAGCAAGCCACCCGAGCAACCCTGACCGAATTACTCAATTTAAATCCCGGTCAATCATCTTGGGGCACACGCATCTTGCTCGGTGAGAGAGTTTGTCTGACTGTGCTTGCCTGTGTGCGCTCCGCACTTTATGCACTTTATGCATGCACTATACTCGCGCTCGTATACGAAAAACAAATTCGTAAAAAAAAAAAAATAAAAATAATTGTGGACAAAAATTAACTCAATGGTCTTTTCTTGAGACCAAACAAATGCACGGTAAACATCGACAAAAAAAAACAATTAACGATTCACACAGAAATCATCTGGCTCGTTGAAATTGCCCATGAATTGAATTTTTATTTTTATATAATTTTCATTAAAAAAAAATTCGTAAAAATCTGAAAAATAAAATCATCGAACTTCAAGAAATTCGTAAATTTTGCCTCAAATAATAATAATAATGCCACAAAATTTAACATCGAAGCAATCAAGTTACTAAAAAAAATTGCAATCGTAAGTTTTTTGGACCAAATTTTTCGTATTTTATGCGTTGGGTTTTCTGATCTTTTGGAAAATATGAAAATGCAATAAACTTAATTCGCAAAAGTTGGAAAAAATATCCATATATATTTTTTTTTAAATTCAGAATTCTCGAATGGTCAGCGAATTTTTATTTTTTATTTTTCGCTCCAAGCGTAGTTCGATCTCGTAATAATTATTTGCAATTTTTCAAATCTCGGTTTTCTGACCTTTTTTTTTAAATTATAATCTGGCATTATTTCTATGAAAATCATTGGAAAAATTCGTACAATTTTCCTTTTGCATTTTTAATGACAAAATTATTTTTCGCGTGTCTACTATGATCGAAGATTGCCAGAATTATCGAAAAAAATATAATTATTCTCGAAATAAATCGTAGGAAAAATTAAAAAAAAAAAATCACACCACATGCATACGGAAAAACATGGAAAAATTTGTATTTTTTTCCCTCTCTGGTTTCAGGATCTCTACCGGATATCGCAGTGACGATGGCGTCAGGCAGGGAAATTCACGGTGTATTCAGGTGCGTTGAAGAATAATTATTGACTACGTATACCAACTCAAAAGACTCTTCATAACTTAAGGAATTTGTATCCTTAGACTGCTCATTTGCATGGAAAATTTGGCGAAAGACATTTTTAGACGACATTCGTCAGAAAAAAAATAATAATATTCAGATCTATTGCAAACTCTATTCAAGTAAATTATCATGGAAAAAAAAGTTAAAAATCAAAACTTCCTGAATGATAAAAAGTGAGTTTTTTTCCATTTTCGTTTCTTCGTAGCGTCTTCGTGAGCGAGATAAACAAAAGCTTTATAAAATTTCAAAAATTACGAGAAAGCATCGTGCAAGTTTTAAATTTGCAAATTATTTTTCAATTTTGCATGTAACGTATCCACGTGTATTCGATTTATGTAGAAATCTCGAAATGTCAGAATTGTAGAAATTTTACATAAATTTTTCGTCAATCTGAAACTCTCCATCGAATTTTCTTAAATTCAAATTATCCTTCAATAAAACAATAGTAATATTGTTGAATTTAATTATAATATAGCATTATCGAAGGATTGGTTTGAATGATGTATACAAAAATTTGGCAAGATATTTCAAAATTTGGGCAGCCCAAGCGATTGCAGATATTTTTCAAAATATTAAAAATTTCATAAAATCTGAACGGTCCTTCAATGATAATACATTCATATAAAAAAAAAATTAGCACGACATTGAAAAATTTGCGAAAGTTAGAGCAAGTACGATTATTTTTCGAAAAACTGAAAATGACATGAAATCTGAGTCACTGGATGAATTTGTATAAAAATTATAGTAAATGAAAGGTTCATCATGCTTTACTTGACTGCGAAATTGCAGCGCTGTAGCTCAACCGGTCATCGAGTTACAAATGATTAAATTTTTCATAGTGACACCCACACATACGTTCGGAAATTTTTTCTAAGTGTGATTTCCCGACGTTTTGAGACATTTGAAACGCATTGGCATTGAAAACTAAAAAAAAAAAGAAAATCACCAATACAAAGCTTCAAACAGCCTTTACAGAGTTTGCAAATTTCAGTTCGTAAAGTGGAAAAAACGATTTCTCGAATCATTAAATCGAGAAAATAAATAAATAAAAATTAAAAAAAAAAACCAAACATTGCCTGAAATATTCGCATTGAGCTTTTGTCGATTTCTGTGCTATTCGGATTATGCAATTATTCGTTTTAAAAACATATTCGATACAGTAATAAAATTCGAAATTTAAGAATGAAAATTCCAACTGGAAAAAATCATTTCTGTTTAAATGATGAAAGGAAAAAAAAAATTACGAAATCGAAGCGCGGTCGTTGTAGTGGAGGGAATGGGCACGGTCGGAATTAAAGATTGATGGTAGTAAACAGCCATTTCACACATTCCAGGGGATTCAACCTTCAATCTGAGAGAATTATTAGTTTGCTTTTTCATTTTTAAATTAACGATTTTTAGGTCAGAGCTTTTTTTAGAATTTCTAATTGTATTTTTTTAAACCATAACATGTTCTCTCTCTCTCTCTCTCTCTCTCTCTCTCTCTCTCTCTCTATCTCTAGATATATATCTAATATATATCTGAGCTGGTCAAAGTACCAGAAAGTACTTGAAGTACAAAGAACAAAGTACAAAGTACAAAGTACAGTAAGTACTTGAGGTACTCTTGTATTTAAAGAAATTATAAAAATTTAAATTATAAAAAAATTTAAATTATAAAAATTTTTATAATCATAACAAAATATGAATAAATATGTACGCAAAAGGACTTTTCAATAGGTCTTATTCTTTTGGCACGAGAAATTCATGAAAATTTATTTGAAAAATCCCGATAAAACGGACCTCTCCTCCCCTTAATGTCGATGCTGCTTCTGTTGCTGACTCCGCTTACGGGAATGCTCGGGCAAGGGGGAGGAGGGTAAACGAGAGTTATTTCCAGAATCTTTCGTGGGAGGTATAACATTTCCGATACGACCTTCGGACAATCCGTATTTTTCTTTCTCTCTCTTTTGCAAGCTCACGAAAGTTTTGCGTGGGCGCCAGTTGGTACGCAAACTCTGCACGATACTTTCTGCATCGCTACGTATATATATAAATCATGGCGTATGCGGTATTATGTTGTTTCATATACGATACATATATATATATATAATCGCACTTGATACAGATTTAACATTCGTACAGCGGAAATTCGACGTAGGACTCTACTACGAAAATACAAAAAAAGAATACCAAAAAAATACTCAAAAATATATGACTTTTCCAGTACTGGGATGGGTGACCGTTTATCCGTGCACTAGATTGCGCACCAACTGGTGAGAGGAAGCCAGTTGTCAGTAAAATAAAACGAGCGATTTCAGGCCAAGTTTTCGGCAGTTTCCCTGTGCCCTCGTGCAAATGTGATAGGATATTGCAAAAGAGTATGGCTGTCTATAATATTCCAGGGGATCTCAAGTCGTGAAATGGAGTTTGGAAAAAATTTGGAAGGGGTACAGAAAATAAGGGCCGCAACGATTGAAAAAAAAACCTTTAAAAACAATTTGTTTATTCATATTTTTGTTATTTATGCGTGGTTCCCAGAAGAACTGTAATTGTAACTCGATGGATCTCCCGGGGGAAAAAAATCGTTTAGATCTACGTAATTATTATCTTTTAGATGAAATTTCATCTCCGTAGATCCGAATTTTATAAAATCGTAGATCTACCTAGATCTTCGTATATAAGGGTAGATTTACGTACATTCGCGTCGACCTACCGTTATGATCAAACACTTTTACTCATTGGATCTTCGGTTATCTGATTAAATCTCAGTACATCAACTCCCCAGACAGTACAAAAGTCAGAAAGACGTCTGTACGACGTCCTCAAAGTCTTCCCTGATGGAAATGACGACTGCATAACGTTTTTGAGACGTCTTTTTTGATTTTTGTACTCTCAGCGTCAGAACTGAGCAGATCCAACGAAGATCCAGGTAGATCTAATTGAGATTTGAGTACATCTAATTGAGATCTAGGTAGATTTGATTGAGATCCAGGTAGATTTAATTGAGATCCGGTTAGATCTAATGGAGATCCAGGTAAATCTAAGATTTTACAAAATTTAGATCTACCTAGATTTAAAAAAATATCTACGTAGATCTAAAAAATAATTACGTACATCTAGATTCGATCTACCTTGATCTAGAAAATAGCTCTGTAGATCTATATTTGATCTACGCAGATCTAAATTTGATCTACGTAGATCTGAAATTGGGAAAATCGTAGTTCTACCCAGATCTCCGTGTGTAACGGTAGCTTTACGAAAATTCGCATCGCCGCAATGTTATGTTCGAACACTCGTGCTC
Organism: Rhorus exstirpatorius; assembly: GCA_963564615.1. NCBI lineage: Eukaryota > Metazoa > Arthropoda > Insecta > Hymenoptera > Ichneumonidae > Rhorus > Rhorus exstirpatorius. The sequence continues at coordinate 37,596,081 of OY751315.1, forward strand.
ATTATATCTCCGTTTATTTGCTTAAATCTCAGTAGATCTAACGAAAATCTAGTTAGTTATAATTGAGATCTAGGTAGATCCAATTGAGATCCGAGTAAATCTAGAATTTTCCAAAATTTATATCTATACTGTAGATATAATCGAGATCCAGGTAGATCCAATTAAGATCCAGGTAAATCTAGAATTTTCCAAAATTTATATCTACTGTAGATTTAATCGAGATCCAGGTAGATTCAATTGAGATCCAGGTTAATCTAGAATTTTCCAAAATTTATATCTACTGTAGATTTAATCGAGATCCAGGTAGATTCAATTGAGATCCAGGTTAATCTAGAATTTTCCAAAATTTATATCTACTGTAGATTTAATCGAGATCCAGGTAGATTCAATTGAGATCCAGGTAAATCTAGAATTTTCAAAAATTTCTATCTACTGTAGATTTAATCGAGATCCAGGTAGATCCAATTAAGATCCAGGTGAATCTAGAATTTTCCAAAATTTATATCTACTGTAGATTTAATCGAGATCCAGGTAGATTCAATTAAGATCCAGGTAAATCTAGAATTTTCCAAAATTTATATCTACTGTAGATTTAATCGAGATCCAGGCAGATCCAATTAAGATCCAAGTAAATCTAGAATTTTCGAAAATTTAGATCTATGTAGATTAAATCGAGATCCAGGCAGATCCAATTAAGATCCAGGTAAATCTAGAATTTTCCAAAATTTATATCTACTGTAGATTTAATCGAGATCCAGGTAGATCCAATTCCGATCCACGTAAATCTAGAATTTTCCAAAATTTAGATCTACGTATATTTAATCGAGATCTAGGCAGATCCAATGTAGATTCTCATAAATCTAAGATTTTTCAAAATTCAGATCTACGTAGATTTATTTTTAAAAAAACTACGTAGATCTAAATTTGACCTCCGTAGGCCTAAACTATTTTTTCTCGGGTTCAACATTTTGATTATATACCCCACTGTTGCATCCCCGCAGTCATCATCCTCGAATGCTGTATCGAATTTGCACGTGGGCATGGGGAAACTGTGAAAAACCGCGAGAGACAAAAAATATATAACATATCCGGAACAATGTTAAAAAGTTAGTCGCGATTTTTATATTCTTCAATCGTTGACTACGACGTTTTATGTCATTGAGTTTAATGCTCTTGTTTTTTTTTTCTTCTTTTTATCTGCCGCTATCTTTCACTCCGGTGAATTTTTTTTTCCGCTCCTCTATAAATTTAATAGCTGTATAAACGTAATACCCAGCGTTCGAAGCACTCTCGTAAGAGCTTGAGGCATTCCACCTCGTGCGAGCCCGATAATAACACGGACTTTTGATGTTTGTTACTAGCGAATAAAAATCAAAGTAAAATTGACGCGAGACACCCGCGCGTTTCGGCAATATCTATTGGGATTTTTCCCAGTGTACCCAAAGGATCGCAGATGGCTTACGGAAAAAAAAAAAAAAAAAAAAAAACAAGGAAACGTTGAAATAGAATCTCGTCGCTCGGTTATTTCCATAACATTGACGTAGCACTGACGCAAGTAACAATTGTTGGCTATTAAAATCGGTGGAGAGAACGAAGGCACGTAAATTACGTATGATCGGTCCACGTTGACAAGAGAGAGAGAGAGAGAGAGAGAGAGAGAGAGAGAGAGACAGGATAGAGGGAGAGAAAGAGAGAATCGTTTACCTCTTCTTTGATGTGCTATATATAAAAAAAAGAGGAAACACGTCACATCTTCCACCATATTTTGTCCAGTCACCAAGAAAAATGTAAACATTTTTCAAAAAATTGATCCAACTAGCTGTAAAATCGACAAATTTTTCAAAATATAATAAAAATTGTGAGTCATTAAATAAAAATTATCATTATTTCGTGCAGTTGGAAGAAAAATGTAAACATTTTTCAATAAATTGACCTAATTAACAATAAAATCGATCAATTTTTCGAAATTGTAATAAAAATTCTGAGTCATTAAACAAAAATTATAATTACTTCGTGTAATTGATATTAATTCATTTTTTAATTAAAATTATTTCGAGTAATTGCAAGAAAAACATCGATTAATTACTCGACTAATTTTTTTTTTTCAATTACGATTACTTCGTGCAATTGGTATTAATATATTTTTTAATTACAATTATTTTGAGTAATTGCAAGAAAAAACGTCGATTAATTGCTCGGCTAATTTTTTCAACGCTTACGACTACTTCGAGTAATTGTAATTAATTGAAAAAATAATTACAATTACTTGAATTAATTGTAATTAATGTTTTTTTTTTAATATTACCAATTATTTCGTACGATTGTACTGAAAAAAAGTGAATAATCACTCAAGTAATTTTTTCTGCCCAATTCTGATTACTTGTAAGTATAGGAATTTCTCCAAATGGTAGAAAGGATGGAAATTCTAGAAGAGTATTAAAATTACTCTGACCCTTTCACCACAAAAACGTGTGCGTGTAAGAGAGAGAGAGAGAGAGAGAGAGAAGTGATCTGTTCACCCTCGCACCGTTGGTCTCTGCTGGCATCCAAGTCAATCGATTATGTGATTCTCTATGAGCATCTATCACCGTGTCACCCTCGTAATGAGAAAAAATTTATGATATTACGAGAGAAAACAGTCTTTTATACCACATATGTAAAATAAAGATTACAGTATAGGGTAGAAGTTCACTGAATTATCACTTTGGATGAAAAACATTGATAACCGATGCGAACCATTCGCTGGCTCCATATTAATAATAAAAAAAAAAAAACTTTCAATCCAATGTCGAATATCTCACGACTCTCTGATGGTAAAATTCTCATCGTTTCCCTCTCATATCCTCAGTAACAATTAAGAAAAAAAATTATTTGTGAAAAATATATATTTTGATTGATTGAAATTCAATATTAGTTAATTTCATTGACGATGGTCAAATTTTAATTTCACATAGCTTCTTCCGCATGATCCAAGATTCCCTATAATTCAACTGGAATTTCATTTTTTTTTTATGAACTCAACACTTGAGATGATTCTTCGAAGCATTACGAATGAATAATTTTCAAACAATCAATACAGTCCAATAGCCTGCCTGAGTCAATATATCCTGTCGAAAAGTCTTTTTATGAATAATAAACGAGACACGTAAAATTGAAATTTCATTATTATACCATGGATTTTTCAATGGAAAAAAAAAAAAAACCAATACGTAAATTCACCTGAAAGACAATTCCAATTTACCAGGAAATTTCCATGTAAATTTATCTTTTTCCATGTTCATTATACTTGTTAAACTCGACAGGGGATAATCTATGTAGATTTGCTATGAAAAACATATAAGAGCTATTTTTTTTTAAACATTTTGAAACTGTACGGTCTATGCAGCCTTTGGCCAAATTATTGCAAGAGAAAAGCATTTTGGGCCCTCTGCGTCGATCTATTCTGCGAAGCAAGTGTTCCAACTTTTGCCCAAAATGTTCACCATCGCTGAGAACCATTTGTTCAAAAATTCACCTTTCGCGATGCTCGTATTACCAAAATTGAGTACTCCGCAAGGCCTAAAATGGATTTTTCCTTTTGCCCAAAATGTTCATCATCGCTGCGAACGGATTTTTCCGTAACTTTATGAATTCACATGTACCCCTTTGTCACATATAGATTTATCATGAAAAATATGGAAAAACTGTTTCTTTTTTGAATATTCAAACATTTTGAACGATCTGCGCAGCCTTCGGCGAAATGATTGCAAGAGAAAACAATTTTGGGCTCTGCGTCGGTCAATTCTGCGAAGCAAGTGATCCAACTTTTGCCAAAAATGTTCACCATCGTTGAGAACTATTTGTCCAAAAATTCACCTTTCGCCATGCTCGTAATACCAAAATTGAGTACTCCGCAAAAGGCCTAAAATGGATTTTTCCTTTTGCCCAAAATGTTGGATCATTTTTGAGGATGAGTGTTGTCCGAAAATTTGTGAGTTCATATGTTCCTTCTCTATCACACATATTCTCGTAATCCCAATTGAGTATATTTCTCAGCGTCGCGATTCTTCGACTTTTGTATAATTCGTGCTTGCAAAATTTACAATTTAATTGAAAATTTGCCTCATCTCTACTGCGAAGCAAGCGGAAGCTAAAAAATCTCCAAAGAACAAAAAAGCACTATCGTCACGCTGTATAGTCTCAGAGCACTATTTGCTACGAGCCTTGTGCGCGGCTAATCACACATGGCGATAATAGAAAATCGTGACTCTCAATTATCAATGAATCTTCGTCTCTCGGAACACTCCGCTGTATACTTTCATCTCTTGCATGAATTATACTCAGACGCGGATTTTCATCGCTTAAAAGCTGAGGATCTCGAAGGCCAAGCGCGTATATAACATTGTATTACATAAGGTCTCTGCTCACATCGCAGAGGTATTTTATCACCGAGACGATTGATAAAATTTATGCTCAATGGATATTCAGTCATATGTATAGTTATATCGAGCCGTTTCATTTTTCTCATAGCTATATTTCGCGCCATCTGGCCAAACCGATGATAAACAAAAAAAAATAGTTTCCGTATTAAAACCCTCGCCCGAGGAAAATTATATTGTATAATCTCGTATCCTCGGGTTTCTGAGACTATATATACATATATACATATAAGGCATTCCGCATCAACATGACCACTTCAAAACCTTAATATCTTGAATTTTTCTGCAATCGACACTTAAACAAAAATATATTGATATGTATTAAATTTATGGTGGCATTGATAGGGACGAAATTACAGGAAAATCCGATTTTTGCTTGTTTTTTCTCCCTGATTTTATTACATGGAAATAGCGTGTCGAAGCGAAAAATTGCTAGGAATCAATTTTGTCGTTTTTGTTGCAAGGATAACGAAAAAAAAATTTTAGAAGACAAGATTTTACATTTTTCATAGAAAAAAACCTGTTTAAAAAATGAAAATCGATTTTTGGACGATTATGACAGTTTTAAAAAATTTGAAATATTTTTTTTTTAATTCCTCGAACTTTTTTCAAAGGGAATACGTCTCTTTCCGGATGGAGAAAATGAATCTGAAGGCTCAGCAAAAAAAAAAAAATTTGAAAAAAAAATTTTATGCAAAATTTGAAATAAAAATGTTATATAATGCGAGTATATTTCTCTTATTTACAAAATATTCGCAAATATATCGAGAAATATACTCGCATTATATAACATTTTTATTTCAAATTTTGCATAAAAATTTTTTTTTTTCAATTTTTTTTTTTTTGCTGAGCTTTCAGATTGAATTTCTCCATCCGGAAAGAGACGTATTCCTTTTAAAAAAAAGTTCGAGGAATTAAAAAAAAAATATTAAAAATTTCTTTAAACTGTCATAATCGTCCAAAAATCGATTTTTTTTTTAAATAGGTTTTTTTTTCCATGAAAAATGTAAAATCTTGCCATCTAAAATTTTTTTTCGTTATCCTTGCAACAAATACAACAAAATTGATTCTCAGCAATTTTTCGCTCCGACGCACTATTTCCATGTAATAAAATCAGGGAGAAAAAACAAGCAAAAATCGGATTTTCCTGTAATTTCACCCCTATCAATGCCACCATAAATTTAATACATATCAATATTTTTGTTTTAATTAATATACCCAATTATAAGCCTAATTAATATATTTTTGTTTTAATTAATATACCTAATTAATAAGCCTAATTAATAAACGTGTAGAAAGACTCTCAAAATCAAGATTATAATCTGAAAAGTCGTTTTTTCGCCATTCCCCAAAGTTCAAATAAAATTTTCATACTTTTTTCAGAAAGCTGAGAAAATTTTACATAAGATATGTCATTTTTAAGTTGGGATCTCTAAAAACACTCCTGGGATTAATAAAAATGTAAACAAAAAAAAAACATTATAAATCTCATTTATTCTAACAATTGTCTATGGTTCGTTTCAACAGCCACTCAAAAAAATAAAAAAAAATATTAAAATTGTTACAATAAATGAGATTTATTTTTATTTTTACATTTTTATTAATCCTAGGAGTGTTTTTAAAAACTCCCAACTTAAAAATGACATATCTTGTTATGTAAAATTTTCTCAGCTTTCTGAAAAAAATATGGAAATTTTTTTTGAACTTTGAGCAATGGCGAAAAAACGACTTTTCAGATTATAATCTTGATTTTGAGACTCTTCCACTCGTATATTAATTAAGCTATATTTTTTTTCGGAAAGTTGAGATTTTTTTACAAAAAAAATGCAGAATTGATTTTTCTTTTATTTTCAAATTTAAACCGCCAAAATTAAATGAAAAAAAAAAGTTTAAATGGAAGAATTCGATAACCCAATGGTAGCTAAAAAAATGGAGAAAAAAAATCTGAAAAAATTATGACACGTGTTTTTTCAATACAGACACCAAGCTGCGTAACTTTTAAAAATATTCCCGATAGTGAAGAGCCCAAACTTGGCCGATAATTGATGTTTTTACTCATATATATTCCAGTGTATATGCCACAAGATGTTTTGTGCTACTCGAGAATTGGCCAAAGACCCAAAAAGAAATTCGAATTTTTCAACGACTTACGATGGATTTTGAACGAAAGGTCACTCATATATGCGGTATTTCACACATTTTTTTGCCAAATTTTCAATTTTAATTTTGAAGACTCAATGTGAAATGAGAATGTAGGAATTTCTTCTTTTTTTATTCGAGAAACGAATTGTTTCAATACCGAAGCATTCGCTACGTGCGACAGTCAGCGCTCACGGTGGCAAAATTTCGCGAATTTTAGGACGGACCTAATTTGGGGGTTATACACGAGAGGCTTGTGATATTGAAAAACGAAGTTTTCGATGGAATTCGTGTTTTTTTTTTCCCCGAACCGTAAAGCTTTCGATATAACTTTAACCAAGTTTTTTTTATTGGTTCTTCTTTTTTTTTTTTACATTGTAATTGCAGTTTGATCGTCGATGACGTGGATTCTCAATCGATACTCAGCGAAACGTCGGATCTCGATGGCCTCTCGACGGAGAGCAGCAGCGCACAAAATTCAACGTCGCAGACGCCACTCGACAGTCCGGGTCCGCGTGAGAGAATAAAGCAGATACAGGTCGAGGCAGAGACGCGAAGGGGCGAATTCGCGAGATTACTCGAGGAGCACGCTCAGGTTGTTCGACAATTGAAGATGATGGAGGCGGAGGAGCAGCATACGGGGACGGCGAACAGCGGAGTCGTCGCTACGAGCCACTCGTGATTTCGTCGTGCGATCGAGGTGAACGAAGAAGACGACGAGAAAGAGGAGCAAACGCCGATGCGGAAAAATTCATCAGCCGTATCGGGCTGGGACCAGCGAGAGCGGTTATCATCGATCGACACGACCGTACGGAGAATCGGCGAGAACGATGAGGCGTTATCGAGAGCCGACAGAAAAATTCGCAAATCTGGCTTTTGCTCACCTTCCTGCGGGGCATCGCTGATGCCGTAGATGACTGAGAGCCGACCGCGCTCGCGTTGCTTTTTCTCTTTTTTCGTTTTTTTTTTTTTTTTTTTCCATCCGCTCTTACCCGTACGGGGCTCTCGTTTATGAGATTGCCACGGCGGGATACGCAGACTGGTCAAACGAGAATGTTTGCCTGAAAGAGTAAAAAACAATAAAAAGATTTATGGTTTTTTACATCGATCAGACAATTCAAGGTGCGGGGACAAAAATTTTTTTCTTCTTTTGGTAATGAATTCGTTAACGCATCGAGCGATGCGTGTAAAAATCAAAATTGGTCATGTATCGATAAAATTTTCCTCAAAATAACGGTTTTTTGTTTCCCCCTATCGAGGGAACGGACTTGAAATTTTGAGAGAATACTCCGAACATATTTCCGGGACGGATGAAGCGAAGAAATTTGAGTCAATTCTTCATTACTATTCTTCGCAAGCGGCGAAAGAATTTTCGGTCAAAGTTTTGTCGACACTCGAGCTTCCGGGAAGCTCAATTCTGTGATTCTTTTTTTTTTTTATTTATCCATTTCGTTACAGAGAAACATGTTTCGAGCAGTCGAAATTCGACTCCGCTCTCGATTCTTTAAGCGGTGTGGAAAAAAAAAATGCGTTCAAAGAAATCCCGGAGGACCGCAGTTTTTTTTTCTCCCATCGCTCGATCGACAATGTTTGAAAGATTTAAAAAAATATATATATATATATATACATGACCAATGTTTCGGGAAAATTTGGATAAAATTTTTTTCCAACAAAACAAAAGAGCGACTTTTGTGGAAAATTGAAATGCAACAAAAGTGTTGAAACTGATAATAAATTGGGATAAATTTTGTTTTATGCAAAATTATTGATGAAATAAAAATTTGTAAAATTTGATTTTAAAATTGTGTGCCATTCGTTTGACCAGCGCACGTTTATAAAAGTGACGTATCTCGGGATAGAATAACGACCATTCTCATTTCATCGTCCACGATCGAGATATAATTTATAGCATCAAAAAAAAAAAAAAAAAATTAGTACATACAATCCTGCGAACCGAGTGAGTAAATATATATAGGTATGTAAATAGTTGATATATATGTATAGAGCCTCTCGACTCGGTATAAATGAATACGGTTTATAGGATTTTGTAGATTTTTTTTTTTAAATCACGCGATCCTCCCCCAAAAACCCCGACAAGTGACAATAAATGAGAAAAAGTTTCGAATTCGACGATGAGTTCGAGCACGATTTCAACAATGTGAGATACATACATATATATATATATATATATAAGTATATATATATATGTATGTGTTGCGAGAAGAAAAAAACTTTACCCCATCGTATATCACCGCGGCCTAATAATAATAATAATAATAATTAAAAAATGCTTTGTACAAGTAGAAATCACAATTACGCGACAGGGATAATTTTTTTTTCAAAATTATGCCCTTGAGGGAGAATAATTTATGTGCTAAAGTATGCGTAGCACATTTGCGGAGTAAAAATAAAACGTGAATATTATCAGAGTTGAAAAATTTTTTAATGAAAAATCGTCAATTTGAAAATTACCGAAAGGAATTTTGATGAAATGAAAAATTAATTACAAATATTCCAAGTAATTCGTAATCAAATTTTATTTCACTACAATTACTCCGAGTAATTGTGATAAAAAAAAATTACATAAAATTTCGCATAAAATTTCATTTCCTCTCCTGACGGGGCTCTGCGCCGCTTGAATAAAGTACCATCTTGAGAAATGAAAAATCCACGAACGAGGAAGTAAAAAATTTGTCGAAAAATTCGCAAACGGTCGTTTTTCAAAAGCGTCAGGGAAAAAAATCCGTCGGATGGGAAAAAAAATATCAGAGAGCTTTGAGTACAAAAAAAAAATGCCAAGAAAAAAAGAGAAAAAAAAATGCCAAGAAAAAAGAAAATGCAAAGAAAAAAAAAAAGATGAAAGAAAGAAAGAAAGAAAGGAAAAGTGGAATTTCTTTTTTTGCGTGGATTTGAGACTCCGAGGACAGCCACTCTCGTTTTAAGGGCTCATAATTAATTATAAGGCCACTCGCCGACTCTTTTCATATGACATGGCATATACGAGCTTGCGACTCTCCCCTTTACTTCTTGCAATGTCACGATACCGAGTCGAGATTTTTCAAGGGCACACACCGAGACTCCCTTTTTTTTTTTTTTTTCTTTTTGTATAAAGTCACGCAGAGCTCTGACTATTATACAGACATATATACGAATATATGTAGAATTTTTTAGGTGATAAAAATTGCACGCGTATACGACGACGTTGAATATCGTAAATTTTGTGAAAATTTTTTTTTTTTTTTGTTCCTCACACGCCGTTAATGAGAGACGTTTTGCGAGATTCGACTATCAATCAGTATCGAGCCAATTGTTTAAGGATGTTTCGCAAAAAAATTGCAAAAAACAAAGATAATTACTCGAATTTTGTGAGATATTCTCACGCAAAAGTCTTTATCATTGCAAAATTTAAAGATCATTCAACTGACTTCTCGTTTAACGGGTTATTTGACGAAAATTAATGGAAAAAAAATTGTTAAAAATTCGTCAAAAATAAAACATGGGAAAAATCGTGAAAAATATTTTTTTTTTCATGGAGAAATTTAATTTTCTCAATTATCCAAAGGGACAATTATTTGAGGAAAATTAATGGGAAAAATTGTGTATAATGAAAAAAAAAAGATTATACATTACAATTAACGAAAAAGAATAATAATTTTTCTCAATATTTAGTCAACTTTTTTTTGTTATTTGTCGTTGATATTTTTTTTTTTTTTCAATTTTGTAACTCATCCGGATCTGCTAAAATTCACGAATAATTTTCACCATTTGATGGGAAATGTAAAGTGCAAAACATCATTAACGTCTGTCCGGTCTCGACGCAAAGTATTAGAAAAAAAAAAAAAAAAAAAAAAAAAAAAAAAAAAAAAAAATATTCAATGTTACACGCTTCGAGAAGATAATGAGGCAAATTGAGATTGTAAGTATTGTCGTTTCGATATTGGTCTGTCTAATCGCGAAAAAGTGGGAGAAAAAGTGGGAGAAAAAGAAAGAAAAAAGACGGAAAAAAAAAAAAAAAAAAACTGAGACGTAAATTACGAGAACGATACAAGCGAGTCTTTAACGTAGAAAATAGCTCGCCTGAATGGAGAAGATAATATTTTTTAGAATGTGTGCTCCGATCGTAGAGACAGAGAGGAAAGGATGAAGGAAAAAAACGAAAAAAAAAAAAAAAAAAAAAGAACGTATCATTGTTCGTTTAGTATTAAGAGCAGCGCTGCGAGGGAAGGATTCTCGTGATAATATTGTATGTTGTAATCGCAATCGGCTGTAATCCCACCATTAATTTCGAGCGCAATCCACATTTCTCAGATTCACGAATAATTTGATATTAATTGTTTTTTTTTTTTTTTTTTTTTTCGTCGATTATCATTTTTGACACATTTTCTTGTAAATTTTCGTGGAATAATCCACTTTTTTTTGTTTCCAATAAAATTTTCAAATATTTACGTACAATTAAGTTTTTTTTTTTGTTTTCGTTACTCAATTTTATAATTTTTTTCGTTTTTTGCTATGAAATAATTTTCATCTTTGTGAGATTCTTTTTCAGTAAAATTTTTAGAGATTTAATTTATTTATTTGAAAAAAAAAAAAAAAAAAAAATCAATTAATAAATATCAAATGAGTTGTGAAATGTGATTCGAGATTAATGGGGAAAAAATTAGAATTCTGGTTTTTCATAATTCAGAGTTTGTAATTTTTAATGATTCATTGTACGGAGACGAACAATAACAAATTCATTAATTAATTCATTAATTAAGGATTATCAGCCCGCTGATAAGCCTAGAAATTTTGGCAATAATTTTATTACGAGAGAAAGAAAGAAAGAGAGAGAGAATAAGAAAAGATAGAAACCTCTCGTGAATTTGAAAAAAAAAAAAGCATTCTTTGCTCATTTAATTATTTCAAATGACTCATTGCCAATTATTTTATAAAATTCGTCCAAGATTTTTTTCGTCCGCATGTTCGTTAACGCTTTGATCGAGAGCCGAGCAAAATTTCAATTACCAATTATCAGTTAAAAATTATAAGCAATAGCAACGAAATTGAAAAATACAATTAAAATTACTTCGTGCAATTGTAATTAACGGGAAAAAAAAAAATAGAATTACCTTCAGTAATTTTAATGAAAAAGATATAATCGATAGCTCGAATAATTTTTCCGGCTCCGCTTTGCAATAAAAAATCAATTATTTTTCTCTCGCGTCGCATGAGAAATGAATTTTTTTGTTTTTCGAGAAACCAAAACAAGAGAAGTAATTTTTACAGCGATCGCGGTAAAAGAAAAAAAAAAAAAAAACGTTCAAAAAATCACTGTCGGTATTTGATTTTTCATAAAATGATTAACAGAAAAAGAAAAGAAAGAATGAGGAAAGATTGCTTTTTTTTTTTTTCGAATTTCAAGGAAAGGCGACGATTTTCTTGGCAAAAGAATCACGAGAGTATTTTGAAACGACGAAACTCGTATCGTTTTTCTTTTTTTTTTTTTTTTTTTTTACCACAGTAATTATCGCACGACGCGCTGTGGTAAAGTTAACGTGCGTAATAACGATGACGATAATGTTACCGATACCCATTATCTTTAATACGTAAAGATCTATAGTGATCATTTTTAGACGACATATTATAAGGTCCATTCCAGCGATATTATCAATCAATGTTTGGGGGCCCTAAAAAATTTCATTTGCCTCGAATTTTTTTTCTCACATTTCCGCGCACCAGGATTGGTAAGCTCACCCGAGTCTTAGCCCAATAAAGAATTTTAAGCCCAAAAAGCTCGTTACACGAGAAACGCGATATCCAATTTTAAGGACAAAATTTTGGATGCGAATTTTCGCCGTAACTTTAGCGTCACAATGAAAATATGAAAAAAAAATATATATTTCTCGTGTGAAAAAATCTCAGATTTTCGAATAAATTTTTTTATTTTCCATTAGCTCTTCGAGATCCAGCTTGAAAACACGTTTTTTTTTTTTTTGGACGAAAAAAAAACAGCAATTTTTCATGCGCCTCGATATTTTATCGTTTTTTTTTTTCAATTTTTTAAAAAGTTTCAAAGCTGAGATTTTTTCATTTCACATTGTTGCGATCGACACTCATGAAAATGTACGTCAGCCAGCCAGAAAAGTGTTCGCAAACTTTAAAAAAAAAATATGTTTATTCGAAAAATTCGTCTTTTATTCAACGATTAATTGAAATCAAATACTGCGAATTGCCGCATACTGCAAAATTTTTTCAATTATAAATGAGGGGAAAAAAAAAAGATTGAAATAGAACCGGATGATGGTACTTGCGAGCTGGTATGAGCGAGAAATCGATTTTTTAAGGATATTTTTCTTGTACCGTCGTTACGATGGGCACGTAGCGCGTACATTTTCGTCTCGATATGTTTTTTTATTTTTTTTCACTCGTTTATCATGACAATTTTTCTCATCGTACGATATTCACGGACATTGCGATAAGACGCGATTTAAAAATTTTTTTTAGATGAAAGACAAAATTTTTCATGGCTTATCGTTGCGTACCGAAAAGTTGAGCCGCTGCGCACGCGAGACCGCGCAGCTGTCCCGCTCTAAAAATTTGAGTTTCTTACTAAAAAAAATCTCAGCTTTTGGATAAAAAATTCGAAAAATATGATAAAATATCGAGGCGCATGATAAATCGCTGTTTTTCGTCCAAAAAACGTATTTTTAAGGCGCATCTCGAAGAGCTGATGGAAAAATAAAAAAAATTGATTCGAAAAACTGAATTTTTTCACACGAGAAGTATATTTTTTTTCAAATTTTTATTGTAACGCTAAAGATACGGCAAAAATTCGCATAAAAATTTTGTCCTTAAAATTGCCTTATCGTTGCGTACCAAAAAGTTGAGTCGCTGCGCACGCGAGACCGCGCAGCTGTCCCGCTCTAAAAATTTGAGTTTCTTGCTAAAATAAAATCTCAGCTTTCCGATAAAAAAATTCAAAGAAAATGATAAAATATCGAGGCGCATGATAAATCGCTGTTTTTCGTCCAAAAAACGTATCTTTAAGGCGCATCTCGAAGAGCTGATGGAAAAATAAAAAAAATTGATTCGAAAAACTGAATTTTTTCACACGAGAAGTATATTTTTTTTCGAATTTTTACTGCAACGCTAAAGATACGGCAAAAATTCGCATAAAAATTTTGTCCTTAAACCTGCCTTATCGCAATTTCTCGCGAACAGCAGCACAATCCTATTGAGCCGAAACTCGGTGAAATTTTTCAATCTTGGTGGACAAAATGAGGAAAAAAAATTTCAAGCGAGTAAAATTTTCACGACCCCAAGCATTGATTGATAATTGATTGCGGAATGGCCCGTAAATATAGATACGCGTACGATACAATTTTTGTAATAAAACGTTTGTAAAATGTAACGCAGAGAACGGAGATATCGTTAAAGGGCTTTTCATCGATAAGGATACTTCAGTAAAAAAAAAAAAAAAAAACAAACAAACAAATAAATCGCAAGATTCGAAGGATATATATGTGCCCTACACCAATTAGCTTAACGAGCACTCACGTTTAAGGCGAGACGCGAGGGGGGGGGGAAAAAAATCATGTAACGTTTATAGCCGCTGATGTATCAACGAGAGAAAAAGAAAAACTCAAAATATATATATACTATATTTTATTGAGTTGATAAAATTTATATTCCCACGCCATACCACAGAAACACATCGAGTGTCTATCACAGTAAAAAAAAAATCCACTTTTATTTTTATTTCCGTGCTTCAAAGTTCAAAGCTTTCGACGCGCGATTTATCACGGATAAATGGATTTAAAAAAAAAAAAATTTTTACTCTGTACGATTTTTTACGGCCCATTGGACTCGATAATTTTTTTTTTATGGCCAAGGATTATAAGCGTTGTTAAATTTCTACGGAACACGCTTATCAAAATACTTGGGATGATTTTTTTTTCTTCTTTTTTTTTTTTTTTATACAGTTTGAAATTCGAATGAAATTCGGCCTGACTCGAGAATTCATTTTTACGTCATCGCGGATAAAACTTATTCTCATGATCCGTACATTTGGGAATATTTGGGATTTTTTTTTTTCTTTTTTCGTCAAATTTAATAATACGAGGAGAAAAAATGGCGAAGGTAGTTTGAGAGTGGGTTGGAAAAAAAAAAAAAAAAAGAAATTGTTCAGCAAATTCGTCGATTTGATTTTGTGAGCTGTAAAAATATAAGCGGAAAGTTTTGCTTTTTGTTTCAAATTATTTTTTTTTTTTTTTTTTTCAAATTGTATTTTGTTTCAGGAAGAAACGCTCCTTGCGCATTTTCCGTCCGGGTTTTCGGTCGAGAAATTTTCAAATTGTGCAATCAAATTTTCGTTTGAAAAATTTGAGGAAAAAAAAAAAAAAGAAAAATTTCAAATTTTTCGCGTCTTAGGAGAAATTGTGCAGTCAAATATTGGAAAAAAAAAAAAAAAAAGAAAAAAATCCTCGTTTCAAAAAATATAAACGAATTTTATCAAACGCACAAATATCTAAGACATTTTCATGCTCCGGCCGATGCATGCGACGGAAAAAAAAGTATTCATGAAAAAAATGAAGACAGTGAATTGTTTTTTTTTTTTTTTTTTTTTTTTTCCAGGCACCTTTGAACTGGACAAATTATGGAAAAAAAAAATTTCTGTCTCAGCGAATATCGAGGCAAACATTTTTTTTTTCCCTAATTCATGCAGAATCAAAATCGGGGTATAATTTTCGTAGAAAAAAAAAAAAAAAAAACCATAAATATTAATTTCGGGACAATAATTATTCGAAGAGAACGAAAATTGTTCTCGTGAAAAATGAGAAAAAGGTCCAAACGACTAAAATATCATTTGCAAGATTCCTTGCGTGCCAAAAATGACGATAAAATTTTCATTCCTATCGATCGTGTCGATTTTTCGCTGCGCCGTAAAGATTCGAGGGCGGGGAAAAAAAAAAAAGGAGAAAAAAAAATCAAGATGACAAGGCAAATCTTACGTTGCGATCCCTTAAATGGGATCCGCGGCTCTGCGCTGAGCTGCGAGCTGCATCATTCGATGACTCAATTTCACATTGTGATCTCTGAGATATCTTATGAGATCGGCCTGTTTTTCGAGTAATTCGGCGAGATTCGAGCCCCTCTGGGTGTAGCCGATTTCCGTGCTAACGGCGAAGGAGTCCTGGGTGAACGACGAGAGCCATTCCTCGCGTGTAACATCCGGCGGTGGCTGCGAACGATTGAAGCGACGAACGCGTTCTGATAAAAAAAAGAAGAAAAAAAACAAACAACAAAATAAAATTAAGTCACGATGCTGAAAATTTTAATTTTGAAATAAAAATTTCAATCTTTCGTTTATTTGCCAATAATAAAAAACAAAAAAAAAATATCGAAAATCCTAAACGATCGATTTTTCAGAGAAATGATTATTCGAGTGAAAAAAAGAAAAACAAACAACAAAATAAAATTAAGTTGCGATGCTGAAAAATTTTAATCTTGAAATAAAAATTTCAATCTTTCGTTTATTTGCCAATAATAAAAAACAAAAAAAAAAAATATCGACAATCCAAAACGATCGATTTTTCCGAGGAATGATTATTCGAGTGAAAAAAAGAAAAACAAACAACAAAATAAAATTAAGTTGCGATGCTGAAAAATTTTAATTTTGAAATAAAAATTTCAATCTTTCGTTTATTTGCCAATAATAAAAAAACAAAAAAAAATATCTAAAATCCTAAACGATCGATTTTTCCGAGGAAAGATTATTCGAGTGAAAAAAAGAAAAACAAACGACAAAATAAAATTAAGTTGCGATGCTGAAAAATTTTAATTTTGAAATAAAAATTTCAATCTTTCGTTTATTTGCCAATAATAAAAAAACAAAAAAAAATATCTCAAATCCTAAACGATCGATTTTTCCGAGGAAAGATTATTCGAGTGAAAAAAAGAAAAACAAACGACAAAATAAAATTAAGTTGCGATGCTGAAAAATTTTAATCTTGAAATAAAAATTTCAATCTTTCGTTTATTTGCCAATAATAAAAAAACAAAAAAAAAATATCGAAAATCCTAAACTATCGATTTTTCAGAGCAGATGATCATTCGAGTGACTAATTATCGTTTTCATTGATCCAATTACTCGATGTAATTGTAATTTTTTTTCAAAAAGTTAATTACATCTCCTCAAACTCGGCATAATGTTTTTTTCCCCCTATTTAACAACAATTATTCAAAGTAATTACATAATTACAATTACTTCGAGTAATTCGTGATTTGTAAAAATCTCAAACCCTCTGCCGGTGATCATTACGAGAATAGTTGAATTTTTTTTTTCAGATTCTCAGTAAAACGATACGTTCAAAAGTTTTCGTGTCCCGGCGATGGGTGGGGAAAAAAAAAAAAAAAAATGCAATGAACAATAGAAAGTATGCTTACTGATGTAATTTATGTAGACCGGAACGATAATCGTGAGTTCGAGGGTCGTCAATAGGAGTATATAATTAACGGGGGTAAGCCACTCCGAGGATCGACAATATTCCTCGTAATTGTATTTGTGGGTGTGATGAAGTATCACGGCCAGCAAGAGATACGCCGTGTTCCATAGAGAAGCGACGAACAGGGGCGTTCTTATGTGCTGATAGGTCGACTGATAGAAATCCAGATAGCCGCAGATTCTCAAATTGTGATGCTTAGCCTTGATAGCGTGATCGGCGATCATAATAATGAGCCAGTAGGCGCAGCGGAGATAGAGAAATATGAAATACGTGTCGCATTTGTTGCGCTCCTCGGGCCAGAGCGAGACAAAAACGATGCCGGCTATTTCGAGTAAAACCTGCGGATCCATACCGCTTACCGTAACTCAATGAACATTCGAGCGACGATATGTATTTAATTGCGATTTACAACATTTTTTTCTCGCAGCCCGATCCGTCGGTACGAATATTATTTCATTTTTCATGCTTGCTCGCAAGTTTTACACGCTTTTCCATTGAATTTTCATTCGCGTATCAATATTTTGTAAAATTTTCTCGGCTAAGTCCGGCGCAAGAGATTCGAATGATAATTCCAATATACGAAATGGGAAATCATCGTTTTACGAATGAAACGAGATCTCGCGGAGCAAATTTGTGTTTCGTCTGCGATGCGATTCGAAGTTTGCGGCAAAGTTGCGAATAGAATAATATTGGGACGAGCGAATTGGGCTCAGGAAAAAATGGTACGCGAAATTGTCTCGTTACTTTGGCGATTTTTTAAATAAAATTTTATCCGAAATTCCAAGCGAGAGAGATCATTTTAAAACTCGAGGAAGATTCAATTTTTGCAAAATATATCGGAGACACGAAAAATAGCACGCGCGGACGAAGACTTCGTTGCGCGCGCTTCGCGACTTTTTCACACGAAAATCTGAATTATTTTCTTGCAATTAAAAGCCACACTTTTGCCAAAATAAAAGAGAATTTCACGAAATGAATTTGAAGAATGCACTTTTTGTTACATTACAATTGAGGAATGCACTTTTGTTACATGAAATCGTGTACTTACACCGGTGACAAGGGGAATCGATACGATTCGTACGGTATCGAGTGATTGAAAATTCTCAGCATCCTGTGATGAGAGAACTGGCTGCAGATATTCCTCGTCGTCCATGTTCAGCGAGGCATCAAAGAAAACTGCGCCCTTTTTTAATTAATTAACAACAAAACCATCAGCTCAATGAACGCGGAGACTCATCATCGAGGCAGGGACGCGCGTCATGGTGAAATAAAAATAAACAAATTTTGTTCCACTAATTCGCGAACTTTTAATGCGTATTCAATTTACATTTGTAAATCTCGGTATAAATGGTTAAACCTTATAAACGGAGATAATTCACGAAAGAAAAACAACTCGCGATTCGTTCGTAGGTTATGTTTACGTGTCGAGCGTGAAGTTATCTCGATTTAGGGCGTGTTCCGAAATTGACTGGCAGTGCTGAAAATGTACAGTATACGTGACTTGCACTATACATTTTCAGCACTGCCAGTCAATTTCGGAACACGCCCATAGTTATCGAAATGCTTAAGGGCAGAGAGAAAGAGAGAGAGAGACAGGACAGAGAAAAGACGAAATGGGGTACAGGAAAGAGGGAGAGGAGGAATTATAAAGGAGGCAAGAGATTCGCGAATTTTTCTTTGTTTATGTATATATATATATATATATACATATACTCACTCCACCGGAGGGATTCAAATTTCGTGCCAGACTGACCATATTTCTCGGCGAAACAAACGAGCATTACGAATTTCTAATGGTCTTGAAATGACCCTCGTTAGAGAGGGGGACTTTGTACTCTTCTATCAACTATATAATATAATATAAGAGTGAATCATAACATATGAATATATGTATGAAACTTGTATATTTTTCAAGGAATTGCGTCCGTGCTATTCACACCCACGACTATTTACTTCTACATATGTATATGTGCACACATATGTGTTTTGTGTATTTATATACACGTCTATATGTATATCTAATTTCTTCTGGCTTTTGATATACATAGTGCTGATGATTATACTATAGTCATACATATCCTATATATACACACGAGCAAAAAATTGCGACGATTTATTAATAGAATCAGCATCGAGGCAATCGAAATTTTCATTTTTAAAACCTTAGAAGATTTGTAGTATATTTTTATATTTATTTGTATTATAGTTTTTTTTTTTGAAAAACAAATAGTCAAAAATACGATCATTTTATCCGGAATTACGATCGAGAATTCGGGTAGATGAGGGGGTCCGCGCAAAATAAAGAAGATAAAAGTTTAAAAATTACTAAAAATTGTTGTACAAATTAAAAGATAAATAAATAAAGTTGGAAAATCGGCAGAAGAGTTTTTAAAATTCTTCCAACTTTTTTCTTAATCCGTATCTCATTAATACATATAAACGTATTATATCAGAGCACCTGAAAATAAATGTGTAAATTTCAGTCTATTTTCATTTTGTTTTGATATATCGTTCTTCAAAGTTGCATATATACATATTACACATCTCAGCGAGAGATTTCCGATCGAACTAACACACAGTACTTGCTTAAATTGAATAAAAAATAAATAAATTCTCTTCTCACACACAATTTTTTAAAAAATCTAAAAATTGTCAACATATCGAAGTTTTATGTCAACGAAATTTCTCGAAACGACAGTTTGTTTTATTTCACGAAATCTCGGACGTTGTTTTTTTGCTTAAAAAAGTCACGAAATAATTTTTCTTGAAAAATTCAAACGCGTCTGTATATCTCGAAAACTAATGAATAAGCAATCGTGAGCAAACTTTGCACAAAACTTGAGCATGAGATCCTCATTGTTTTTAAAAATATTGGCTAAAATTGGATTTTGAATTTTTTCAAAAATTTCTGTGACCGCTATAACTTTCGTAAATATTAATTCGTCAGCTTGAAAATTTTTAAGCAATTGGCTCATGGGACAAGGATATTTGACATGGAATTTGGCTCGAATCGCTCGAGGGGTTCAGAGTTCAAAAAATTTTTGAATCTTTGAAAAAAAATTTCAATACCTCCAACTTCCGGAAATATTATCGGGCCAAAATTTCGGACATTGATAGGTTGTATAGGACAAGAGAGCATGACATTGTATTTCATGAGAATCGCTTGAGGAGTACGAATTTCGAAAAAAAATTTGAATTAAAAAAATTATCTTTAATCGCTTTAATTTGCGCAAATTTCAAGATATCGGGTTTAAATTTTCGACATAAAAATAATATTTTGAAGGATGATTGACATTAAAGTTTGCAAAAACCGGAAAAAAATTTCAGATTTTTGTTGAATTTTTAAATTTGCTTCCTCATAGAAGAAGCTTCATAACGAAGGGGAAAAAAAATAATTTCCAGTTTTCAATGTCAATGTGTTCAAGATGTGCCAAAACGTACAGAAATATAATTTGCAAAAAGTTTCCAGACGCGTAATTTCCGTTAAAATTGCTCAAGGGGTCAACATTTTTACGAGACTTCGAAATTTTTGAAAAATTTCTGCAATCGCTTTAACTTTCTGAACTTTTGGGGTATCGTGTAAAATTTTTTTTACACAAATAGAGTATCATCGAAGGACGATTGGTATGGAATTTGGCGAAAATCGCTTGGACCGTTCGTGTTTTATGAAATTTTGAATTTTTCAAAAAAGTCTCCGACAGCTCTGATTTTCCCAAATTTCAAGATATTGTGCTAATTAATTTTTCCACGAATAAAGTATCATTAACGAAGGGTTGATATAAAATTTAGCGAAAATCGTTGAAAGGATTCAGATTTTATAAAATTTTGAATTAAAAAAAAAAAATCGATAGAGCGAGAAAGAGAGAGACGATATACAAAAAAACAAATTGTTTATTTTAAAAAATTGGAAAAAAATCCCCACAACTTAGCCCTTTGACTGCACACTTCCGCTACGAATCACCGACTGCATATGGGGTCAATCGGACCCCAGACGTTTTTCAGATCGTTATATTTGGGTAAATATGCATTTTTTGTTTTTTTTTTGAGAAATTTTTTCTAGTAAATGATCCTTATTTCATGGCCCAAAATTTATTTTTTAAGAAAAACAAAAATTAAGTGCCCAAACATTCGTTCAAAGTGGAAGATCAATCAAGTGGGATTAAAATCAATTGAAAAAAAGTGGGATCAAAACGACCCCATGTACAGTCGAAGGGTTAATTTTGGATGAATTCATCCAAAATTAACCCTTCGACTGCACATGGGGTCGTGAAATATTCAAAGACATATAGTTAACGATTTACCGGCTGTACTCTCATATAAAAAAAAAGTTGTAAAATAATGAAAATTTCTTTTACAAAAGCTCCTCCCTCAACATTATTAAATCTTCGTTAGATATCCAATGCACGTACGATTAACATAGAAAAAATTCAACAACAATAAACTTTTGCATCAAGAATATTGTACTTTATTGCAATTGTCAAGGAGTTGAGCAATCATTTAATTGTTTTTTCTTCTTCAATTCGAAATCTTGTAATAATTTTCATCATTAAATTTCATACAGCTCAATTTAAATGTTGAAAGATTTTTCAGAATTTTATTGTAAAATATTTGAGCAAACTTCGACTCATACATAATGTCGTACAAAGTGAAAATATGTTTGAATTTTTTCGCTTCGGATAACCTGTCCAGAACTTGGGACTTCGGCAAGCGAAGAATATCATCGCCGGCGCACCGACATAACGTGGATCCTCCCACCACCAATACCATGTTTTTCAAACTTAAAAAAATATTATCATGTTCAATAAAGAGCGCTCGGTAAACATACCAAATATCAATATTCTATATTCAACATTTTTCGTATAAAAAATTGGTGAAAAATCGAACATTTTTTTGGCCCAACAAAGTATAGAAAACCTCCCTTAATTGAAAATACACACGTGTCGCATCGTCCTCTCTTCCTATATATATATATAAAGCTCGATCGTGTTGTTGGGCTCTTGGAAGAACGCGTGCGCGCTTTTTTTTTTTCAAACACCCACACACGTGAACGAAGGAATCTCATGAAGCGCGCGAGAGCTTTTCGCAGCGAGAGAGCCCCCGAAGTAAAAGAGAGCTTGCAGTCGCGGGCGCGCGTGTCATTCGGGCTTGCTCAAAGCGTCTCTCTGCTCGCGAGATTGCGCGTCTCGATAATCGTATAAGAAATGCCAAGAGACAAATCATCGAAACGATTGCTCCGTCCGGATGAAAAAAAAGGGAAAAAACATTCACGAGTAACGTCAGCGGAAAAGTGCATTTGAGTGAAAATTTCAAGTTTTCACGTTGAAAGTTTACTTCCCTCATCGTTTTTACGGCAGGATAAAACGAACAATAAATAAATAATTAAACAAACCCAAAAAAATAATAATCGGGAGACAATAATGGGCTCGCAGGAGGCCGGGGATGGCGGTGCATCGAGCTCGGCGGCCGCTGAACAAGCGAAAAAGGATGCACTTTTTGAGAATCGTCCGGCATCGAAGAAGATCATTCGGGTCGTTACCGTAATGGCTTACATGGTCTCGGTTAGCTTCGTCGCAATTGTCCTGAGCGGTTATTACGTATTTCTCTGGCAACCACCGAATCCGCGTCTGTTGCATCATGCGCGACTTCGCACCGATCCGCAGATCGATTATCGCGTCGATGACGAGTCCACGAGGACGATGATCGGCATAAACGAGAGGATCAACATGTTTCGCGAGCAAGTTTTGCGCAATCGCGGTATTAACTTTACCGCTCGTAGGAATCATGAGAGCGTGAAATCCGCGATAAAGACGAGCGAGAAGATCGACGATGATTCGACGACGATACGAAGTCGGATGAACGAAAGTTATTTTGCCGAAAATACGACCAAGGATGATCCGATCGTTCGTGCTTTTCTTGCACGGCAGACCGACGCCGCTGTTTCGACGATCGGCGATTCAACGACGAGCCCGAGTGTTTACAAAAGCGTCAATAACGATGAAACGATTGATCGCATAAGCCTCGGAGCTTCGGGATTGTTTATGAAAAGCCACGGGATCAATGATAAACTTTATGGATCACGTACGACCGAGACTTTGCCGATTTCAGGGAGCTACGATAAAACGTACGAGGCAACGATCACGGATGACACGAGATCGGAGAATTTTCGGGATAACAGTGAGAATGATGTTGGGACAACGAGGAGCTACGAATTGACGAAAAATTTCGGCAATTACAGTCGTGAAATCGTTAACGGTGATACGATCGAGAGATCGAAAAAGTACGAAGCCGTGTCCGATGGGAGACTCGATGCTGCGAGTACGATAAGTGTGTCTCGGGATGATCAGAGAAACGGGAAATCGGCGAAGGACGAGGCGAAAGATCGAGGCGAATTCACCGTAAGGCCGAATAAATTAGGTGAGAGACAAAATGATAAAAGTTCCCGCGAAGATGGTATATACGAATCTTTGCGTTTGAATGCGAGAATGGCGGAAGGGGATCGATCCTCTCCCTAGCAGTCTGTGCGACCATGCAAAACACCATAAAAGCGACGGTATTTTTGTGCCAAATTTATACGGACCAAACCACTGTGGAAACCACGGTCCTGACGGTCCCACTTTTTTTAACGCAGCTTACGGCATGGTGGTTTGTACAAATGCTAACCGTTAAAACGACCATTAAACGACTGCTCGAGTGTCAGTGCTCGTTCTACGGTGGTTTCACCAGTCGTTATTTTGAAATCCACTTTGCCGTAAGCTCCACTCGAAAAATTGGGACCCCTGGGACAGTGGTCTCCGCGGTGGTTTGGTCGGTATAAATTCAGCACAAAAACACCGTCGTTTTTATGTGGTTTCCAAGGTGGTTACATGCGGTCGCTCAATACGCTAGGGCTGCTAGGGCTTTTCCTTTTCGCATTAACTTTTCGATTGCACGATCGTTGCGTTGCTTCGTCGTTATGATAAATACGAGAGACGCGTTCTGGTAAAAGAGTGTGGCCGTAAGATTTCATATAATGACGAGACAGCACGCGCGGTTCGTCTCGCTGATATATGGAGCGTTTTATTGCGAACGTCAAGAGGGTGTGTATTTTTGGTTATCACTATCGGTGCATACATAATATTATACATCCGCACTCGTGGATACCAAAATTTCCCGAGCATCGTAAAATAAAATCTGCGAATGCATTTTGTTTATTGATTTTCCATAAAACTTTATTTTATCGAATAATCTGCCGGGGGAAAAAATTATTTTCATCTACTTGGATCTAATTTGGATCCACGTAGTTATTTTGACGTGGATACGTCTATGGGCAGGATTCGCGGAAATTTAGCGACACGAAAATGCGAGCGATTTGTTTTTTTTTAAATATTTCGGTTGTTATTAATCCGATTTCAACCAGGGGTGGTACTGTTTGAGGGGGCAAGGGTGTGAGATTATGTTCAACCCTTGCACCCTTCTCTCGCCCTTCGCTGAGCTAAAAATTATGGGCTTGTTTTCGAGGGAGCGACTCGTTATACTGGATAGGACGTTTTACGAATGATGGAACATTCTGAAAAATTGTAGAATGGTCCAAACTGGTAAACAAAATTCTAGAATAAATATTGCCAATTTAAAAAAAAAATTCAGATTATTCTAGAACTTGTTATAAATTTCTCAAAGACTGGTGTATAAAATATTCCAGAAAATTCGTGAATTTTCTAGACATTTCTATAATTTTTTAAAAATTGTAAAATTTTTTAGAAAATTCTAAACGATTCGAGAACTTTCTAGAAATTTGTCAAAGATCGGTGTATAGAATATTCTCGAAAAATCGTGAATTTTCAAGAAATTTCTTCATTTTTTTAAACATTGTACATTTTTCTATAAAATTCCAGACGATTCTATAACTTTCTATAAATTTTTCAGTGGCCGATGTATAGAACATTCTATAAATGTTCGTGAATTTTTTGGAAATTTCAAACATTTCTAGAATTCAAGAAATAAACAAATCTAGAATTTTTAGAAAATTACAAATCAAATATTAAACTTTTGACTGTGCATGATGTTTATTCGAATTAAAGTACTCAAACAAACAAAAATCCTCGATCATAACGATCGGGGTTAACGTATTCAATGCTTTTAAATGATCGCAAAGGATCAACGTCATCTTTGATCGAACAAATAATTTTTTTTTTTAATTTCGTGCATCAGCATTATTCGATTTCACAAATTGTATAGAAAAACAACCTCCAGGGTATGTTTACTAATTTTTTTTTCTCACCTCGACAGTCACGATAGGCCTCCAACGAGTATGAGAGAGCATTATTGTCTTTTCATACATAAATTATTGATAGCGTTGATGGCTGTTCGTAAACGCATTAGATTCATTCGTCATTGGGGATTTCAGTGTCAGAGGACATCGACGAACAGTCTCAATGATCGCGACCTCGTCGCGGTTCTGCCACGTGGGCTGTTGTAATTATCAAAGCCTTAGAAATAAAAAGAGAGAGAGAGAGAGAGAGAGAGAGAGAGAGAGAGAGAGAGAGAGAGCACAAGGGAGTGATTCTCGAGGCTCGACTGAAACGATTATCTCTACTATAGCCCTCGTAATAACTGTACCAGGGTCAGATTTTATGGGGCTTCCCTCGCAAAAGTGTTACGCAAGGGAACTTTTTACATTTTATTACGAAAAAAAAAGAAAAATTTTCTTGAGTAATTCTTGCGGTCTCAGATGAAAAATTACTGTTAATTAATTTAAAGATAAACAACAGCGATTCGATTGAGTTAAATCAGTGCTAAATTTTTCGAATATCATTTCTACAAATTGTCTACCATCGTAATAAAAATTTAAAAAAATCGTGCAAATTATAAACTTGCACATTGCTTTCTAATTATTTTATCTCGACCACGAAGCTCTCTCTCTCTCTCTCTCTCTGTGAGGTTTTCAATTTTGGCTTCCTCATAGAACAAGCTTTTTGGTCGAGATAAAGTAATGAGGAAGCAATGTGCAAGTTTATAATTTGCACACTTTTGCCGAGAATTCGGATTCAATGATTAAAAATTATTTTTTTAACGTCGTTTCAAAGTTTTATTTCACGTTTACATCGTCAAAATTGCAGAAAGTTCCGTCCATCAATCTTCGGCTAAAATCAATACCATTGAACAAATAAACATTACTTACATCACCGATGGATCTTACGATGTAGTCGCATAACTATAGTTATGTAGTGGTATAATTATAGTTAAAGCGCTATAACGCGTCAATGGTTTTTTTTTTTTTATGGCAAGTGCCGGCTCGATATTAACAAATTTACGAAATTCAAATCAACCATATCGTTCTCCATAAACACTCGAAAAAAAATATTTAAAAATTCAAAATTTTAAGTAATCTTGCACTCTTTAACGAATACCGAAACTCAATACCGAAACTTGTTGTCCCCTATAGCTTAATAATGCGTGTAAAGTGCTGGCTCGGTAGTGGTAAATTCACAAAAGTTTGAGCAAACATATAATTTTCACATGTATACCACAAGAGCTTCAAAATTATTGGGTATTTCCCGATAGGTTCGTTGCAAACAAATAAAGGAGTCAAGTTTTTCTGAAAAACTTTGACGACTTTGTTTGTTTGCAGGAAATCTTGAGGGAAATACTTGATTAATTTTGAAGCATGAGTGGTATTCGGGGGATTATTTTTTCATCCAAATTTCGGCCAATTGAATTGCACTATGAGACAAAGTCCACGGTAAAAAATTCAAAATTTAAAAGTCACAGAATTATAATTTAATTCGTGTTCAAAAAAATTCCCAAATCTACTCACTTTTTATCAGAACCTTTCAATTGACACAATAGAATTCAATCTGTCAGATTCGATGGTTTTTTAAAAATAATATAAGCAATATTAAAAATTACCAGTGAAATTTTCAAAAATTATCAATTAAATACCTTGTAGAATATACAATATAACGTCGAATGGTGCAATTCTATCGGCTGAAATTATAGGATGGGAAAAATAATCCATAAAAATTCAAAATTTTTGGAAATCTAAATCCATATACCAATTATTTTCAGACTCGATACCGAACATTAGTATCCCCTGGCTTATTTATGTTGAAAGTTCTGGCTTGATAGTAATTCACGAATGTCAGAGTTAACATTTCCCATAAAAATTCGAATTTTCATAAAATTTAAACCCTTCGATGGATTATCACCAAATTTAATACCAAACATCAACATTTCCTAGCCTATCGATGTAAAAAGTATCGACCCGATAGCTGTAAATTTACGAAAGTTCGAGCGAGTCCAAACTTTTTTGAAAAATTCAAAATTCTATAAAATCCGAAATTTTCAAGCAATTTTGACAAAAATTGTAGCAAACCATGGGGAAAATTGGGCACGATTGCTCAAGGTGTTCCCGAGATATAACCGTTTGAATTATTGCAAAGGCACGTGTGACATACAAACATCCAGAATTTTTTTTTTTCTCAATGTAATTTCTTGACTATAGGGAATATTTGAAGCACTCTTACATGAAAATCTCGACTAAAAGTTTTATCATTGAAACAAAGATTCATCTACGAGGAAGCAAAATTCATGGGAATATTTTTATACAGAGGTCGACAAAAAATAAAAAAAAAAACAATAAATAAAAAATTGCCTTTTGTACTATTGTTATTTCTCAAAGTTGGAAAATTTTTAGAGCTCGAATAGGTCGATATAGGATTAAATGACTCGTAGGGGAAATTTATTGTACATTTGCATACGAACACAGGACAAAAGGAGTGAAGGAAAAGAAGGAAATCTCTATGACAGGTGCTCGATGTATAAATGTAGAACAAAATCGATATTTTATCTGACCGATGGACACCTGACGGAGAAAATAACACTGCGGGACAAAAGCTTGCGAGTATTACGATGCAATTCGTACGGGCAAATGTAAAATTTTACGGACTTCTCGATTATTTACACCAAGATTGTTACAACGACGAATATACTCTCGAAAATGACAAAATTGTTCCGAAAAAAATGTCAAGAAACATTTTTTTTTTTTGAAATTTTTTGTAAAGTAAAACGTTGGCTCAATACATTTTACTTTTATAGGCGTTCTATGATATTTCAAACGCCAAAAGTGAGAAAATTTTTCACAAAATATCTTTAATTCTTCAAGGGCTCATGCTGCTATTATCAAAATGTTTAATTTTTAATTTCTGAGATACGTCAAACTTGAAATTGATTAAAAAAATGTTTTCGTTTCTTCTATCTCAAAAATTTCTTACCATATGAAAAAAAAAAAACAACAACGTTCAGTACAAAAAAGTTGCAATTTTCGATGAACATTCGTTAATTTTTTTTTTTCATTTTTTTGAATTTTCAGAATAAAAGACGGGGGCAATTTTATTTTAAAAATAGCGAAAAATAAAATATTTTTCGGTAAATATTTTCCATCCAAGATTTTGCTCAGAATTTTACGGAACGTGTTCGGAGATCTCGTTTGGGTCTCAATTTTCAAGAATCTTCATACAGTTAATCATTTTTAATGATTTATCATTTGCATACGCGCGATGAAATAAATTTCGATGGATAATAAATTTTTGGCAGTATAGCGTGTATTGCCTTTGAGCTATTGCGTCTTGCCTTGACACACTCCCGGGGATAAAGTAATAAGCCCGGTAGGGATGTTTGTCCCCTTGAGTGATCGAAGAGTCTTTTGCCCTATCGCGACTCGATATATATAGTTCTCTCTATATATCTCTCTGGACGTAATAGATAACTCTTAATACAAAGGAGCGCCCGTCAAGCGGCCATTTTCCCCAGCAATTATTTCGATTAGGGGAATGCTGGGGGGATGAAAAAAAAAACGAACAAAAAAAAAACAGACGCAATTCAGCTGGGGTATGCTCTGACGGATAATGTATTTGAGAGAGGGTATTTTGCCACATCCACAGAGCGAATTGAGGAAACGAAAAGGAGCGAATTGAGGAAAAATTCGCAGTAAAAAGATTCTACCCCTGTACCAATATTTTGGACTTTATCAGGCAGGGATGTTGCGAATAAATAATGTTTTATCAAAAATCTAAAGCCATATGAATTTTAATCAAATTTTCTCCGATGTAAATTGTTATTTGAATTTTCGGGACAAAAAAAAAACCACCGCGTTATTGACATTTCGAATTGGAATTTTTGAGTTTCAAGAAGAGCGCTTAGAAGATTCGTGATCAGCTGCGGGGAAAAAATACATCCGTATAGGGGGTCAAATGAAATTGCAAAAATCCAAGATTTTTTTTTTTTTAAATTTGTTCGAAAAATGAATGGGTTCACTAAAATTGCTGTAACTTTGCTTGCGGATGATATTGGGACTGCACATTGTGCTCATTCTTTTCGTAATCGTTGAGGCTTCAAAACGCCACTTGGTTCATCGAGCTAAGATTTTTTTTTTTCAATTTTTCACAAATTTTCAAAGTCGGACTGGCAATTTTTCCATATAAAAGCGTCGAAAAACCGGGAAAAAAATATTTTAAGCCAACAAAAGTATATTATATATCATATTTATTTATATTCATGTATTTCCATGTATATGAATAAACAATATTTGCTTCTATATATGGAAAATATGTATGATGAAAATATAGTATATTAGTTTATTAGCGTGTATGCCCTTGCGGATTTTTACAATGTGCCCCTTCCCAAACGATTCAGCAATTTTATACATACCTTAAACCTGCCATGTTACATTACCTTCGATTCCTCTCTCGTCCCTTTTCCTCGCCATTCGTTCAAATTCCTCAATATAACTGCACAAGGGTATGCCGGATTTTATTTTTAGATCCGTTTCTAATTTCTGGTTCAGATCCGGTCTCCCCTCCTATTCCCCTTTCACTCTTCCAATCCCAGCACCAGTCCACGCTTCATCTCCGATTGCCTCGCCCATATTTACTTATTTCCCCCGGTTATTTCTTCATCTTCCCAGTAGGCTTCCATCTTGACATCAACCTTCCTGATTGGAAGACTGCAGTAGGAAGACTTATCAATCCTACCCCAGTCAAGCTGAATCTTCAGATCTGTTTTTATTTTATTTCCCCTTTGCACTTTCTTCTCTAGCTCTTTCACATTTCATTCTCTTATATTTACCCATGTTGCTTCTTCCCCCACACCTTTCGTAGCTGCTTTCAAGTTTTTCTTCCCATCTGCTTGGGTTTCCGTTTGATATGCCCCTAGCTTCATCTCTTAAAGCAGCAGCAGCAGCAGCAATTCAATAAAAGTTAATAGCACTTTTGGCGCAAGTTTTTGCTACTTGAAGTTCATTAATCCGAACAGCAGAGCAGCAAACGCTAGCTGATGACGTTGCTATTTTATGAGCAGTGCTGCTGTCGCGTCAAATCACTAGACTGATGTTAGTATAACATCTAGTAAGTTACTAAACTGCTGCTACTGCTTATTGCCCATGAAATGGTACCTTAAAGGTAACATGCTGCTGCTGCCCATGAAATGGTACCTCAAAGTTACCATTTCATGGGCAGTAAGCAGCAGCAGGAGGAGTTTAGTAGCTTACTAAAAGTTACTAACATCAATCTAGCTTTGACGCAGCAGCAGCGCTGCTCATAAAATAGCAACGTCGTCTGCTAGCGTTTGCTACTCTCCTGGTCGGTTGAATGAACTTCAAGTATCAAAAACTTGCACCGGAAGCGCTAGTAGCTTTCATTGAATTGCTGCTGCTGCTGCTGCTGCTTACTGCCCATAAAATGGCACCTTAAAGGTGCCATTTCATGGGCAGTGAGCAGCAGCAGCAGTTTAGTAACTTACTAGATGTTACTAACATCAGTCTAGTGATTTGACGCAACAGTAGCGCTGCTCATAAAAATAGCGACGTCGTCTGCTAGCGTTTGCTGCTTTGCTGTTCGGATGAATGAACTTCAAGCAGCAAAAACTTGCGCCGGAAGTGCTAGTAACTTTCGGTGAATTGCTGCTGCTGCTGCTGCTGCTTACTGCCCATAAAATGGCACCTTAAGAGATGAAGCTAGGGGCATATTAAACGGAAACACAAGCAAATGGGAGGAAATACTTGAAATCAGTTATGAAGGGTGTGGGGGGAGGAGCAATATGGGTAAATATAAGACAAGGAAATGTGAGCGAGCTAAAGAAGAAAGTGCAAAAGGGAAATAAAATAAAAACAGACCTGGAGATTCAGGTCTGTTTTTGACTGCGGTAGGATTGATAAGGGCACTTAATTCTTGGGCCATCGACTATCCTCCATTTTAACTATCTCTAGCATGTAATTCGCTGCTCTGGCCTACATGTCAATTCCGATCCTCCGGAAACCCGCTTCTAGTCTCCAATTATAGTTTGGCGTATTCCTGCTCAGTCTCCATTGCCATTTTCGCGCATCTGTCTTTGAATCTTTCCACCTGAACCCTGCTACGGCAACCCCAAAAATCTCCACCCCAAATAACATCCCATTTTCTTGCCAGCGATTGCATTAGCGCGAGTCTGCGTATTGAGACTTGTTAATTTTTACCCTTGTGAATATGCCCCAAGCCTCATTGATTGGCTTCGTGATTTTTCCTGCTATATTTTTTGTTTGCTTCTCGAACATGTTTGCCTGTTGAGAACAATATTACCTAAGTATTGACATTCCTTAACTACTTCGAGCTTCTTATTTCTATATTTCCATATTTCACCTCTCTTATTCCTGCTCCCAGTTTTTAAATATCAGCACCTTTGTTTCACTGATAATAATTGTTAATTTATTTTTCGCCGCATACTTTTCCAGTCCCCCAACATGTTCCCTAGGTCTTTTTCTTCGTCCACGAGCAACACGATATCATCCACAAATTTAATTGCAAAG
Source organism: Rhorus exstirpatorius (assembly GCA_963564615.1). Classification (NCBI taxonomy): domain Eukaryota; kingdom Metazoa; phylum Arthropoda; class Insecta; order Hymenoptera; family Ichneumonidae; genus Rhorus; species Rhorus exstirpatorius. Next base: position 37,627,937 of record OY751315.1, read on the forward strand.
ATCCCCCCCCTCCCATCACCGGTCCACCCTTGTTTCTCGGTTTCCAGATCTTGTCAATATCTTCAATATAGATGTAGAATATCAGTGGGCTTAGAGGGCAGCCTTGTCTGATCCCTTTTCCTATTGTAAATTGTCCCGGTATTCTGTTTTCTGTTATGACACGATGAAAATATATTTTATTTATATCATATTTTAATTATTTTATTTCTCTCAAAAACATCGCTCCATCAGCAATTGGGTTTATCAATTCTCGCTACGTCATAGAGAAGCTTTGCGAGCGAGATGAAATAATCAGGATGCAATGTGCAAGCTTCCAATCAGCACGCATTTCTATTTATTAGTCTCAGAATATTGAAAAAAATGGTATTTTTTTCGAATAAACAAGAAACGAATTTTAGATTTAAAACAATCGAAAAGAAAATTCATTTACCAGACAATTGTATTCATTTTATTAATTTTATTATTGATTAACAGTTATCTAATTTTATTCATATGATGTTCACTCTGTACATTTATTCAACCGGATAAAGAGTTATTCGGTCAACTTGCTCATGGAAAGCTGTAAAAACTTTCATTTGTTTTTGAACATTCGAGTATAATCGCCATTGAATCAAAATGAACGAAAGAAACAAAAAAAAGCGAATGTCTGTTGAAATCGACGAGAAAAAGTCGAAGTTGTCCACAAACGCGGGAAACCCCCGAGTATAGTATATAGTATAGGCCAATGAGGAATAGCGCTGCAAGCGTAAAGCCAGTTTCGATTGGTTGCTTGCCCCGTCACGTGATTCTCGGCGGGAAACTCCCCGGGCATTTGAAATGTTTTTCGCAGGCACAAGCTTTCTCTACGAGTCTACTCGATCGATATTATCAACTGACAAAGTTTTGGCTAATCTAGAAAATTACCCAATATTTTGTAACTCGCTTTGATCGTGAATATTCATTATTTTTTTTCTTTCTTGCAACTGTATAGTAAAGCCCTCGCTGCGGTCGCCGAATGCGCAATCTCGTAACACGTGTATACATAGATATACACGGACGAATCTGATGGGTTGATCACTGGTAGAGATCCTGAAATAGGTCGCGCACGACGCTTGGGCGAGACTATGGATTATATACTCCACTTTCGCCTTATCGAAGAGCACAAAAGCTCTCTTCATAGCATACACGCCTTCACGATTAAAATTATTTTAAAAAAATACGAAAATAAAATAAACTCGTGTTAGAATTCTCTCGCGCTCAACGATACTACGATTTAATAACGAGTGTCCTTGGAACAAGTCTCTGTGTGGCTACGCCGCAGCAAGAATCCCGATATATTTGTTTACGTTTACGAATATAGAGACGCGAAAAGAAAACAAAAGGTTAGCTCGCGCGGCTGGTTAGTTCGGCCAGCCTCACTCGAGGTACGTTTCACATGCATTTTCGTCTGCATAGCTTATATATACACATATACTTTCGTATTTACCATTAAAGTCGATAAAATTCGTGGAAGCAACGAAAATAATACGTTGCATGCAATAACACAAACGGAAATAAGATTGCACGAACGAAACAAGGAACTTGTTTCTTAAGAAAGAAAGAAAAAAAAAGAATTTTTCAAAAATACGTTCGTTGCGGGACAAAGGGGTGGGGCTCGTCAACGATTTCCCCAGAAAAAAATAACCTACACACGAGTTAATATGTAGTCATCAGGGACCGAAGAAAGAAATGTTTGTAAAACTCGAGGTTTCTTGGGATATTTGAGGACCGAGATACAAAAAAAAAAAAATAACAATAATAATAAATGGCACGATACAGAGGCGAGACGAAAAAAAACGTTTTTCATTGGTGAATAATATGCAATTGCCGCGAAAGATGAGCGTCAATGTGATGGCGAGTATAAGTCGTACACTTGGAAATCGTAACGACGTTAACGCGAAGCACTCGAACGAGGTTAAACTCGCCGGTGAGGAGAGCAAGGACAAGCTTTATGAGCCGAAACATCGGCAAAAAGTCGTTAGGGTATTGACGGTAGTGGCTTACGTTGTATCCGTGAGTCTCGCGGCTATTATATTATCATTGTACTACACATTCATCTGGGATCCCAAGGATCATGCACTTTACACGATTCGACAAGGTTCATTGAACTCCACGTCGAAGATCGAGTGTCTTAATCTGACGTTACCCGTGATCACTGAGCTCTCCAGAACGATAAATGGTAATTAAATTTGCCGAGGATTTAATATCGCCGAATATTTATGATAAAGATTATAAATTTATGTTTTTTTTTTTTACTTTTTTACATGTATATATTTTTTAAATTTAATTTTATGTGAAATATATAACATACACGGAAAATTTAAATAAATTTTACGCGCGAAAAATCTTGTATTATATTAAAGATGAATAAAATATTTTTTAAATATATTTTTGCATATATTTTTTTTTGTTAAATTCGAAATATTTGTATATTATATAATTAATAATTATTAATAATTATTAATAATTAATAATAATTATTAATAATAATAAATTAATAATAATAACAATAATAATAATAATTATTATTATTATTAATAATTATTAACAATAAAATTATTATTATTATTATTATTATTATTATTATTATTATTATTTTGTATGTAATATTTCACGTACATATTTCTTATATAAACATAGCATGTGAGAAAAAAAAATATTTCATTGGCAAAATGTATCAAATACACGGAAAATTTATTTAGCATATATTTTTTTTTCCCCCATAGGGTTATATGGGATAATCCTTTTTTTTTCTTTGTTTTCAATTCCCCTTTTGATTGTCAGAAACTTTCAACGCTTTAAGTGCTCAGTTCATAGAAAGAAACAAAAAAAAATTAAATAAAAAAAATACTTTCTCCTCAATGACATGGCGTATTGACTTTTTTTTCCCCCCGAGTGTATTATGGACAAATACGACGACAGGTAAATCGTCAATGTTACCTGTTATTATTTGTTTTTTTTTCTAACCTTCCATAAGCAAGTTATATCGCCTATCAGCTCTGTTAGGTCTGACGAACTTGGAAAAAAAAAAGCATAGAAAAAACAGGAAAATGATGAATTTACACAAAAATTTCCAACTTTATTGCAATTGCTTAAGAGGTGAACTTTTATTTCATGAAAAAATACGTAATAATCGTTGGACCAATTTCCTACAGTTCAGTCCATTGAAGAGAAAAAAAAAAATTTTTAACGGACAATTTTTTTTCCTCATAAATTAGTCTCAATTTTTGAAATTCGAAAATTATCGTTTCTACGGACAAAAATATGTCTATATGAGTAAAAACATAAATTATTGGCCAAGTTTGGGCTTCACTATCGGGGATCTTGTTGTAAGTTACACAGTTTGGTGTCTGTTTTGAAAAACACGTGCTATAATTTTTTCAGATTTTTTGCTCAATTTTTTTAGCTACCATTGGGTATTGAATTCTTTCATTTGAAACTTTTTTGTTTTTTTTTTCATTCAATTTTGGCGGCTTGAATTTGAAAAAAAACCAGTTCTATAATTTTTATAATTTTCCGAAAAAAAATAATCTCAAAATCGGATTATAATCTGAAAAGTCGTTTTTTCGCCATTGCCCAAAGTTCAAAAAAAATTTCCATATTTTTTTCAGAAAGCTGAGAAAATTTTACATAATATATGTCATTTTTAAGTTGGGATCTCTATAAACACTCCTGGGATTAATAAAAATGTAAACAAAAAAAACATTATAAATCTCATTTATTCTAACAATTTTAATATTTTTTTTTATTTTTTGGAGCGGCTGTTGAAACGAACAATAGACAATTGTTGCGTACTGGTGTAAATACTGGGTTATTGTTTTTATTATTTTACCATTACAACATACAATCATTGCAGTTGAAATACATGTGCTAGAGAAAACGTTTTCGAGTTCGACACAGATTTGAGAGTAACTATTCCCAAATTATTTGGTACAGGCGAAATCGAATGCAATGATTGAGTACCTTTGACAGTCTTGGAACGCAAAGATCTTTGTTCAATTTCAGTCTTTGAATTCAGATATTCAATATTTTCCAAAAACTCAAAATTATTGTATTAAAATTGTTGGTAGTAAAATTGAGTAAATGGCATTGATAATGTTTTTTTTTTTACATTTTTATTAATCCCAGGAGTATTTTTAGAGATCTCAGCTTTAAAATGACATATCTTATGTAAAATTTTCTCAGCTTTCTGAAAAAAGATATGGAAATTTTTTTTTAACTTTGGGCAATGGCGAAAAAACGACTTTTCAGATTATAATCTTGATTTTGAGAGTCTTCTACACGTATATTAATTAGACTATATTTTTTTCAGAAAGTTGAGATTTTTTTACAAAAAAAAACAAATATAGGATTGGTTTTTTTTTTATTTTTATCAAATTGAAGCCGCCAAAATTAAATGAAAAAAAAAACAAATAAGTTTCAAATTAAAGAATTCGATACCCAACGGTAGCTAAAAAAATGGAGGAAAAAATCTGAAAAAATTATGGCACGTGTTTTTCAACGCAGAGACACCAAGCTGTGTAACTTATAAAAAGATCCCCGATAGTGAAGCCCAAACTTGACCGATAATTGATGTTTTTTCTCATATATATATATATATATGTATAATGTATATGTATAGATATCCCATAACCGAACGATCCTCCCTCAATAAATCTCCAATCTGACTTATTTACATAGACGCGGTAATATTTCAAGGTCTCCCTCCACGTATATGTTTTCAGGCTCACACATCGCAAGAGTACCGGTGACTCGACTCGTCGCGAACGGCAGTCTCGATCAACAGAAGCACGAAACGAACTTACCGATAAAATTCTCAAGCACGGATTTACCGACGGATACGAGCACCGAGGATGCGGAATTTGTTCGCGAATCTTTGTCGACGCTCGAGGCTTTACCGTTGATCATTGAGCCTGAGCCTCAATTTTCCGAGGAAGAGAGAAAAAGTGAATCCGGGGAGGAACGTCCGAGGCAGCAGGACACGAGTGACTTTGACTTTATCTGAGCTCATTTTTGGTTCCGGTTAGTTTTGATTTTGAATTTTCCTGGCACGGTATGACGAATGAATTGTCAAGTTAAAATAACTTATGAGTTATTGACCCATAGCGATGGGGGAAAGAAACAAAAAAAATTCGAAAAAAATTCATTGCGAATTATTCCGTTGATTAGTATTTACTTAAATTATTCGATTAATTTGAATAATTTAAGTAATTCATTGCAATTTAATACCGAATAATTCAAATTATAATCACTCGAATAGTACGAATCATTCGAATAATTCAATTTATTTAAAAAAAAAAAATTCAAATCATTCATGACGATCCAGTGCGAATTATTAATACATCAATCGTACACGATCATTCGAATTATCAAAATTTTAATCGCATTTAAAATCATTCGAATTCACGAATTATTCAAATTACTTCATTAATTCATTACGAATTATTTAAATTACTTCAATAATTCATTACGAATTATACAAATTATTCATATAATATTATTATAATTTTGTGAATTATTCAAATAATTCCATTGCCTAATTGAATATCAATTATTAAAATTGAAATCGGGTAAAATTATTCGAATTATTAAAAATAATTCGATATCATATCAAATAGAATATTCGATTGTCAAAAAAAAAAAAAAAAATACTATTCGCACATTACTGAGTAAAATTGCGAAACAGCTTGATCGCATACTGGGATTCGACGAGCATGGCCGAATCTACAGAAGACATCGAGAATATAACTTTATAAAAATGCGTTCCTTTATTTTTCGTTACGACGGTCCGATCTATCTTTCCTTCCAAGTCACAGATCGATAGCGACAGAGCGCCGGATAATTGTAAAAATTTCTTTTTTTTGCAAATAAACAAAGCATAATCATCACAATTATCATAAAACACGAGTGTCCATCCGTTTTTTTAATTGCCTTGAAAGAAAAAAAACCAAAAAATCTTACTCTCCGCTCATCAGCATATGCATAGTTTTGTCCGAAGCGAGCATTTTCCAAAATTCGAATCGCATTTAAGATCATTCCGAATTCACGAATTATTCAAATTATTCGACTAATTCAAATTACTCAAATAATTCATTACGAATTATACGAATTATTCATCCATTATTATAATTTTGTGAATTATTCAACTACAAATCGAGTAGAATTATTTGAATTATTGAAACAATTCGATATTAAAAATGATTCGATATTATCGTGTCAAATCGAATAATCGATTGTTAGAAAAAAAAAAAATTCTATTCGCACATTACTCGGGTAAAATTGCGAAGCAGCTTGATCGCATACTTGGATAATTATTCGACGATCATGGCCGAATCTACAAGAGACATCGAGATATAAACTTTATAAAAATGTGTTCCTTTATTTTTCGTTACGACGGTCCGACCGGTCTTTCCTTCCGAGTCACAGATCGATAGCGACAGAGCGCCAGACAATTGGGAGTATAAATGAAATGTTTTTTATTTCAAAATCTGGTAGTTTAGGGAAAAAACATTTAGTACGTATTTTTTATTTTTTCATTTGAATCAAAATTTCCGTTAATATAACAAATTCGAAAAATATAACATTATGACGTCACACATGTTAGGCTATATCTATATATATATCAAAATCCGTGAAATTAAATTGCCTGTAACAGGTGCATCGGTCATTTTTAACGAAAAATAAAAAATACGTCCTCATTATTTTTGCTTACTCTAAATTATGCGCCCCGATGATTGAGAAAAAAAATTTTCATTCATACTCCTAATTGTAAAAATTTCTTTTTTTTTTTTTTTCAAATAAACACAACATAATCATCGCAATTATCATAAAACACGAGTGTCCATCTATTTTTTGAATTGCCTCGAAAAAAAAAAAAAAACCAAAAAAATCCTTACTCTCCGCTCCCTTTTTTACTCTCCGGTCATCGGCATACGCGTAGTTTTGTCCGAAGCGAGCATTTTTCAAAATTCTAATCGCAGGATCATTCGAATTCACGAATTATTCAAATTATTCGACTAATTCAAATTACTCAATTCATTACGAATTATATAAATTTATCCATTATTATAATTTTGTGATTTATTCGAATATTAAAACAATTCGATATTATCATTTCAATTAGAATAATCGATTGTTAGAAAAAAACAAAAATTCTATTCCCACATAACTCGGGTAAAATTAACTTTTACCCAGTAACTTAACAAAAATGCGTTCCTTTATTTTTCGTTACGACGCTCCGATCTATCTTTCCTTTCGAGTCCACAGATCGATAGCGACGGAGACAGACATAATTGTAAAAATTTCTTTTTTTTTTTCTTCCAAATAAACAAAAAACAATCATCACAATTATCAGCAAACACGAGTGTCCCTTTTTACTCTCTCCGCTCCCCTTTTTTTTACTCTCCGCTCATCAGCATACGCGTAGTTTTCTCCGAAGCGAGCATTTTCCAAAATTCTAATCGCAGGATCATTCGAATTCACGAATTATTCAAATTATTCGACCAATTCAAATTACTCAAATAATTCATTACGAATTATACGAATTATTCATCCATTATTATAATTTTGTGAATTATTCAAATACAAATCGAGTAGAATTATTCGAATTATTAAAACAATTCAATATTATCGTATCAAATAGAATAATCGATTGTTAGAAAAAAAAAAAATTCTATTCGCACATTGCTTGGGTAAAATTGCGAAGCAGCTTGATCGCATAATGACATAATTATTCGACGATCATGGCCGAATCTACGGGAGACATCGAGAATATAACTTTACAAAAATGCGTTCCTTTATTTTTCGTTACGACGCTCCGATCTATCTTTCCTTCCGAGTCCACAGATCGATAGCGACGGAGACAGACATAATTGTAAAAATTTCTTTTTTTTTTTCTTACAAATAAACAAAAAACAATCATCACAATTATCAGCAAACACGAGTGTCCCTTTTTACTCTCCGCTCCCTTTTTTACTCTCCGCTCCCCTTTTTTACTCTCCGCTCCCCTTTTTTTTACTCTCCGCTCCCCTTTTTTTACTCTCCGCTCCCCTTTTTTTTTACTCTCCGCTCCCCCTTTTTTTTACTCTCCGCTCCCCTTTTTTTTACTCTCCGCTCCCCCTTTTTTTTTACTCTCCGCTCCCTTTTTTACTCTCCGCTCCCTTTTTTACTCTCCGCTCCCCCTTTTTTTTTACTCTCCGCTCCCCCTTTTTTTTTACTCTCCGCTCCCCCTTTTTTTTTACTCTCCGCTCCCCTTTTTACTCTCCGCTCCCCTTTTTACTCTCCGCTCCCTTTTTTTACTCTCCGCTCATCAGCATATGCGTAGTTTTCTCCGAAGCGAGCATTCTCCTCGCTCTCTCATTGCCAACTATAGCGCCGAGTCGCAGCGCGTCGTACCTGCAATAAATCGTCGTTACGCTCATATTGCTCTCCGCGCCGGCGCGCAAATTTTGATTCGACTCGTGCATGAGATTGCACATCTCGGCATAATAATCCGGGAATGTCGGCGGCTCGAAGAATATCAGATGTCTTATACCCTTGACGCGTATACGACGAAAGAAATGATAGCGCTCCGAGTAGAGCATGAAATGGGCATCGCTGTGAAAAAACATGTCCCTCGCGCGGGCAATTTTCGCATCGCGCGAATATTCGCATATCTGCACGAAGCTGAGCTCCTCGGATTTGAAATAATTGCGCAGCTTTACGAAATCAAAGTACGACGATACGTAGATAAGCGTATGATTCATTATAGCGTCGCGAAAACGCGGCAATATCGTGGAAATGAAAAATTCGTATCTACCGTCGCACGAAGCCTGCGACGGATTCAAAGCTGAAAATTTATGAAAAATCTGCGGTACCTGAACGAAAACGCGACAAATCGTTTCTCCCGTTCTCGAATTCATTGTTTTCAATTTTCCCGCCCAATTGTAACATTTTTTATTGAATATCGACTGTATCTCCGGCAAATTTATACCGGAAAATACGAGCGTTTGACGATAATATTTGCCGCGTCCATCGACGCACCAGCTACGTACGCGCGAAAAATCCGTACCGTGCGAATTTTTCGGCTGTAGATGCGCGTGCTCGAGCACATGAACCAGATGATCCCAATTTTGCATCTTAAATATTTCCATCTGATCGATAATCAGCATCTCGATCGATGCCAAAAAATCATAATCGCGCTCTTCCTCGCCCTCGGCGCCGATCGTCATTCTCAAACCTAGCGCCGATGCAATTATAATATCCGAATGATAAAAATCCGCATAAAGTTTGAGGCTTTTTTTCGTAATTGAGAGACCAATTTTGAATGTATCGTCGGTATTGCCGGCAAATATTTTCTCATAATCCTCGGGTTTTGGATTTTTTCGCGGCATTGATATCTCATTTCCGGTAAAATCGTCGTAAAAACGTTTTTTATTCATCACCGAGCCACCTTTGTCCTCGCCGATGAGTATCGAGATGAGGCTTTCGACGATTTTCAGGCATGAATTACGAAACGGTACGATTATGAGAATTTTCGGTCTTACGAGGCCCTGATCGCGATATTCCTCGGGTATGAGAGCCATATCGGTGCTTCCGGTTTTCGATAATTTTGCATTGTGATGAAGAATTCTCGTTCGCGTCTTGAGCGAATGATTTATCGCGTGAAGACAATAAACGAAACGTATCTCGGCTGAATTTACGAAGTTTCTCTCGTTGTAAAGTAAATCCTGATAATTATTGACAATTGAGAAAAGTTCGCGCTGCAGGGGCGTGAGATAATCGAAGCTTTTCGTCGTTTCGCGAAGATTTTCCTCGTTAGCCGCGGCTAAATTTGGCTGAATCTGCGATTTAACGCAAAGTTTGTTCCAATCGACGACGTCGATGAGAGACGGTGGATTCGCCGGTTCGGCGAATTTTTCATCCGCGAGGAGCGAAATTTTGACACTTTTTTCGTTCCTCGGCGAATGAAACGCGGATGGATGGCACGTGGGAATTTGAGCTATTAGCTTTCCCATTATTGGCCAGCTGAGCTGGATTGTTTTGATTATGGGGGGAAGAGCTGACACAGATTTGTAAAAATCTTCGCTGAGATCTTTGTTGAAATGAACGGAGAAGGGATCTCGCAGATTACCCTCGTCCTCTCTCGCCGTCTCCGCGTCCTCCTCGTTCTCTTCTTCTCTTATTTTTATAGATACTTCCTCGTCAATGTTTTTCGTCGCGTCGGATAATTCCTCGAGATCTTTCTCCGCTTTCGAGGCATCTTCATCCTCTTCTTCGTCATCTTCTTCGAGATTCGATTCGTCCTCGGACTTTTCGTTTCTCTCGTCAATACGGAATTCCTGATGTGAGAATGAAAATTTACGGGTGGGATTTTACAGGATGATGTATATTTTTTTTTAGCGATTTTGATCAATTTTTTTATTTTTTTTTTTTGAAAAAAAGAGACAAGAAATAATCAATTTTTGGATAAAACCGATCTTACACGTTCTTTACCGCACAAAAGTGGTCCTACGGATGATTCGAGCCACGCATATTCGAGCTAGACAAAATTTGAGCCACGCAACTCCGAGCTACGCGTAATCAAAGACGTAGATCTGCGATCTACGCGCACGCATCACCGAGCTACACAAATGTGACATGCGCAAATTCTAGCCGCGCATAATATGCGACCGACACAAATTCGATCTAAAATGATTTGCGTTGTTCGATCATTTGAGCCGAGGCCGCTCTTATACCTGCGAGGTTTGAAATTTCATAGCAATATGAATTTAAAACCTCGCGGGTATGAGAGGGGCCTCGGTTAAATGATGGAACAACGGAATGATTTTAATTCGAATTTGTATCGGTCGCATATGCGTAGCTCGAATTTGTGTAGGTCGCATATGCGTAGGTCGATTCGTGTAGAATTGCGCGATGCGAACGCGCAAGTCGAAGATCTCTGTCTCTGATTATGCGTAGCTCGGAGTTGTGCGGCTCAAATTTTGCGTAGCTCGTAATTGTGTAGCTCGAATATGTGTGGCTCGAATCACGTGTTAGGACCATTTTGTGTAGGAAAGAATGTGTAGGATTGTGGCATTCCCAATTTTTGTGCTCGTTACTTTGTTGTCCGATAGTTTGCGAGATGGGAATTTAAAAATCAATGAACCGCGCGAGCGAATGATCGAAGCGGAGGCTCCGACATTTTCGTATTGTTTCGGAAAGCGTTATAATTATTAAATGGAAAACAAACTGCTCGCGTCTCTAATGGAATAAGGTCGTATATTTTTCTTTTTATGTATTAACGCGAATCGGGTAAAAGTGTGTTTAAAAAAAAGTTAAAATTGAAATTTGGCCTTGAGAGCGGAACGTCGTAAGTCCTGGCAAAGACGACCTTTTATGATGTTGAAATTTGCATCATTGGAATGCAACGAAAATACGTTTTTTTGTTTTTAAAAAATCGTTTCCAGTATTGTCTCGAAGTAAAAAATCGTTTAAACCTTTTGTTCGCAATCTGAGGCCTTAATATCCCAGAAAAACGTTACCAATACTGGAAATGATTTTTTTCTATTTAAAAAAAACCTATTTTCGTTGCATTCCAACGATGAAAATTTCAACACCATGACCTTTTCGACCTAACCGAAGGAGAAATAATCACGTAAACTAATTCCAGGTCGCAAGCGACATTGTACGACTTTTTGTACGACCTTTGAGTATATTTCTCAATATTTATTTACAAAATATTCGCAAATATATTGAGAAATATACTCGCATTATATAACATTTTTATTTCAAATTTTGCATAAAATTTTTTGCTCCAATTTTCTTATTTTTTTTTTGCTGAGCCTTTGGATTGATTTTCTCCATCCGGAAAGAGACGTATTCCTTTTGAAAAAAGTTCGAGGAATTAAAAAAAAAAATATTTCAAATTTTTTTAAACTGTCATAATCGTCCAAAAATCGATTTTTATTTATTAAACAGGTTTTTTTCCATGAAAAATGTAAAATCTTGTCTTCTAAAATTTTTTTTTCCGTTATCCTTGCAACAAACACGACAAAATTGATTCTCAGCAATTTTTCGCTCCGACACACTATTTCCATGTAATAAAATCAGGGAGGAAAAACAAGCAAGTAATCGCATTTTCCTGTAATTTCATCCCCATCAATGCCACCATAAATTTAATATTCAATATTTTTGTTTTAAAGTTTAAAATTTTTTTTCATTTTAAAAAGTTTAAATTTTTTTTAAATTTTATCAATATTTTTGTTTTAAAGAGTACCGTAGCATATGTCGATTGCAGAAAAATTCAAGATATTAAGGTTTTCAAGTGGTCATGTTGATGCGGAATGCCTCATATATATGAACGATTTTTACCAGGGAAAACGAGAATTGAAAAAAAAAAAAAAACTTAAAACCAGAAGATCATATCCGATCTTCTTTTCTGCTTTTAGGTTTTCAAATTCCTAATTTTCAATTATTTCTGCATTTCAATTCTTTTTCCACCAAATGACGGAAAAAAAAAATTACGACCTTATGGCACTAAAATCGCCTTTTTTGGCGCTTGCGACCTTATCCCATTAGACAAGCGTACCGGAACACGCGCATCGAAGACTTCCGAATAAGATTCAATCGTTTTTTCAAAATTAAATCAAAGAGTTATAACAATTTAATTTGTCTTTCAATAATACTTGTCCACTGATAAAATTGTGTCATGGCTATAATTATAGAAATAAGAAAAATCTACAATGCGGTACATCGTAAGTGTTTGGGATAAAAATTTTCACGAGACACGGCAAAATCTCGACGTCGAGTAATTAAAAACTCATTTATTGATAAATCTACCTCGATTTAGAATGAATTAATCAAACAAATTTGATGGCGCGACCGGTCGGAGATTCGCTGTTCAAAATTGGAGAAAAAAAAAAATCTACAAACTTTAATTTATCCGAGTAACGAGGTGATTTATTCCGGAGCTGCGTTTATATTAAATTTATATTGTTTCTCACACGAGGCTAATAACCGATAAATTAATAGCCGCATTGATTATACCGCGCGCCGACTAGAAATGTTGCGCGGATATTAAAGTTCGATGCGAAAGAATTTGTAAAAATTTTTTATTTCATGTGTCTCGCTGATAATCGACGATAAAGAACGCTTCTTAATTCAATATTTTTTCATATTCGACGATAACTTCATTTATTACGGAATAAAATGTACAGTCGGTATCTTATTTGAATTTAGATATTGACTCGAAAATTATCGGTCGATATCGCTTCGATAAATCCAAAAATATATTGCGAATTAAATGATGCGAACAAATAAATTAATACCTTATTTTCATAGTTCGAATCGCTCCGTTCCTCCTCTTCGCTCGTATCTTCTTCGCTCTCCGACTCTATGGCGGTACGCCTGAGAGACTTTGCCTCCGAGAACGTAGCCAGCAGAGCGGTCATAGGATTTTCTTCCTCCTCCTCGCTCGACGAACATTCCTGTTCCCTCGCTCGCCGTTTCTCTTTCTCCTCCTCCAATCTCTTTCTTCTGTTCTCAATTTCCGCATTCTTCGCATCTCGCTCTTTAACGTACGACGCCTCTCTGATATTAAATTTTCCCCTCTTCGGCTTTGGCTTTTTTTCTCGACGTTCGTCGAATTTTCTCTTTCCCCCTCGTACGGGTCTTTTACCGCGAACCATCGTACTTCAGTGATATTACAGGCGCATTCGCGTCACAATGAGTCGATTCGACTTTTAGTACGTTTCAAAAAGTTCGAAAAAAAACATTCTAAGAATCATCCACGTGTTTGTAAATTTTTACGGGGATCACTCCGGAAGTGTCAATTTTTTTTTTTTTTTTCGAGAAATTCGTGAAATCGCGATTCGAGAGTATTGGTCAAGAATGTATTCAGCAATTTAAACGTTGGAACAGCGTTATTGAGCATAGCGAGGAGCAAGAGACTCGTGAAAATTGTAATTATCGTACATTTTTGGCGCGTTCGAAGAGTTCAGTGATTCCAATTTTGAGGTTATGTTGACAATCGCGTATAACAACTTACCGCTCGCACTGTCTGCATGTACACACTTGATTTTTCTTTAGTTTCTTCTTATTATTTTGATAAGGAACACTCACTGACACGAATAATGCAAAGAATTACCGAACTCTTTACGACTCTTTGCTACAGTTCGTATAATTGCGGTAATAATACTCGAACGACTAGTGCGCGCACGTGGTCATAGTTACGTCACGTGTCACGACTCTACTTATCTCTCTCTCTCTCTCTCTCTCACTCTCTTTCTCTCGCTCGTCCATTCCCCAATACAGCCTCGCGCGCGCTAATAATTAAATAAATTAATGATCAATAATTTATATACATAATAATGTTAATATAATAATCTAATTATTATCTACTATTATGAATCATTGACATTATTATGTTATGATTTTTTTTACATTTGAGAGGCTTTTGTCGAGGCTCAAAAAAAGTGCACTCGTTAGAAATTATTTTTTACGTTCTCTCTCCCATTTATTCCACAATAGTTTCTCTCAAAACATATTGCCAAACTGGCATTAATGGCTTAGATGAAAATTAACACAATCCCGTGTGAAAAATGTGGAGAAAAATTTCATAAAAAATATTAGATTCGAAACGAACGAAAATAGATCAAAATACCTACAATTAAATAATTATTGTTATTAATAATTAATAATAATTGATAAAAATAATTATAATATTATAAATATTCTTAATTATTTCATTCTATTTGAGTTCAACAATTTTACTAATTCTTCTTGACGTCTTTCAGTCAAAGAGCTTTATCTTTTCTTTTCTCAAAATTTGAAAATCAATTTGTGCGTTCACCGGAAACACCCTCGTGGCGCCATCTATACAGCTATCGTGGTAATTTTAGTAGCGGTCACATTACCGTATATTCACAGTATAAATACAGTAAAATAACCAGTTCCATTTTTACCGCTTGCATTTGCATCATTTCTCGTCAACTGTGTACACTCGTTTGTTTATATTTTTGCATAAATTGATCTCTAGTAAACAACGTAGTATATCTGAAAAATGAGTGTGTTATTAGACACGAACGATGGATGGATAGTTTCTCATTCGCGGTACCTGAACGAAGTTTATGAAAAAGTTAAGAATTCCGAGACTTTTTGCAGTTTGGAATTCGATAAAACATTTTTCGACGTGAATTCACAGTTTTTGCGTGATGAACAATTTTTAAAATCGAAAATGGGGGTCTCGAGTGAAGTGAAGAAAGCGAAGAAGAGAAAGAGATCTGAAAAACTTTCCCAAGAAGATTTGGAGCAGGTAAGGCAAAAAACGAAAATTAAAAAAAAAAAAAAACATTTCTCATTGCTTGACGTAGATCAAGAAAAAAAAAAAAAAAAAACTGAAATTCTAGATTAATTATGTGAGAGAGGCTCTTCAGCGAATAAAATCATGCGCCGCCGCGGAGAATCTCTTTGAGATATCCGATAGCTGTGACAATAACGAAGCGGCGCGCGCCGCGTCGAAAAACTTTTATACGAATAGCTCCTCGCGCAGATCGAGTAATTTTCATGGCGCCAATGAGGCGGACAATCCGATCGTCGCCGAGATCGGCGATGAGAGATTTGTATTTCCCGATAAATGTTCTTTCTATGCTTACGACGTGAGAGATATCGCTGAAAAGCTCGATTCTGCTTGCCGGTATGATTTTATACTCATGGATCCGCCATGGTGGAACAAATTTGTGAGAAGAAAAAAGGAAAAATTCGCAGAGTCCAGGTATTCGTGAGAATATCGAAAAAAATGTCTCGTTTGTTATTTTCTTGAAAAAAAAAAAAAGAAAAGAAAAAAAAACAGATTTTTAATCGTTTATATTATTGTACCTCTTTTTGTTCTCCTTTCCCCATTATCCACACTTTTATCGTTCATTGAAGTTTCTTTAAAAATTTCGACAAGTCTAAAAATATCCATATTATCCAGGTATGTACATCATTTTTTTTTTTACTTTTGAAATGAAAAATCTAGAAAAATGAAAATATATTTATATTTGGCTAGAAAAAATTTATCAATTTTTCTCTTACGTTTCTGTTATTTCGAGTCCAATATATTGTAAAGAAAATGATACCAAGGCTTTTACTAAAGTACTAAAGTATATACTTTGTTAAGAACTCATGTCGCAAAGAGTCGTCACAAACTCGATCGCTTTGTCGCTCTGTATTTGATGGCGCTTATAATTTGTTCCTGTCCTGAGTCGACTAGTCCTGCAAGCTCTTAACTATTTCGTCTATTGGCTTATTCTCAACGATATATTATCGACGCTTCCCATAGCTACAGCATGATGTACAACGAAGATTTTGCAAAAATACCGATTGAGAATTTACTCGGGCTGGATGGAATTGTCGCTGTATGGTGTACAAACGCTCAGAGTCATTTGCGCAGTATAATAAATGAAATGTTTCCATCGTGGGGAGTTATGTACGTAGGAAGATGGTATTGGGTCAAAGTAAGTTGCGCGCAATCCGCACGAGTCATCGAGCGATAGATTTTTCTTGCAGTCATAGGAAGAGTTTGTTAATTTGCGGATCAATTTCTTCTTTTAAACGTCTCAATTGAAGGTGACACAGTCGGGAAATACGATTTGCGATTTCACTACAACAAAGGGAAAACAACCCTACGAATCCTTGATTTTCGGATGTAAATCATCGAAATGCAAAACAATGATTCCCATGAAAAAATTAATCGTCAGTGTACCGAGCTGCGTTCACTCTCACAAACCACCCGTCGCCGGTAAGTCACACGCGTTTGGGCCAAAAAATCTCAATTACTTCTTTGTGGATATGGTTCCATTTCATTTTATTTATTTTTTTTTTTCAGAAATCATAAAACCTTATTTGAAGGAGAATCCAAAGTGTCTGGAAGTATTCGCTCGATATTTGTTACCAAACTGGACGAGCTGGGGTCTCGAGGTTCTCAAATTTCAGCATTTGTCCCTTTACAAAATTGCCAACGAGACAACGACGATTGTTCAATAAATGAATAACGATATAACTTTTGGTACTTAATTTTTTTCGATTTACTTGAACTCGCGGGACCAAGGGAAATTTGCAAGAGGAATTTGCATCGGTCGATTCATTGTTCGTTTTTTTTTTCTCCGCAGTTTTAAGGAGGAGGGGACTGAGCTGAGAAGTACAAAAATTGAGAATGTGTCCAATTTTGATTTTTTTTTGTACAGAGAATATGACTGCTCTAACTTTCATGATTTCCGCGAATTATATAGTATTCAATAATCAGGATTTTTTTTTTTTACTTTGAATGGATTTAGCGAAATCGCGATAGAGGGCATGAAATTCAGGAAATTATGATAAAATGACTAAAAATTTGTTTACTTCGATCAGTCAGCTATACCCGTACGCAGCAATCTGATATGATATAAAGTTGTCTC
Organism: Rhorus exstirpatorius; assembly: GCA_963564615.1. NCBI lineage: Eukaryota > Metazoa > Arthropoda > Insecta > Hymenoptera > Ichneumonidae > Rhorus > Rhorus exstirpatorius. The sequence continues at coordinate 37,645,348 of OY751315.1, forward strand.
GAATACGTTTCAAAAAAATAATCAATATCTCAAATGAATTCTTGACGAAATTTCACTAGGACGTCTAAAAGTTCTCTAAAATAATTCAAACGTGTCGAATTTTCATCTTTTTTAGAACTTCTCAAGTTCTATATATGTTATTGGTGTATTTCCGTTACGGAAAGACAATTCCACGTTATTTGATACACTATTGGACCACTTTATTACTTATGTTAATGTTATATTTTTCAATTTGTTATATTAACGGCAATTTTGATTCAAATAAAAAAATACAAAATACGTACTAAATATTTTTTCCTAAACTACCAGATTTTGAAATAAAAAAATTTCATTTATTCTCCCAATTAGGAGTATGAATGAAATTTTTTATTCAATCATTGGGGCGCATAATGTAGAGTAAGTGAAAATAATGAGGACGTATTTTTTATTTTTAGTTAAAAATGACTGTTATAGGCAATTTAATTTCACGGATTTTGATATATATATATATATATATATATATATATATATATATATATATATAGCGTAACATTGTGTGACGTCATAATGTTATATTTTTCGAATTTGTTATATTAACGGCAATTTTGATTCAAATAAAAAAATAATAAATACGTACTAAATGTTTTTTTCCTAAACTACCAGATTTTGAAATAAAAAAATTTCATTTATACTCCCAACTCTCTTTCGCTCACGATATCTCGAAAACTAAACGGTAAATCCTCTTTAGATTTTACGAGAATATTCCTATGATACTTATCTACATTATTTTAGTTTTTTGGTCAATTCTCGACACCCGTCTAGAGGCGGTACAGCAAAAACCGTGTCGTTGTTAAGGTATATGCATGGCTGGCGCATATAGGTTTTACGTGTTAATCAGGCTCAATTTGACTTCAATTATATCTCGAGTTTGAAACGGTAAATCTCTCTGTAACTGCACGTACGTTTAGATAATATCCTAAATTAACATAGGTGCAAAGATTGAAAGAATTTTCAACACATTGATTCCATGGAGGTACTACAACACCTTAATCACAAAACTATTTTGGCAAGAGCATTATTTTAACTAAAACCAAAATGGCCCCCGCGCAAATGGCATTTTAAACGGGAAAAAAGCACAATTTTTACTTATATAAACAAATATATAAATAAGATAATACATTTTTCTCAATTCTCAACTATAATTATATATGCCGATAAATCGCTACACAGTATTTTAATTAAAATTGAAATTGTAGGAATTTCTTGATATATTAAGCATTTATATATATGCAGATATATATGCATTTTGTGAAATGTCATCAAGTTCGAGCGACCATGACACTTTAGCACCGGCATCGGTATAATTTTGGTTTCCAACAGTCAAAAATTAATACATATGAATCCACTTAATCTTCACTGAGAGAGAAAGTGAGAATATATAGAGAAAAAAAAAACGACGCGTATTGTTCTGGGCCTTGCGTGGCCTATGGTGGGGGAATGACAATAAGATATGGGAAAGCCGAAAGCCTGCAAAAACGCTTTGTAGACACTATAGTTGACTATAGTGCATTTCGAATTTCGAGCAATAGTATAGTTATCCATATCGCTATAGTACGAGCATATGGTGTTTACCGTTACACCTGTTTGGACGATGCCCCGACCACACGGCGGACTCTACGTGACTCTTGGTGTAAAAGACCTCTCTATGGGGGGACCGAGTGGGGCATCCTGGGGTATACGAGCTGGTTTTGTGTGCTCGACCATCGTGACAGGGGGGAGGCACGTCCAAGCCAGGTGTAACGAGAATTAATATACAAGACGCTCTCACCAAGAGCGCCGGTAGAAAATCCCGAGAAAACAAAAAAAATTAGAATGTTTTCTTTTCTTCTACTCTCGGGCGTCGGTCTCGCTTCGAGAAGCGACGAATTGTCCATCGGCCATAGTTGGGCCTTATAGTAGTAGCATTGGCCAATGGGAATAACCAAAAATTTCGGATAGATTCGTGACGACGGGCCCCCAGCTCGTTGAACCGTCGAAATTCCTCTCGCGTATCGAACGAAAAGCGTTGAACTTAATTTTTTTACGTTTGAAAAAAAAAAAACATTCCCAGTGTCGTAAAAACAATTTGTCATGTCGCAAGGTAATTAAAAAAAAAAAAATCGCGTAGTGTACGAATTGTGGATTTTTCATTCTTCGGGTGAAATACGAGTGTTTTTTTGTTTTTTTTTCCCCAGAGTGTACAAACGAATGGAGTCATCCTGGGCCCAATGCAGGTGGGCCCTATTATAGCAAGTATGTTTTCAGATAATTTTACAAATTTTTTGTTTTTTTTTTCTCTCGGGCGAATTTATAATGATGATTCGTAATTTGATTTTTTTTTTTTAATTTCAAATTATAGTCAAACTATCAAGCAATCTCAGTGGGAACATCCAGCTATGAGAAATATTATGAGGTCTATCGAAGAGTGCAATCCTATTCGATACGGATCTTACAGAACCGCTGCGAAGATGCAGATATTGCACAGAGAACTGTACAGTGAGTGAGATTTTTATTGAATTCTTTCGTAATTTTATAATTATAATTAATTTTATAATTATTTCGTAATTTTATAATTATGATTAATTTTATAATTATTTCGTAATTTTATAATTATGATTAATTTTATAATTATTTCGTAATTTTATAATCAGAATTTTAGAATATATTGTCGCTGCAAAAAACATTCGCCGGTCCTTGCATAAATATAATATATTTTTTTAAATATTTTTTTTTTCTGGCAAAAGACACGAGCACACATTTAAAATTTTTCAATTTTGGAATTTTTTTTTTTCATTATAATTTAATAGTCTTGGGGGGGGGGGGGGGGGGGACAATTTGCTTTGACCGCTCTAAATATATTTGTCGCGGTGAGAAATATAACAATGCGCAGTAGAAATTTTTTATTTAAGAATTTAAGAATTTGAAATTTGAAAATATAGCATCTCAATTTTGGGAATTGAGTGAAAAATAAGAATGCAGGCTGAGAATTATTTTTTTCAAAGATTTTGGAATTTAGAATTGAAAAGCGCAAAATTGTTATTTTTTGAATTTCGTTTAGTTTTTTTTTTTTAGTATTTTTAGTATTTTTAGAATTTCATAGTATCAGCTAATTTCGGTATAAACGCTTGCAAAGCGAAATAACAATGCGCCCGTTGAATTCTTGAAAATTAAATTTTTTGGTAATCATCAACAAAATAAAAATAATTTGTTTTATAAATAATAATGACGATAATTGAAATGATAATAATTTTTCAAACCATCGCTTCAATTTGTCGTTGAATAATTTGTTTTTGAAATCTCTAAATCGAATTATTCGCTCGACCAAAGCTTCGCGCCGATGCTAATTATTTACAAAGTTAAAATGCCCGCTTCGAATATCTTCAAAAAAGTCTTAAACCGAAATATAAATGATTTTTCACATGTTGAACGAAAAAAAAAAAAGGAGTAAAGTTTAGAATATTGTCCAGAAAATATGAAAAAAAAAAGAAAAAAACAAAAAGAAAATTCGTACTCTTTTCAGTGAAATACGTCCAATTAAAGCTGATCGTGGGCGTTTTCGAACGTCATAGATTATCTTTTACCGAGAATTCGGTAACTCTGGACGAGACCGAGGTAGAAGATGTAATTTCAGATATTTACTTTGCCGCTCACAAGGAGGCCGACGTCGATTTTGACGTGAATCTCGCTACGAAATTGGCCGTACATTATATTCTAAATACATTCGACAGGTAGGCTCGATCATTCGATCATTTTAATTATTCGCGAAAGAAAAGAAATTAAAAATCATTTATTTGTCCCGTAAATGCATTGAACGACTCGCTTAGCCTTTCGAAACACAACAATTTTTCGAAATAACAGAGAACTTGCATGTCAACGATTTTCTTCTTTTTTTTAAAATCATTCTTTCATAGTTTATATTGCATTAAATGTAAGCAAATAAATTATTGTATCTTGAGGTATAAAAATTGTAAATATACGCCCTCTGTGGGCCGAATGACGTCACAACACTCCTCCGTGCTAGGATAAGGTTATGCCCGGTTTTTTCATTCAGGGGGTTATATTATCTTCCGGATATTGGGAACAAATTTTACCCTGACCTCTGGCGGCCAAATGCCCAACTGCTCTCTCGCAGTCGCTGCCCGATGATTGCCATGCGAATTTGTCACTTTTTAATAATAATACAAAAACCTGCTGCTTTATTACGAGAAATAAAACATGAATAAAAATCGAGAATACATGGTCGCGGTATTTGGTACAAGGGCATGAGATTTTTAGCACACGCAGAATTATGAATAATCGTTTTATTTATGTCGCTAAACACAAAGCGACGTGACTTTCAATTTCATAACTTCTGAAAAATGAACGATATAATTTATAAATAAAACATTTTTCATGCGATAGCTTGATATTTTAAGTAATAATTTGTTCGAAAGCATTTATTTAGCCGAAAAGTGACGGGAATTTTTTTTATTCATTGTTCAACAATTTTTTATTCATTTTTTTATTCACGATCATGCTCATTTACATTTTCTTATCAATAATCTACCAATACACTAAATTTTATTAAATTCTGAACGGTAATTCTATAATCGACAGTACTACCTTAATCCTCAACGGTAATAAGCCCCATTGTCAAATCTTACTACGAAAAATCGCATTTTTCAAAAAAAAAAAAAAAATATGCTGGCTGACTGGGAATGAGAGACCATATTGGATAGGCCTTCTCCTTCGTGTGTCGATTCCCAATATAGTTATCCGCCGGATAAACCATGTTAAAAGGATAGGATATCCGTCGTTAAAAAAAATTCGCGAAATTAAATCATTAGTGCACGATCGTGTGTGTAATATACGTTACAGCGTTATGCTGTAATTTAAAAAATGAATCTCAAGGATACACGAGAAAGCGACATCTGCAAATTTGCCAAAAATATATTCAGAGATGTTCCTAACGCAGATAAACTCTTTTTCCGGTCTTGATAAAGTTGTGTTTTTGTAAAACATGGTACAAAACAATATTTGTACACTTTACTCGATTATACAGGTACATTAGTCATGTTTGAACTCTAAAGATTACATATTCACGAATTACGAAGATTTTTTTTGGGGTTAGGAACGATTAGCCGCTTGAGTTTCTTAATTTTACCGCTAGAGGCGCTGCTGCACCGGGCTGTTGTGACGTCACTGTCACGCGAATTATCTTTTAAATAATTTAAAAGTTAAAATTAATGCAAGCTCTCTATACTGAAAAACGAACAGTTGATAATGATGAATAAAATTATACGATAAATATAAAAACGATCATCGTCTGACAAAAAAAAAAAGGAAGTAAATAATATAATTGATGATAGTTTGAGATTTTTCTTCGGAGCAACATTTTTTTGCCAAAGAATTCACTATTGTTATTTTATAAAATTCAAATTTATACTGATATTGGGGAAAAAAAAAGAAAAAAAAAAAACAAAAGTATTCTTCTTTTTGTTCAACTTATGATCGTTTTCAGCGATCGCAATGGCAAAGTTTTGGTGTTTTCGGTGAAGGTAGCGCTGACCCTGATGAGCTGCGGAAAATTACAGGACAAATATGAATATTTTTATCAATTGCTGGCCGATCACAATGCATGCTTGTCGAAAGCTGCGCTGCACACCCTCCTGATGAATATCTGCAAAGTCACAGAGATGCTCGGCGAGAGCGTGGCTTACGGAAGTCATCTCGTTCAATCGAGCATCGACGGTTGTTTCATTGAGGTAGCCAATTTTCTTTCGTTCGTGACAATTTTCGCTCGTCCGAACCAAATATTCCGGAATTAAGGGGGTTTAAAAAGAGAAAGAAAGAAAAAAAAATTCTTCCGAAACGACGCGGTAACTTTTGTATTTTGTAGTCCCAAGGCTCGCTCGGCGTGAGCGAAGTCGAATTTGCGACATGGATAATGCAAGATCCACCGTTGCTAACGTGGATATCGACTTTCAATCGTATGAAATCTGCGGAACACAGTGAGTCGATTTTACGTCGAGAACCCGATTTTTTTATGCTTCGACGCGGTCTCTCAAAAATTTTAATTCCTTTCGGCGCCGCGTAGCGAAATAATTCCAAAATTTCATTCAATCAATGTCTCATCCATGCCGTAACAAATTTTTTGAAAAAAAAATGATGCCGGCGTGTATTTTCGATTGCAAAAAAAGAAAAGAAAAAAAAAAAAAAAAAAGTCTTCGCGGTATCTCAATTTTCAGCGATTCACAACATAAAATGTTCATCCTGCAAAACCACCCCCGTGCACGGACCGCGTTTCTCGTGTCTGCGCTGCGCGCGCTATCATCAGTGCCAGGCATGCTTTTTTTTGGGCAAAACATCCGGCAGGCACAAATTGAAACATCCGGTCAGGGAATATTGCGCCAAGGTAAAATAATCGCAATAAAAATTTATTGAAATATTGAATTGAAAAAAAAAAAAAAAAAAAAAAAAAAAAAAAAACCCGAAGTATATATTTCGATTGATTCGCGACAGACATCGAGCAGAGAAGTGACGAAACTGATTATAGAATTGATACGAAACAAGCTGAGATTGTGCCCTACGCAAACCGTAGCGATGCATCTCGACGAGCCACCGCCGGACGCCATTTAGTACGTCACTTTCCGATTCGATCATTCAAGATCCATATATATATATATATATATGATCCAAATTTTCATTGCTTATTTTCCATTTTTTTGTTTCTGTTGTCTTTTTGCTACATTTTTGTTCGTCCGTTGTGTTTTCTCGCGAACAGCGGCGACGAGGCGCAGGCACTCGATACAATGTCCGTTAGGAGCACGGTGAGGAGAAAAGTATTGAACGATCCGCAGAAAGAATTGCAGAGCATTATAAATCATTTGGAGGAGGAAAATCGGCAATTGCAGGTCGAATTGCTCGAGATATGCGGCAGTCGAGCCGAACGACTGCAGCGTCATCGCTCCAGCGTCGAATCGCAGCTGCAACGTTTGAAAATATTGAAGGTAGCCCGATAATTCGATTTTTTTTTCACTTTCTTCTTTATTGAGTTTTGAAAAAAAAAAAAAAAAAAATTTACCAAATCGGGAAAACAAAAATTTGCAAAACAATGGCCCGATAGTTGAAAAAATGTGAAAATTATATATACTGCGTTGAAAAACACGTGCCATAATTTTTTCAAATTTTTTTCCTCCATTTTTTTAGCCGCCATTGCCTATCGAATTCTTTAATCTTAAACTTTTTTTTTTGTTTTTCATTTAATTTTGGCGGTTTGAATTTGAAAAAAAAAGAAAACAAAAATCAGTTTTACATTTTTTTTGGAAAAAAATCTCAACTTTACGGAAAAAAAATATAGCCAAATTAATATACGCGTAGAAGACTCTCAAAATCGAGATTATAATACGAAAAGTCGTTTTTTCGCCATTGCCCAAAGTTCAAAAAAAATTTCCATATTTTTTTTCAAAAAGCTGAGAAAATTTTACAATATATATGTCATTTTTAAGTTGGGATCTCCAAAAACACTCCTGGAATTAATAAAAATGTAAAAAAAAAAAAAACATAAATCTCATTTATTCTAACAATTTGAAGATTTTTTTATTTTTTGGAGTGGCTTTTGAAACGAAAAATAGACAATTGTTGCGTAACGGTGCAAATACTGGCTTATTGTTTTTATTACTTTACTATTACGACAGCGTACAATCATTCCAGTTGAAATACATTTGCTGGAGAAAACGTTTCCGAGTTCCACACAGTTTTGAGTATAACTTGTTCCAAAATTATTTGGTACAGGCGAAATCGAATGCAATGATTGAGTAAAGATCATTGTAAAATTTCAGTCTTTGAATACGGATACTCAATATTTTCCAAAAACTCAAAAGCTACATTTGGTAATTTGTTTGAACGGGTTTCTACAAATTTATCAAAGATAACTTTTGAGTTTTTGGAAAATATTGAGTATCCGAATTCAAAGACTGAAATTGAACAAAGATCTTTGCGTTCAAAGACTGTCAAAAAGGTACTCAAAAAAAAGAATTCGATTTCGCCTGTACCAAATAATTCGGGAATAGTTACTCTCAAATCTGCGTCGAACTCAAAAACGTTTTCTCCAGCGCATGTATTTAAATTTGAATGATTGTATGTCGCAATGGTAAAATAATAAAAACCCACTATTTGCACCAGTACACAACAATTGTCTATTGTTCGTTTCAACAGCCGCTCCGAAAAATAAAAAAAATTAAAATTAGAATAAATGAGATTGATGTTTTTTTTTTTTACATTTTTATTAATCCCAGAAGTGTTTATAGAGATCCCAACTTAAAAATGACATATCTTAAGTAAAATTTTCTCAGCTTTCTGAAAAAAAATATGGAAATTTTTTTTTGAACTTTGGGCAATTGCGAAAAAACGACTTTTCAGATTATAATCTCGATTTTGAGAGTCTTCCACAAGTATAACAATTGGGCTATATTTTTTTTCCCGGAAATTTGAGATTTTTTTACCAAAAAAAACTTAAAATTGGTTTTTCTTTTTTTTTTTTTTTTTTTTTTCAAATTTCCGAATATTGGCAACCAAATCTTGTTCATTTTCTCATTTTCTTAGATTTGACGAATGACACGAATAATCGAATGAAATTTTACCCGCAAAATTTCAAATTTATTCTGACTCGAAGTTTTCATTTTCGTTTTTGTGTGTGTTTTTTTTTGTTTTTTTCTCCGAAAAATTCCAGAAATATCTCTTCATTAATGGCTCGTCGCAGATGGCAAATAATATACAAAGTACACCGATGATAAATCCATTGATATCTCGATTTCCGGCTGTGCCGAGGCTCGAGTTCGAGCTTAGTCCGATAATTCGTCAGAATTGCAACGAAACGACGAACGACGAAGCGACGCGCTCGCCGCGCGACGTTACGAAGATTCGTGAAAATTACGAATCACGAGGGAGCGATTATCGCACGAGCGACAACGAGGAAAATGAAAATCATTCGAATTCGGATGCAGCTTACGCGAGTCCCGTTGACACGATTATTACCGATAATACTCGCGTCGAACTGAGCACGTGGATCGGAGGTGATTAAATTTTTACGAGACTCGAAACAAAAATTTCTTAATTATTTTCTTAATTATTTTCTGTTTTTTTTTTTTTTTTTTTTTTTTTTTTTCTAATCCAGAAATTCGACAATACTTTACATAATTAGTTTTTTTTTTCCATTTTGTTCAACTGTTCTGTTAAATATATTGATTTTTCAGCATTACCTTTCAAACGCCAATGCTTGATATCTTTTAGATTTATATTTTTCATTAATTTTCATTTATTTTTGATAATTAAAAAAAAATATATTTTTAATTGAGCTTTTTTTTTTTCGTTTAATATTTCAATCATTATTTTTTTTTCTCTTCAAATGTCAGAGGAAAGAAAAGTTTCGATTGTTTCGACTAAAAAACGAGGCGTTAAAATTTCTCAGGTGGCAACGGAACGAGCGTTAGTCACGCGGAGAGCGGTTTTTCACGATGGTTGAATTCAAACGGTGGGATAAGCGCCAAGGTCAAATATATGGAAAAAACGGCGGAGAACGCTGACAATTCAAACGCAGTTTCGGTCTCACCGATCGTTATGCAACGTGACAATACCCCGTCGTCGTTGCAACGTCCCGACAAGCATTCCCAGCACAGTAGTCTGCAAAATATACAGGGAGATTTGAACGATATACTGAATCGACTTCAGCACATGGTTGCGAACGATTGCCTGCTCGAAGGTATAATTTGTTTGTTTTTTTTTTTTCGTTATTTTTCGTTATTTTTTGTTATTTGGGTTTTTTTTTTCGTTATTTTTTGTTATTTGGGGTTTTTTTTTTTCGTTATTTTTTGTTATTTGGGATTTTTTTTCGTTATTTTTTGTTATGTTTTGTTATTATTTTCTTTTTTGGGTTTTTTTTCGTTATTTTTTGTTATTTTTTCTTTTTTGGTTTTTTTTTTCGTTATTTTTGTTATTTTTTTTTCTTTTTTGGGTTTTTTTTTCGTTATTTTTTGTTATTTTTTTTCTTTTTTGGGTTTTTTTTTTCGTTATTTTTTGTTATTTTTTTCTTTTTTGGGTTTTTTTTCGTTATTTTTTGTTATTCGGGTTTTTTTTTGTTTTTTTTTTTTTTTGCTAAACACGATCGATAATATCCGTGAGTCGCAAAACAAGGCCGATACGATCGAAATTTGAGGGATTTTAAAAAATCAGGGGGCATCGCATGCCAAATCAGCCAGGGGTCACCATAAAAAAAATGCTTTTTTTTTTTGTTCGATTGTCCCACTTTGAGAAAACGTGGGAAAATTTTTTTTAAACTTTTTTTACCACCGTGCTAATTAGCTATGGGGGTTGGAACAGCTTGAAATTGAAAAAAAAAAAAAAAAAAACTCCAAAGTATAAAAATCTGAAAATAATTTTTAAAAATTCACATTTCATGTCAGATTTATGGAAAACAAATTTTATGACGGTATCTTTTGATTTTTCTAGGCTTTCTGACGATTATAGGACTCTGAAAATATTTAAGACCGTCAAAAAGCCTAGAAAAATCAAAAGATACCGTCATGAAATTTGTTTTCCATAAATCTGACATGAAATGTGAATTTTTTAAAATTATTTTCAGATTTTTTTTACTTGGGAGTATTTTTTTTTTTTTTTCAATATTGAGCTGTTCCAACCCCTACTAAAAAAAGTTTAAAATAAATTTTTCTCACGTTTTCTCAAGTGGGATCGTCCATTACGTTCAGAGTTGGTGGAAAATTTTAATGACGAGGCTCAATCCCTGGCTGATTTGGGATGGAATACCCGATAGATAATCGAGCAGTTGACATTATTTATTCCCGAAGAAGTTCATAATAGAGCAATTTTCATTATCCATTGTCAAAATAATCGACAATTGTCACTATTCATTACCGAAGAAACTTGCACTGCATTAATTACCTTTACCAAGTATAAAAATAATGGATAATTGAGCAATTTCCATTATCCATTGTCAAAATAATCGAAAATGAAGCGATTGCCACTATTAATTACTACGAAGAAATTTATAATGGAGTAATTGTCTTTATCCAGTCCAAAAATAATGAATAATGGAACAATTTTCATTATCGAGTATGAAAATTAATGGGTAACGGAGCAGTCGCCCATTATCTATTACAAAAATAGTACACAATGGAGCAGTTTCCATTACCTGCTGTCTCAAAATAATGGATAATTAATGAAGCATTGATTCATGACGAGAATAGCCACATTATTACAATTGACAATTATCCAGCACGAAAATAATGGATACAACGGAGTGGTTTTTATTATTCATTACCGAAGAAATTCATAATGGAGCAATTTCCATTATCCGGTATGAAAACAAAGAATAATTGAGTAATTTCCATTATCCGGTATGAAAATAAATAATAATTGAGCATAATTGACAATTTCATTGTCGAAATTCATTGTCAAAAAAATTTCATTGTCAAAATACTCGAAAATGAAGCGATTGCCACTGTTCATTACAACGAAAAAATTTATAATGCAGTAATTGTCTTCATCCAGTATAAAAATAATGAATAATGAAGCAATTTTCATTGCCCACTATGAGAAACAATGTATTAATGGAGCAATCATCATTACTCATTACGAAAATAATACATAATTAAGCAGATTTCATTGCCTATTACCAAAATAATGGATGATGGAGCAACATTTTTTTAAAATCAAAATAAAGGATAATATTGGATATTTCCATTATCAATTATCAAAATAATTGATAATGGAGCAGTTTCACATTACCTGTCCCAAAAGAGTGGACATTAAAGCAATTTTTCATTGATTCATGACGAGATTAATCACATTATTAGAATTGACGATTATCCATCACGAAAATGATGGATACAACGGAGTATTTTTCATTATTCATTACCGAAGAAATTCATAATGGAGCAATTTCCATTATCCGGTATGAAAATAAAGGATAATTGAGAAATTTCCATTATCCATTATCAAATTAATCGATAATGGAGCAATTTCCATTATCGATCACGAAAATAATGGATACAATGGAGTAGTTTTCATTATTCATTACCGAAGAAATTTATAATGGAGCAATTTCCATTATCTGGTATGAAAATAAAGGATAATTGAGAAATTTCCATGATCCACTATCAAATTAATCGATAATGGAGCAATTTTCATTATCCATCACGAAAATAATGGATACAATGGAGTAGTTTTCATTATTCATTACCGAAGGAATTCATAATGGAGCAATTTCCATTATCTGGTATGAAAATAAAGGATAATTGAGAAATTTCCATGATCCACTATCAAATTAATCGATAATGGAGCAATTTCCATTATCCATCACGAAAATAATGGATACAATGGAGTAGTTTTCATTATTCATTACCGAAGGAATTCATAATGGAGGAATTCCCATTATCCATCACGAAAATAATTGATACAATGGAGTAGTTTTCATTATTCATTACTGAAGAAATTCATAATGGAGCAATTTCCATTATCTGGTATGAGAATAAAGGATAATTGAGAAATTTCCATTATCCACTATCAAATTAATCGATAATGGAGCAATTTCCATTATCCATTGTCAAAATAATCGAAAATGAAGCGATTCATTACTACGAAAAAATTTATAATGCAGTAATTGTCTTCACCCAGTATAAAAATAATGAATAATGGAGCAATTTTCATTACCCACTATGAGAAACAATGTATTAATGGAGCAGTCATCATTACCCATAACGAAAATAATACATAATGAAGCAGATTTCATTGCCTATTACCAAAATAATGGGCGATGGAGCAAAGACGTTATTTTTTTTTTACGAAAACAAAGGATAATATCGGATATTTCCATTATCAATTATCAAAATAATTGATAATGGAGCAATTTCACACTACCTGTCCCAAAAGAGTAGACATTAAAGCAATTTTTCATTGATTCATGACGAGAATAGTCACATTACTCCAATTACGATTATCCAGCACGAAAATAATGGATATAACGGAGTAATCTTAATTATTCACTTGTAAAATAATCCATAATGGAAATAGCGAACATGAAATTACGCGTTAGCGAAATAATCGAACGGTACTATGAAACTTCAAACGATCATCGTTGTAATTTCATGCAGAATCGTTCAGCGCTGATGACAATTGCGAGCTCAAACGCGCCGCAACTGAAATGGAAGATTTACTCACCGGATTGATCGAAGGAATGGAATCGCGAAAGGACAAACTCGCAACGGCTGTTTGATAATTCGTAACGATTTTGGCAATCGAGATATCTTAAATGAACGATAGAAAGAGAAAGAGAGAGAGAGAGAGAGAGAGAGAGAGAGAGAATTTGGAAACGTGATTTACGTTATTGAAGAGATCGTACATTCTCACAGAGATGCGACGGGGTCACATACAGCGATCCTAGGAGATCGCACAAAGTAAGTCATGAGATATCCCAAGCATTCCAGGTCATCGACGAAAAAAATTTTCTCCATTTTCTTCGTTTATTTTGAAAACTCGATGGCGAAAACTCTGTCTCTTCTTTTTTTTTTTTCGTTATTCTCGTAAAAGTTTATTCTACCGTATGACGAGTATTATTTTTTTTGGGAATTCCATGGTTTTTTTTTTCATTACAAAATGAGTATTACAAAGTAACAGATCTTGTTGTTTTCCCCATAAGAGCCCATCTATAAGAACGGCATTTTCATAAATTTCTATTTACTGCGACAAGCTGCACGATCGAGCCCCGCGAAATTTCAACGGTCCATTTTTTGTCCTAGTCAAGCAAAAGTCCTGAAAAAAATTTTTTTAAGGAAATTCCCATTGTTTGCCAACCCATTTATACAATCTCCTTAAATGTTGCATGAATTCTCATCAAAAAGTTAGATTCAATGTAAATTTTGGCAAAGTCAATTTTTTTCATCGCTCTCTATCGAGAGTGACTCCTTGAAAAGGCCGAGCGGCACTGACCGATCAATTTCCCAAGAAATATTCTCTCGAATGTTTGAATTAATTAAAAAATTGTATAATAATAATTCTCATCGAAGAGATGGGAAAAAATAAATAAATAATAACGAAACATCTCTCGTTAATTCGAAATGGACATAATTTATTTATTTTTTAGTTTAAATTTTTTCAAAATTTAATTTCAATGAAATAACGATGATCGAACGGATTGGGCGATGAAATAAGCAAATAATGTTTATTTTCTTTTGATAAGGGTAGATGCGGTCGCGTCATTATAAATAAAAATTTCCATTTTTACATTCGATTAAGAAAGTTGAACTTCTTCAATGCTTGGAAGAAAACTTGCATAAAACGACAATTAAAAAATAATACATGTACGCATTATTAAAATAATGATAATTAAAATTTTTATAATTAATAAAAAAAAGATTGTCAGTGATTACCTGATGTTAATATATATATATATATTAGGGTGTTTAACATTTGAAAAATTTTCGATTTTTTTTACGGGCAGACGCAAAAAATGCTTGCTCCTGGTCTAAAAAGAAGCCTCCAAAAGAGCGAGCACTGCGGAACTAGTTTTGGGGTCTCCGAAAACGATTTTTCTAAAAAAAATGAGTGAAAAATTGATATCAGCGCCCCTTTAATATGTACTGTTTCTTTTATTTTTTACAAACAATGAATTATGACCAAAAAGAATATCTAAAGTGCATTAGCGAGAAATGCTGACATGGAATTTCCAAAACAAGTGTCGTAAGGTGTCAGGCGCACGGTTGGTCCGATTCGACCTTACGAAGTCTCACCCCGTTCGGGCAGCGCTTCCGCATCTTTTGAACGCGGGGATCTGAATAAAAAATAATTATGCGAAAAGTTACGGTCAATTATACGAAATTTACCAAATTTGAGGCACTATTTTGCAAAAAACTTGGTAAAAAAAAAGTGAAAAAATTCCCTCCGTCGCATAATGAGGATTTTGATTCAGAACAAAATGAATTGTACTATCGGTGCTCCCAAAACCTTACGACGCAGCGTCAAAAATATAGTTTCAAGAAAAACTAATTTGATATTTTTTACCCAACGGTTGAACGGATATTTAAGGTTTTCCAATAAAAAAATTTCAACTGTTTGGTAAAAAATATCAAATTAGTTTTACTTGAAACTATATTTTTGGCGCTGCGTCGTAGGGTTTTGGGAGCACCGATAGTACAATTCATTTCGGAATCAAAATCCTCATTATGCGGAGGGAATTTTTTCATTTTTTTTACCAAGTTTTTTTTGCAAAATAGTGCCTCAAATTTGGAAAATTTCGTATGATTGACTGTAACTTTTCACATAATTATTTTTTTTTCAGATCCCCACGTTCAAAAGATGTGGAAGCGCTGCCCGAACAGGGTGAGACTTCGAAAGGTTGAATCGGACCAACCGTGCGCCTGACACCTTACGACACTTGTTTTGAAAATTCCATGTCAGTATTTCTCTATAATGCACTTTAGATGTTCTTTTTTTGTCATAATTCATTGTTTGTAAAACATAAAAGAAACAGTACATATTAAAGGGGCGCTAATATCGATTTTTCACTTATTTTTTTTAGAAAAATCGTTTTCGGAGACCCTGAAACTAGTTCTACAGTGCTCACTCTTTTGGAGGCTTCGTTTTAGACCAGGAGCAAGCATTTTTTGCGTCTGCCCGTAAAAAAAATCGAAAATTTTTTAAATTTGAAACACCCCAATATATATATGTAATATATAATATCCCGTCCAGATGTGATGCACAACGTTGGACTGCTAGTCATCTTATTACGGAAAGTATTTATTGTCATTATTATTATTATTATTATTATTATTATTATTATTATTATTATTATTATTATTATTATTATTAGTATGATTTATTATCATTATTATTATTTATTATTATTAGTATTATTATTATTATTTCCCACATATATTTTTTTTAGGCTTTACTTTTTTTTTCTTCCATTTTATATTTCATTCTTCGAGTCTTCCCCCCCCCCCCCCCCCCCAAGTATGCACAACCACTTTATCGTAATAATGCACTTTTGCTGCGGTATCGGTTTTGCACAAGGGCACGGGGAAACTGCCGAAAATCCTGACCGATACAGTTGGCTGTATTTTTATCGAGCTTCAATTTATAAATTATCGCTAAAAACATATCGCTCGAACAGAGAGCAGTCGACGCGCACGAAACCAAACGGTCACCCATCCTAGAACTGTTCGAGCGGCGAATTCTTCCGCGCACACCGCCGCGCGAGCACACACGCGTTCACTGCTGTCGTTTCAACGTATATCTATATTATAAATATATATATTTCGCTGTTGCGATATATAGCGAAGAAATAACGATATCTCGCGACGCGATCACACAAAAAGCAAAACGCACGAAACCCAATTCTTCGCTTCGAATGACGTCTTTTCCTAAACACATCTGCGAAGGAGAAATGGACAACGAAACCAAGTCCAGCTTTGTTGACAGTAATGATCGTTGGTAGGGCGCTGGAGAGGGAAGAGAGAAGGAACATATAGGTGTGCGCGCGAGAGCTAGGTGGAATGGGAAAAAAGAAAAAAAACGAGTCTCGCGTATTTTTTTTCCGTTATCGACTTGAGATTTTTTTTTATCCTCGTTCGGACGTGGGTGTGCGTACTTTCATACGTCTACGACGCGTCCTTTTTTTCTCGTTTCATGAATTACACAAGTGTGTCTATATACACGCGTGCCTGTTTTAACAATAAAGAAAATATCATATGCGAGACAGAGAGGAGAGTCTTCATCAATGCGCGCGCGTATATCTAGCGTACGACATATTAAATATATATATATACATATATATATATATATACATATTATGTTACACTGTTTTGATGTGACGTCGAGGTATCTCCGCGTTTCCTTCTATATGACAGGATAAAGTACAGTTTCGTGTAGTAAACGGGAAAACGTCTCAAGTTCATGACGTACTATTGAGTTCGTGTACGTATATATGCGTATTGAAACGTGTCTTAAATTTGAAAAAAAAATAAATGTTTTTAAAAACTTTATTCGATTGCTGAAAAAAGTGATTTTTACGATTTTTTTTATGAGAAAACCGTGCAATCGATTCTCTTCGAATTTTCAAGCATATACACTTCCGGTGTGCGTCAGTGTTGGGATCGCCTAAAATATAACTGCTGTGTTCTGATGTGCAGCACGTGGTGCAGCTATAGCCTCTATTTTGTATTTAATCGGAAATGTGAATATAAAAGTGAATTGTTTTTCTCACTGAGCATATACGCATCGCGATGCCTGCTTATTAAATAAACAGAAAAAATTCTTAATTGGAACTATTGTGTGATCCTGAAAGGATAAAGAGATTTCGAATAAAAAAATTTTCGAAAATTTCGCCACTGATTGCGTAGTTGAAGTAAATTTTATTATGCACAGTTTTGTCTTACGTATAATATGCGCTCGAATAATATGAGGAACAAAAAGTAGAATAAATTGATTTATCATCGATATAAAATTGGACTGATCTATGATAAAAAATAGCGGGTACATTTTTTTTTTCAAACTCCATGCGCATCGTTGTTTCAATTTCAATTTTTCATGGTTATATAGTTTGTTCTCCCAAGCGCCCGGAAAAAAAGATCTAATCGAGATTTAGGTAGATTTAATTGAGATCTAGGCTGATCTAATTGAGATCTAGGAAGATTTAATTGAGATCTAGGTAGGTTTAATTGAGTTCAGGCTGATATAATTGATATCTACGAAGATTTAATTGAGATCTAGGTAGATTTGAGTCCAGGCTGATATAATTGAGATCTAGGAAAATTTAATTGAGATTTAGGTAGATTTAATTGAAATCTAGGCTGATCTAATTGAGATCTAGGAAGTTTTAATTGAGATCTAGGTAGGTTTAATTGAGTCCAGGCTGATATAATTGATATCTAGGAAGATTTAATTGAGTCCAGGCTGATCTAATTGAGATCTAGGAAGATTTAATTGAGATCTAGGTAGATTTGAGTCCAGGCTGATATAATTGAGATCTAGGAAAATTTAATTGAGATTTAGGTAGATTTAATTGAAATCTAGGCTGATCTAATTGAGATCTAGGAAGTTTTAATTGAGATCTAGGTAGGTTTAATTGAGTCCAGGCTGATATAATTGATATCTAGGAAGATTTAATTGAGTCCAGGCTGATCTAATTGAGATCTAGGAAGATTTAATTGAGATCTAGGTAGATTTAATTGAGCCCAGGCTGATATAATTGATATCTAGGTAGATTGAATTGAATCCAGATAGATCTAATTGAGATCGAGATAGATCCAATTAAGATTTAGGTAGAATCTATTGAGATCCAGATACTACATCTAATTGTGATCTTAGGTAAATCTATGATTTTCCAAAATTTACATCCAACGTAGATCTAAAAAATTACTACGTAGGTCTAAATTTGATCTATACACGTTGATATATTTTTTCCCCTGGCGGCTACGACGACTATTTGTCTGTATCCACGGAGGAATAGCAAAAACGAAAACAAGACGAAGGGGAAGATAAAAAAAATCTATCTTATATTACACGGTTCCCCGATGATCTTCGCACTGACCAACTTTGACCGAAACATTCTTCGATCGTGTCCTTGATGACGTTTAGGGGGACTCCCGGTATTAATCTCGTCATTGTATATATATATATATATGTATATATGTGTGTGTATTTATAGCTTACATGCATGCTATATATTTCACATAATATTTATCGGTCACGACGATCGCTTTCGCACATTATTCACTCATTTTATGTATACATATATGTATGTATATATATATATATATACATATATTTAATCGTGTGCAAAGACGACACAGAGGTATAACTATTTAAGTTATACGAGTGTTACGTGCGTACGAGGATCCAGCACTCTTCTATTCTGAGCGTTCCATTACCGTACAAGGAAGTTAAATTATATGAGGCAAACGGGTAGTGGAAACCCATCGGGTATAGACCGCGTGTAGAGGGAATGAGAGAGTGGGATTGTAAAGCGCGTCGTTCGTTCATCACACGGGGATACTAAATGAATATTCGCAACTATAAATATAATTGCGTTTCGCTATTATTAGAATACGCATTAGTGCATAATACACAGCATACACACACACACACACACACACATATATATATATGCGAATATATTATGATGCGTTCACGTTGACGACGAGTTCTCGCGAATTTCCTATATCCCGAGAGATTCCACGAGAGCACGTAAAAAGGATTACTATGATTATTGCGTGTCGTCTCGCGTGTCAGAGACCGCATTTTCCGTGTCTGGGGAGCGCGGGAAAATGCGTCTGGCCTGGTCAATGCGGTTTACACATACACACGAAGCCTTCTTGGTCGATTGAGACACTTCTTTCCGTTGGGGGGTTTTTTTTTTTTTCAGGACTATACGCGAACAGCATTTTCGAAGAAATTTTTCGCAACTTTTTTTTACCCGAGGAAAATCGTTTGGATATCATTTAGATCTATGCAATTGTTTTTTAGATCGAATTTAATCTTAATTTTAGATGAAACTTAATCTTAATTTTAGATTAAATTTAATCTCAATTTTTGATCAAATGCAAGATCGAAATGTTTGAAAATCGCAGATCCACGTAGATCTCCGCATATAAGTGTAGATTCAGATAGATCTAATAGATATCTAGGTAGATCTAATAGAGATATAGATAGATCTAATTGAGATCCAGGTAAATTCAATTGAGATCTAGGTAGATCTAATTGAGATCTACGTAGATCTAATTGATATCTAGGTAGATCTAATTGCGATCCCTGTAGATTTAATTGAGATCTAGGTAGATATAATCGAGATCTAGGTAGATATAATTGAGATCTAGGCTGATCTTATTGAAATCTGGGTAGATTTAATAGAGATCTAGAAAAATGTAATTGAGATCTAGGTAGATCTAATTGAGATCCAGATAAATCTAATTGCGGTCTAGATAAATTTAGATAGGTCCAGATATATCTAACTGAGATCCAGGTGGATGTAATTCCGATCTACTTCGATTTAATTGATATCTAGATATATCTAATTGAGATCTAATTGAAATCTAGGTAGATCTAATTGAGATCTTGATAAATCTAATTGAGATCCAATTGAGATCTAGGTAGATTCAATCGAGCTATGTGTAAATTCACGATTTTCCACAATATACTACACGTAGATCTAAATTTTATCCACGCAGACCTATACTTTTTTTTTTCCCCGCGGGCATTCATAAATTTCCTAGTTTGATTATTTTTTTGTCGTCTTCGTTGGGTCTTGGGGAATGATGCAAGAATCTTGCATCGAGGCAAGAAAGCTTGAGCTCTCGTCTCGAAGTTTCGATGCCCCAGGTCTTGAAAAACTATTTATACAACGGTATTACCGACAAATTGAAAATAAACATTTTCTTTTCGATGTACAAAACAGCTCAAATCATGATGCAGATTTCATTGAGTCTTCGGCAAAGCATCCAGAATCCGTGAGAAAATTAATTCAAAAGTCATTGAATGGCGGGAGGGGGGGGGGGAGTCATATCTGAGTAGAAATTTAGAAAAAGGGTTACTCGTGAATTTGACGTTTTCGCAAATTCGTAATTTCGGAAAAATGAAATCTCTCCTAAAAGAGTCGCCTTGAATATTGATTCGACGATTCGAGCATCTCTTTCGATTCATAGACAACGTTTCATTCGTACATTTCGCCCAAAAGATTTCTTCCAAAAAAAAAAAAACAACAAAATGCGAAAAAAATGAGTGACCCGAGGAAACTTTAAATCGAGATCAATAACCGCGATTAAGAATTTTGTAAATTCATAATCTTGGACTACGATCCCAATGATTTTCGTCCATGACGCAGACAACATTTCATTTATGAGTAAATAAAGAGGAGGAAGCTGCGTTTGGTGGAAATAAGGAAGGGGGGGGGGGGGGGGGGGGAGATTGTGAATGGAGGTGTGGTCATTGATGTTAACTGATGTTTGAAAATGATGCCGGTGTACGGAGACCAAAGAACAGGAGAAAACGACATTCCTTGACGTCATAGACAGTAGATCGAGTGGTTGAGGAAGGCTTCTATTCCTCTCTCTCTCTCTCTCTCTCTCTCTCTCTCTCTCTCTCTCTCTCTCTATCTCTCTCTCTTTATCTCTCAACGTAACACGATGATGACGGAGTGATCATCTCATTTATCTACAAGCCACTGTTTCGTGTGTTTCTCATATGGGGGAAGGCGAGGGGGCCTCATCGATGTCTAGTTGAATTCCCACAAGTCAAGATCGATGACGATTGTGAAAAAAAAAAAAAAAAAAAAAAGAGAGGGCTCGAAATGAGACAACACGGGGGGCACACACGTGCTTATGGGAGGATAAAAAATCCTTGCTCCGATCAGGGAACATCCAGTCGTCATTTCGGTCTCAATCTTGACGCTTGTCTATAAGAACAACGATCCTATATCGATAACAAAACGTGTCTGCCACAATCAAATCACGTATATATATATATATATATATATATATATATATATATATATATATATCGTTCATCGTTCGTTGCTTCGTACGATAATTCGATATTCGTTGTAACGAGAAATCCCAGTGAGACCGCGCTTCGACCGATCCTCACGGCGCAATAAGTGTCGGAAATTATTGAAAAAAAAAAAAAAAATAATCGTCAACGAGAATCCTCGATAAGAGCCCAAGGAGATTATGGCATTCGCCGTACGAACAATCAATATACTTCGCTCCCTCGTTATTCTGTGCGCCCTATCGGCATCCTCGACGCAGGGACGATCGATCCGGCGATCAAACGAGAGAGCCGAGAGGGCAAAAAGCTTGATGGAAATCGCGATGAATCGTGAAATGATCGAGGAACTCGAGGCGGAAATTCGTGATACGAGAGTGAAGAGCACTCACTCGAGGCTTAGCAAAAAAGTTCTCGCTAATTATTACGATGATGATGATGATGAAGCTCCTGAGGTTCCTCGATCCACGAAAGATCGGCATCGTTTATCCTCATTGGAGAGGCTTCATGCTATTGGAAAACGACACAATGGGGCGAGTGACGATGTCGCTTATGAGATAATGAGCGAGGACGATAAGATGAAATTCGAGCTTGATCGGGCGAGAAGTATTCATCAGCGTCATCGTCAAAATCGTCACGAAGGTGCGATCGATCGGCTGAGAAACAAACGCTACGAGATGGAGATAAAGGAGGCGCAGAACACCTCATTGTGCAATTATACGATCGTCGATATTCCCGATCCGTCGTTCGACAAATCGAGAATACCGAAAAATCTTTTCAACGTTGTGTGCAATCATGCAGGCTCGAGATGTCGCGATATCGGTACTTACTGTTGCGTGCAGACTTACGCAAAAATCGAAGCGATGTATGGCGATGGAACGACCGAGATCGTCAAGGTTTATACCGGTTGCGTATGCTCGCTTCGCTTGTACGGTCAGCTAAGTCAGCACAAGCCACAATTACCGATTGATTACTGATAAGGAGAGGAAGAAAGGAAGAGAGAGAAAGAGAAAGAGAGAGAGAGAGAGAGAGAGAGAGAGAGAGAGAGATTAAAGAAATGAGAAAAATGCTCAATACACGTTTCATCCTCATTCGCGAATTATTTATTTCATCAAACGTGCATTCTCCTCAAGCTCCAGCGAGCATTATATTTTTTTTTTATCATTGTATATTGACATCGAGATACGTTTTTGTGCCATTTATTCGTTAAATTATTTATTCAATCACGCGCCACACGCGCTCATCGCTATCGCATTACTTTAATTTATTGTATCATCGAAACACACGAAGGATCATTGTATATATGTATAGTTTATTTGTTAAGTGCGTGGAAATTGAACTCAAAAGCGCGGTGGCTGGACCACAGCCGGATAGCCCTCTGGCTCGTAGTCGGGAGCTGATCAGAGCCCGCTCAGAACTGTCACTCTCGGCTATAATCCAGGATTTTAGAAGTTAAGAACAATGTTTCGTTTCGTTTTTTTTTTAAACTAAAATTGTTTTCTTTCAAATGACACATGCGATGAAAAATAAATGAACATACGACTGAAGATTTTCGAATATTTTCTTTTCATTTCCTTGAATTCCCAAATTATCCAGAAGTGCGCGTTCTCGCGAATTATTCAAATTGGATAATTCGCGAGTTGGATGCGCTTGCCCCGAACGCATCTGAGGTGAATAATGTCCCGAATTACGACCGTGTACCGAATAGCGTTCATTCAATTCACGTTCAATAAATTTAATTTTTTTTTTCTGGTAGAATCTTTATTTTACATATCGTCACTCAAAATGAATAGCGCGTGTATTGAGTCAATAGTATTTGTTTGTTGGCTGTTAAAATTAACGTTGAAATGAAAATGATGAAAAAATTAATACATGAAACCAGACAAAAGTCTACATCCCGTTTGTATTTATCTATTTCATACACGAAGATTTTTTTTTTCTATCGTCCTAATAGGCGAAATAACTTCATAATGAAGATTGGATGGAATTTTCAAAATTTACGTTTCGAATTCGTAAATAATTCGTTAGATTTGATGGACTTTGGGTATGCGGCCATCTTTTTCATTTTTTCATATATATATATATATATATATATATTTTTTTTTTTCATTTACGAGATCAAAGTATATTTTCGAAGCAAGCGTGTCCGTGTGAATATTGCGGGGAGGTGATGAAACGTCGGGTTTTTCTCGCGCACGAAAATGATAGTCAGATCTGTCACTCATCGGTTAATTCGTGCATTGAGCCTGTGAATTTCAGGCGCGTAACTGATTCTGGTATAGATTGTGAAAGCTCCTGTGAAATGGAGGGTAGCCTCGGGGATATGCCGAGTGTTTTACGCACTGTATCAGCCTCTGTGAACCACATGGTGTGACAAAAGAGAGTGAGGGTGTGTGTGTGTGTGTATGAGAGAGAGAGAGAAAGAGGGAGAAAGGCTCTTTGCCATGCATTGCGAGTAATTTATTAATGCAACTCTCTATGCGATTCATCGAGTGCACTCTACCTCAGCGTCCGTATGCACGTATGAGCTTGGAGCGTGATGGATAAACGTATCGGGTGATATATAGAGTAGCAAAATCTGTACACACACACGCACATTTCGATCGTTGAGACACATAAGGGCGATATCAACGCATCACTGTACATTTAGAAAGTTGAACGCTAAGCCCTTTTGCCATTCAATGATCGTTGTATGAATGTGCGGCGTAAAGAGTCGAGAGGGAGAAAAAGGGCGATGGAAGTATACGCGGATAGAGAGCCGGAGATGGAAGATAGAAAAAAAAAGAAAGGAGAGTCGGAAAATTTTCATTACATCGCATTAGGGAATCGAGAATTTTCTCAAGTGAGGCGTGAATTTCAACCTCCATTCGAATGAATATTCCGTAAGGGTATAGTAATAAAAATTGGCGAGATCCCGCAAATTCGGACCATTATTTTCGGAATCATTTTCGATCATCTGCTTTAGTTCGATGTACATTGAAAGTGAGAAATTTATTGCCCGTAGAATTGATTGTTTTTTTTTTCGCTTGTAAAAAATTTGTTTGAAAGCGTGTCGATATATTTTCGTGCATACTTCTTGAAATTTTTTCGAATTTTTATCCAGCGAAACAAGCCAAAGTAGCATTGGTAACCGCTTGGTCGTGCTCTGGGCTTGAGCGCTGACTATACCGATACGGAAGGCAGTCCTTCCGCGCTTCCGATGATAGTACAACGGAAACTCAGCAAGGTATAGCCAACAGGCCAGGTTTTGCGCAGCTTCTCTGTCCTCGTGCACATGAGATACAGCAGTGCATTAGAAAAGGACAACATTCTGGGGGGGGATCTCGTACTAATAAAAGTACTAATAAACAAAAGTAGCTCTATTCTTCCTTGTATCTATATGCTGTATTGGTAACGATGAGATAGCAAGTACTATGGAGGAATGCAAGAGTTTACAATCGTCATTATGCCATCGCAGCGAGATAAGGGTATGTATGTATAGGCAAGCGTCTTACCGGGATGGTCAGTTTAGCGATAGCAGAAACAGCAGTGTCCCAGTAACGAAGGTAAAACCGGAATCGACCGGAGAACCATGGAACGGGGCGGGGTCTCTAGCCTTGTAGTTGGTCTCCCGAGACGCTTTGCTCCGTGGTCAGAGAATATACTCTTGGATCTTCCAAATGTAAATTTCCTCGAGCATACTACCGTCTATTTCCCTCCAACTCTGGTCCCTGAAATTTCCTCTCTTGAGGGTTATCCCCGTAGCTGGGTACTCATTGTTTATCCTTGGATATATCCGTTACAGTCTGCGCATGATACAGTCCGACCTCCCAATAAGAAACCAAAAGCCCCCAAGGGGAAGAGTTTTTCCTAGAATTCGGATACCCCCACCAGGCGCGCGCTCCGCACTCACTACCTCTGTCTGTCTCTCTCACTCTTTTCCCCATGCGATCCTCTCGATAAGAAACTCTCGAAAGAGTTCCAATTTGTTTACATCGCCCATGCAAAAACGCACACACACACGCTCACGCACGCACGCACACATTAATTTACACTACAATGTTAACTCTATTTTGCCCGAATAATCTCTCCCAGGCTGGTTTCTTCACCAGAGGTTCGCGCACAAAATTCTCGAGCTCGGAGCTCGAGTCGTAGTGGGGGAAGTGCTTGAGCGCGAAACTGGGGAAGGTTTCTTATTGCCGGGTTTCTTATTGGGAGGTCGGACTGTATCTCCGAAGAAGCTCTGCTTAGAAAATCCCATTCAAATCGATTCAAGCCCATTGAACTGACACAATTACGATTGGAAACAAATCAGTCATTAGCGAAATCAATCACGTTCTTTGTCCATTCAATTGGTATCAATGCGATTTTTTAAGAAGGGAGGTTGAGTCGATATTTTCCTCGGGACAGCGGTCATTTTGTCTATGTCTGGGCTCCTCATAATATTCCCCTCTTTCGCAAGATCGCGCCGATTTCATGAACTTCGCATTGAGATTGCTTCGCGAATTATACGGAAAATTATCCGCAAACTTTTGTTACTCCTCATGTTCGTGTAGTTTGGTTGATTCTTATATGTGCATCTCCGTGGACATCGAAAAATCCCTACGGAGTTTCACTACACGTCCAATCCAGGTTTGGGCCTCTTAAGGTATATGGCCTCTTAACAATGTATATGGGCGTAAATCAGCCGTGATCATAAATCTACGGTGAAATCGAGTTGGCATGTAACGATGCAGTTGGACCTATAGTCGTTGTTGCTGGAAGCAAGATCATGCTAGAATCACAGACAAAGAACGAGAGATAAAGAGAGAGAGAGAGAGAGAGAGGGGGAGAGGAAGATTGGAAGAGTCATGGGGTGGAAGATACGCAGGGAGAAATGTCATAGTGAAGCGGAAATCTCCGTTGCAAGCGCACTCTCGTGTCTCGTGTCGTCACGTCTGGACACTTGACCGCGGGTGTATACACAGACCAACGCTGCCCGAATTCGCATCGAGAGTATACGCTTGAATGGTACCCTCCTGTCCAGCATGAAGCAGGGTTAGGGTGATATGTAGAGATCGCCGAAGCGATGTATATGCACCTAGAAATCCCGAGCTACGTTCGGTCAAATCTCGTAGTTTGTACGGGCCGAATGGATGAACGCATAGATTAGTAGGGTGTGGAAGCGTTTAAACCGCATATCGTATGATGTGGACTCGTCGTTGTATAACTCTAACCCAGATATCACAGCAGAAGCCACGAGAGTCTTACGATGATGAACGCTTTGTACGAACAGCAGTGAAAGTTTACCGGAAGCTTTGAGAATCCATACGATTTAGGGGAAATCAAAGAAGACATAGGACTCGAATAATGCCTTTATTTCTAAGCGTGAGCATTATCTAAACCCTTATCTAAATTTGTCAGCTCGAGCAGCGGTTCAGTTATTCCGGGTCTTGGGATGCAACGCAATAAAAAAGAAATAATTGATAAAGAAAGAAAAGGAGAAGATGCGTACTGTTTTTTTTTGATCAAATATCCTAAGATTGGTTCGTCGATCGTAAATCTTTCGCTCACTACAAGTCCCCATAATCCCTGAGTACATGGGAAACATTCCAACGTTTCAATGTGTTGGCGATGTTCAAACTGCTTGTCTTAGTTGAAAAATGAGTCTGCAAGATTCCGAAAGATCATTATAATTGATCATTATAATTGGTCTAGGTGAGTTTACTTGGCGTTGAACCTAAATGTCTAGGAATACAATGATGAAGCAGAAGTTTGTGTCCTTTAACTCTTGAACCAGAAATTAGAATCTGCCGCTATTTCGTTGCGTACGTCCATGGACTGTTGTTGGCAGAAATATCCGTCGAGTCCATCGACCTAATATTGTGCTCTAATCATAGATTTTCCAAGTCGTACTCATACTCTTGCGCTATCGATGCCGCGGTTTCTCCGTTGCGCAATGCTCCAGCGGTTCTGACGATATGGCATGTTACAGTGAACGACATGAGGGGTGATTTTGTGTGACCTCCGGGGACGATGCCGCGTCTCGGTGCGAGAGAATTCGTACCCTTCTCTATAACCCGGCTATAATTCTGCGTTATCGGTGAGTTCACGGGCCAACGCCCTTTCCCTTAGTCGGTGTGGAAGCGTGTATGGGAGACATGGTTCGCGCAACCGGGGAACCAACTAACCGCAGGAATACTGAACATATACCCTGCTTGCGGGTCCTTCCGACCATCGTATACCGCACACACCGGATCATTCTCGCAGGGTCAAAGCTCTCATACACGGTGCATCTCCCGAGCCCTTATAGGGCGTACGATCCCGGCTACATATACACACAGCTATCAGCACACATTCGCCGTGCTGTAGAATTATGTACGATGTATAATATCCAGCTTTGGGATATATCATCAGAATGACCATGCAGCCCCGCTGGACTGAGCGTGTAGCGCGGAGACGTGTGAAATGTGTTCCAAAATCATAAATACGTAGATACATCGTGTATAAAATCATGAACGTAGACATTGGTGTATACACGGAGGGTTGAAAGGGTTTAAGGAAACAGTGAAAGCCATCAGGGAGACTTGTTTTGTTACGAGCTTTTTGGAAGTTTCTAGAATGCCAAAATGAGTTTGATTGGTAGGATTACCGATCACAAATAGACCGATTCTGCATGTCTAAGCAGACTCGTGGGACTCGGGTGGCCAGTGAAACACGACAATGCACTCGACGAACGGAATGATGTTGCCGAGCTTGGGGGTTTAATTATTGATTTGGCATTTCCACAATCACCCAAGGGTTAATTGTGTCCAAAAGGGGAGTTAATGTGATTGATCGGATCGATGGGAGCTTGTGAAAGATAGCGGGCGTATAGTTAGCAGCGCATTACAGGGCAACGTGATTTTCATAATCGTGTTAAGTACCCTAATCTATGCAACGATACTTCCTCGCGAAGTCTCATCGACCGCAATGTGGGCTCTTCAAAGGAGAGGTTTTCAAGCCGAAAATTCTCATAACCGAAAAATCACGTGATTTGATTTAGATGCGTTAGCTTCACTGAGTGGAATATTCCATTTGATCACTCATCCATATATGGAGAACAGAGGAATAGGGTCAGGAATCCGATACGTATATCGATCGAACGAACATGAGTTTGCCACGTTATCAGCTCTAAACCAGCTAATCCTGTTATCTGTACAATTCGTATGTGTTCGACACGTTGAATTGATTCAAGAATTTATAATTTGGTTAATCTGACAATTGATGTCTGGCGATCGATTTTACGGCACGTGTACGGGCCAAGTGACCAATGACGATCATTCATTTTTGTCATAATACGCGTACATAGTCAATTAATTACTAAATAATTATATCGTGATTTCATTGCACGGGGGTCATTGATCGTAAAAATTTGAAAATTTCATACGATCTGATTTTTGAAAAAATTCCGTTAGACCAATTGAACGATTCATCGATGGTAATTCCTGCATTTCTCATTAAATGCTCGATAAATTCTTATTCAAACGGCTGATTTATCGCTACGAGAAGTCATTGACGCACTGGGATAGTCCCACGCGTTGCGCTGGACGATACTTAAGGTTCAATTATGAGTTTATTACACGTGTGTATCACCGGTGCACGTTCGTTGCGGTCGGTCGGTTAACGCATGCCATTTACACCGGGGAAATTCTCGATGCGTGTTGCCAATTATATATACAGCATATTATACGATCTAGCGTAGTTTCTCGTGCAAGGTGTACGATTAAATGCCATGCATTAAGTTAACAAGTAGGAAATTGCTATTCGCCGAATGTATACCATATATTTTCATTCATATATCATCTCTATTCATATAATATCGTCACTAATTCCAAAAAGTTGTAAGCCTCATGTTTACGATCTCGATGCCGTGAACACAGAGCTTATGACAATTTGTA
The DNA here is from genome assembly GCA_963564615.1 of Rhorus exstirpatorius. Taxonomy (NCBI): domain Eukaryota; kingdom Metazoa; phylum Arthropoda; class Insecta; order Hymenoptera; family Ichneumonidae; genus Rhorus; species Rhorus exstirpatorius. The sequence goes on from OY751315.1 coordinate 37,674,792, forward strand.
ATTCTTTAGCCCCCAAATATACTTGAATCTATATATATATATATATTAGGCCGGTTTTTTTTTAACTTTTTTTTTCTTCTTACGTACCTTTCTAAAAGTTAGTTTTTAGCCTCAAACGAAGCCTCGTGAAACCGGAACTCGGTAAAAAAAATTCTAAAAGGTGACTCATCCGGTTTAAATTTTTAAAACACTCTAACCAAAATATCTCAAAAACTATACAAGTTAGGAAGTTTTTTTTTAGTTTCATTTTGTAGATAATCAAATTTTCTTTAAAAAAAGGTCGTGATTACTATACACCCAAATGTTCATCTTGTATTCGATACGAACGTTCAAAGTTGAGTTCATTGAATAAATGAATGAAGATGCTTATTTTACCTTGTAAATTTTGATTTCACCCGTGTTCTAAGCTGATACAAATTGTGTCATGCAAACTGTGTACTAAAATTTGATTATCTACAAAATGAAGCTAAAAAAAGCTTCCCAACTTGTACAGTTTTCGAGATATTTTGGTCAGAGTGTTTGAAAAATTCAAACCGGATGAGTCACCTTTTAGAATTTTACTACCGAGTTCCGGTTTCACGGGGCTTCATTTGAGGCTAAAAACTAACTTTTCGAAGGGTACGTGAGAAGAAAAAAAAAATAAAAGTTAAAAAACCGGCCTGACATGCATATTTTCATGATTGGCCTCAAAAAAAACGGTCAATACGAAAAAATTACAGATAACCAATGCCAAAAAAATGGCGCATTCGTTAAAAAATAATAATTATAAAAATGGACGAAGGAGAAACAAAAAATTATCTACCTTTTTTGGCATTGAAGTAGCGTATACTTTTTTTTTTTTTTTTTCGACACTTGGTAACTTCTGCCATTCGTACCGCGATATACCTACCGCATTTAATGGCGTGAATGTTAATTCACCGGTGGAAAATGCGATAATACTATTAACGTTGTATACCTTTTGTGCGTATAACTTTTGCCCCGCGGTTCTGCTTTCCAACGTTCTCTGCTGTGCTCGTAGAGTTAACATTATCACTGAAAATTTCGTTACGCTAAGATACACGTTGCAGCTAATGCATAATGCATATTCTCATCTGTTCGCCGCACGATCGCGCACGAAAACAGGATGATTGTCAATTAAAATGATAGACGCTCGCGGGATATGAATATTCACGAAATCCTTTCTTTAATTGTTTACCATAATGCGAAAATTATTTTGCCTTTTTCGAGGTGGAATTCCAATTCTCGATTTTTGTGCATTCGATGAGTTCAAGCTTTGTGATAAAGTACACTGGATCCGCGATCGTTGAGTGCGAGGGATTTTTTTTTTGTTTTGACAAAATAGCGAGAGGGTTAGAATGCTTTCTATCATTTTTCAATAAACAATTTTTCTCTTTGACAAAAAAGAATCCCAGTGCTCAGCAGGATGTTAATTTTTTTTTTGCCATTTGTATATTTAGATGATTGCAACGATCGGTAACTCTGTTGCATAGTCCCAGAAGACTCGATTCATCTTTTCGGGGATCAGTGATTGAAAAATATTCATTTTTGTAAAATATTGTATACAATAGATACGCAGCTTGTAGAGGAGACTTGAAAGAATTAAACAAAAAAAAAAAAACAAAAGCAAAATCTCTCTACAACTTTTTCGAATATCGAATTTCAAAATGGAAGAAAAAACAAAATCGATTTCCAATTTTCGTCACAGCAGAGTGATATGGTCCCTTGAGCAGTTGATTCCTGTTTTTTCAGGATTCATTATAGTAACAAGCTTGTACCGAATTATTTGGCTTTTCACGTGTCTTACTTTTCGTTCAATCGAATTATTATCGAAACTTTTTCAAAGCAGTGCATTGCCACTCGTCATAAAGATTCTGACGAATTAATCCGTAATTTGACTCAACGTTTCATTATTACTATTTATTTTATTAAAATTTATTTTATTCTTATTGGGATAAAATATGTTCGTGTTGTGCTAGACGATTCGATATTTGATATTTGTCAAGGATGATGAGAAAGAATGAAAGAGACCGGAGGTAGAGTGGAAAATAAAAATGATCGTATCAGACGTTAAAGCTTTTTCATCTTTTGTATGGAGAATGACGTTGCAGCGATTATAATCTTCATTGCATCAATTTTCGGAGTCGTCTCTCGTCTCTCTTGATCTCGTTTCGGACCCAGAATCGTGTTTATGCATAAGCCCGATGTCTAGATATATCAAGAGACCCGGCAGCCTCTCGAGATATATATATATATATATATATATATATATATATATATATATATACAGGGTGGGCCAAAAAAAACCGGATCGATTTAAAACGCAAATAAAATCCGAACGCGTGGACCGATTTTCAAAAACTTTTTTTGGCACGAAAGTAGAATAATGAATCTTTCATTTCGCGTTTGAAAATCTGAAAAATCTTCATTCCTCGCTGTGATACACGCAGCCCCTTGACAAACAGGTTTTGAATGAGTCGCTGGAAAGATGGAAAAAAATTAATATTACAAAGAATGTTCAATTTAATTTCTATCTTAAATTGTGATTGAAAGTTCGATTTTGACATTTCAGCAATTCTCTTCGATTCTATTGACATGACATAAAAGCTTTCTTGTAATATTAGAGCCAAAATGCCCGCTTCGAGGTCAAAATTCTGTTTTCGGGACATTATCAAGAAAGTCCACGGTCAAAAAAGTCGGCTGTGAATGTTGTCGAGAACTTAATAAAAATTGTTAAGCGTCGAGTATAAACTATCCGAATACTTCAGCCAACGGTTATTGAGAATTTATTCAGAATTCAATCACCGCAGGCAGATAAAACGTAAACGTTTTGGAGATTTTTCGAGACGGCCTTACGGCTGACTTTTCTAACCCTCCGTCGGCAAGATGTAGGTCTTTTAGGGCACAGTAATTTTCCATTTTTTAAGACATTTTGTCTTTATAAATATTTTTTAAATTAAATTGAAGCTGTAAATAACAAAAAAAAAACTATTAGGAAATATTCAATGGACCCAAAAGATTACTAGTAAATTTATTCAGATTTTTATTACTGATTTATTACGAATTACGATATTTATTACGAATTATTATAAAATTTTGAAATATAAAAAGTAAGAAGATTAAGGGAAAAACACACGTTGTTGTAACTTTTTCGTCATTAATTGAAACAAAATAAATTAGTCTTCAAATCATAATTGAAGATGGAATTTAAGCTGAACATTCTTTGATATTAATTTTTTTTATCCTCTCGCAACGACTTTTTCAAAGTCTGTTTTTCAAGGGCGTGTATCTCAGCGAGTAATGAAGATTTTTCGGATTTTCAAACGCGAAATGAAAGTTTCATTCTTTTACTTTCGAGGCGAAAAAAGTTTTTTAAAATCGATTGACACGCGTTTGGGTTTTATTCGCGCTTTAAATCGGTCCGGTTTTTTTTTTTTTGCCCACTCTGTATATATCGAGTTATGATGATCCCGAAGGCGTATACAAGATACAACATGCAACGATCGAGTTGGAAAGACGTGGTCGCGAAGACGACGTTGCCTTTCCGAAATGTCGTTAAGCTCTATAAAGTTCATCTGGTTGACGCCAGAGGTGATTTAGGATTTTGGATAGTGTCTTCTCCGATGTCGGAGATACCGAGAGAGAAAATTAGTTTATACTGCCCGATTACCGGAATGAAATTGAGTTGGAAGAAAAGGATAAACGCCTCTCTCTCTCTCTCTCTCTCTCTCTCTCTCTCGACTTTTCTCTCTCATACTTTCTGCAGCTTCCGCTTGATGCTCCTGCCTAGTTTGCTTCAGGCCCTTTTTTTTTTTTAATAAAACAACAGCTGTCAAATCAAAATATTAATTTTCGTAAACTTGTTAGACTTACATTATTAAAATAAAATTTGTCAAATTTTTTGAAATATTTTTGTTTTTAAGCTCAAGCTTACGGTTAAGATAAATCTACTCCATTATCCCGAGTAGAAATGTTGACCGAATCTTGGGTAACGAATGAATAGTTTTGTCAGTCACTGGTCGAGATTGAACTAAGAATATTGGCTAGCCCTTATGAGCTGCATACATAATATTACGTCACATTTCGTTCACGTTTTTTTCGGACAGTTCAGCACCAAACATATGAACATAAACACACATAACATATAAACATGGGACATTCCACGTCAACTCAGCCACCCCGTTTTTTTTATTGTCTCGAAAAAATTATTCAGTATGGGCATTTCAAAGGACAATATATCCATGACATTTTACCAAAATTTCATCCCCCCCCACTATTGTTGGTTCTCGAGATAATGATTAATGAAGTCTCAATTTTGTAAAAATCATAATTTCGTAACTACTGATCGGATTTAAACGATTAAAAAAAGAATCTTTTTTATTTTTTTTGCCCTTTTCGAAAAAAAATATGTCATCATCGGACAAAAGCTCATTAGACAGTTTTCGGGGTAAATTAACAAAAAACAATTTTTTCCTCGTCACTGATGCCTTGTTCCATTTTGAAAAAATTTTGCGGAGTTGTGTATCGCCTCCCTCTATCAGAAAAAAAATACTGAGTAGAATTCCGATTGGCCCTTTCGTGAAAAAAAAAAAAAAATCGAAAAATTTCCCCGAAAACTATCTAATGAACTTTTCTCCAATGACGGCATATTTTTTTTTCAAAAAGGGCAAAAAAAATAAAAAAGATTCGTTTTTTAGTCGTTAAAATCCGATCAGCCGTTACGAAGTTATGATTTTCACAAAATTGAGAATTTATTAATCATTATCTCGAGAACCAACAATAGTGGGGGGGGGATGAAATTTTGGTAAAATGTCATGGATATATTGTCCTTTGAAATGCCCATACTGAATAATTTTTTCGAGACAATACAAAAAACGGGGTGGCTGAGTTGACGTGGAATGCGACACATATATGTTTCGAGCGCTTATTTTGCGGCTTAACACTTTTATTTTTTCATTATTCCTAATTATGTTCACTGCAGACAAACTCCGTAACACCTCACAATTCTCTATAATTTACGTGATGCATAATATACATACAGACACTTATATATAGGACTGACAATTCCGAAAAGTATCCACTATAATTGTACTCGGCGTAGATGTACAGAAAACGAAAAACTTCCAGCAAGAAGGAGGTTAGGATAAATTCAAGCCCAAATAATGTTGCGGATCTTCCACCGGTAAGGCGGGTATACAGAGATACAATAGCGCCGCGTTTTTTACTGTGGAACGCAGAAGTTTCCCTCATCAGGTCCCGTCTAGTGCCTGACCAAGAATACTTCATCAAAAAGCACGGACAGACGATAAATTGAGCTTGGGAATTTCTGGCTGCTGTTTTGACAGACTTTGTCTCAAGATCAGCTGAATTGAAAAATATTGAGGCTGGCGCTATCACTTCTTATTATTTCTGTGGATAATACTTGGGCCATGATAGTATAAGGTGCAAGTAAACTGGGGTCAAAATGCGACACGAAATCTTTTTCCCCGCTAATATAAGAGTATTGTCTAGCGACTCTCAAAGAAGTCTAGACCGCAAAAACTGGCCAGAGCTTCTAGACTCAATCTAGGAGTGCACAGGGAAATTTTGACACGGGACTGCCCCTGAGAAGCTCTCGTATCCGTCCAAAATGGTTAAAACCCAAAGCTTTTGTGGTATTCAACCTGGCACCAATGAAAAAGTACCCCTAGTTCCATTCCATCGTAGATCGTTCAGTTTTTTTTTTTCTTATTTTTTTTTTTCCACCCACGAGATAATAATCTTCGTGCAAAACTCGAGTGTCAAAATTTTCATTTTGAATCTCATGCGTAATAAATCCATCGTCGTGTCCCCCATAATACGCTGAAAGATACGCGCCAAATCGCACGTATACACACAATTTCGTATACAGTTGACCTTCTTTCATTCCTCTCCTTAAGCCCCTCATATCGGCAACGCTCTTGCGGTCCGGAACGCTTTAAAAAAAAAAAAAATCTCAAAATTGTCTCTCGTGACGTTTCGTCTATCTTATTTTTTTCGCACGAGCGCGAGTCGTGACGTCAATGACAGGGAGGGGGGGGGGGGGGGGGACCCAAAAACGAACGGTCTAATGATGTATCCGAGAAGAAATCATCGTCAAAATACCTTATTCGTCTGGCTTCAATCATGTCGGGACAGATTTGTTTTATATTATTTTCTTTTTTTTTTCTTTCGCCTTGTCCCTCGATTTAGATAAGTCGAGCCAGATACCGGGGCCCTCTTTTATGACGCAAGTACGCGCGCGCGCGATCACCTCTGTGTGCACGGCATATAATATTATAGTATTATAAAACGTTTGTCGATGGCAAACGAAAGGGCGATACTCGCCACGTTTGAACGTTCAAATTTAATGCTAGTTGGGTCCTTTTTGTTCGACGAGGATTATTCGATGTTTTGATATTATGCATGCGTTATTTATTATAGCTCGATCCTATATGTGTATTGTAAAGGGAATCATGACGTTAAATATGGATCGTTCGTTCGTTGGTAATGCGTTATTCTTTGTTTTGGAAAATCACGCGTGTGTGTGTGTGTGTGTGTGTGACCGGGATAAATTATCGTATAATTATAATGGATTTTCATTACTGCTGTATAAAATTTTCATTAATTAACGATAAAAGATTCCCGTTGTTTCATATAATGAGCTTCAATTTTCACTTTACTCCAGCTCGGAAAATCATTTTACTCGTGTACGGGCTCTGATGGGCAATGGTGGAATGACAAATAAATATGTATATACAGATAGGGAATATTTTGATGATGGATATTGTTTAATCCTCTATATATGCAGCATTATTATTAGCAGAGATCATGGAATGATCATTTGGATATTAAAGTAAATGATACAAATTTTATTTCAATAGATATGTTATATATAGCTTTGCGTTGAAAAATTTAAATCAGTGCCCGGATTGGAGAGTAAGCATCATATCGTTTTCTCTCTCTCTCTCTCTCTCTCTACTCATTATTTTGTGATATCCGTTAACACGACGATTAAACATAATAATCCACGTATAGCAGCTCGATGGTTTGCCGAGGAACGAATCCATCCATACGCAAAAATAATGGTCTCTGAAAATTTCTCGCATTTGCCCACGGTCGTCACGAGTGTTAAATTAGTGCAAATAAAATATCCAATTGAAATTTAAACACGCGAGAGAATGGGGGCGAGAGGGAGCAGAGAGGGTTCAGAGATTCATGGACCGAAGAGAATATAACGTGTATATATATATATATATATATATATATATATATATATATAATACATACAGCTGACCCCCGGCTAATATTATTTATCGGTCGGGCGAGAGGCGATATAATCGTTGGAACATAAAAGCGAAAACAACACCGATTGGGGGGGGGGGGGGGGGGATTCATTCTCCATTCACATTTTCCCCATTTTCTATCATTACATAATGAATTTAAAACGAATCCATATATGTATATGCTCAATGGGATTCGCGAATTCCCATCGAACATTTAGCAGCCGAGAGCGCCGTGGAACGACCTGGTAAAGTGTCATGAACGGCCCTATTGTTATGACGATAATAATAATAATAATAATAATAATAATAATAATAATAATAATAGTAATAATGATAATTTGAACGGAATTAGTGATATATCAGTAAAAGATCCAACTTAATTGGACTCTCCAATCACTGTTTCGTAATTTAATTGAAATATCACTGTTAAATATTTATGCACGGTATGATTATTATTATTCATTCGTATCTCAATTTTCATCGTTCGATCAATGTTCAGGGATGATTGTCTTACCGGGACAAAAAGGGAATAAGGTCAAACTCTCCCCAAGCGGATCGCTGTGATGAATAATCGTGGAAATTCACACCCTTAAATCGTTTTTTTTTTGCTCTTTCGGTAATTGCGGGCACTTTGGATGAATCGCGGAATGTCCTCTTGGCACAAGAACAGCTTTGCCAAGTTTCTATGTATATATATATATATGTATATATATGTATATATATATATATATGTATTACATGCGATGCGGAAAGATGAAAGTTTCGCCGAACTGCTGGCGAACGAAAAGGCCTGATCTAAATTAATTTATACATCAAATTGGGCTAGTTGTGCCCTTTTGCTTGTCAGCAGTCGATATAATGTTTACACAAGAGCTTTTACAGGGAAATTCTATGGACAAAATCGCGCGGAAAGCTCGTGTGCTGCCACAGACCTGCGTTACATCCGCATAGAAATTCCGTGCTTTTCACAATGCAAAATACGATAATAATCGCATATATACATATATATGTAATACGAGCGAGTATTAAACGGGCAATTAATTAGCCGAAGAATTTGAGAAAAATCGGTTTTAATGGCCGACAGTTCACGCGAGATATTTCACGAATGCATATTGCATGCACGGGCCATTTGAGGTCAAGTCGACAGGAATCTCAAAAAAAGGTTTTTTTTTATTTTCGTGAAGTTGACACGAAGAAATAAAATGAGAATTAAAAAAAAAAAGACTTCGATGAGTAACAGTTTGGTTAAAGGCTTGAAAAAAATTATTTTCTTCAATCGAACGGAGTGCGTACGCCGAATCAGGATAATGCACTTTACCATACTCTTAATTATAATACCGTCGATACACCTTCAAGTGAGGATTGTTTAATCAAAGAAAATACAAATTTGAACAAACCATTCTTCGATCACGTTTTTTTTTTTTAATTTTCAACATTATTTTTGTTGAATTATTATCAAATGAATGATTAAGAACAGAACCGAGGGACGCTAAACTAGGAGACTTCTGCGTTTTTTTTTTTCGTCATAAAATCGTTAGAACGATCGGATCTGTCGATTTTGCCTGGAATGCCACAAACGCGCATCACAAGTGAAAAGTTTTGGAAATCGTATGAAAACGATCGGATCCACAGCACGCGCGCGAGGGTTGAGTGCAAAAGGGGGGGGGGGGTTGAGGTTGACGGAGACCGAGAGAGTTATATAGGGCGAGAACGAAAAAGCTCGTTGGTTTCTGTCCAGAGGGTTTCACGGTCATATATATATATATCGAGATGTCTGGCAATTGAAAGGGCACAAGCTACAAATTTTTATTCTCAAAGTGACGTGAATTGCGCCCTTTGAGCCCCGAGGCCTTCGATATGTGTGTGCATAGAGGCGATTGGTGAGGAGGGATGTGGTTTGGGGGGATGTGCACGGGTCTGCAACCGAGAGACAATAGTATAGAAGGACAAAAGCATGATATACGAGGACTCTGGAGCAGTGGTATTAAAATCGTATTTTTAAGCCCTACTCCCTCTCTCTCTCTCTCTCTCTCTCTCTATCTCTCTCTCTTTCTCTCTCTCTCTCTCTTACACCCTCTCGTTGCGACGATCGTGCTGCTCTCCGCCTCCATTTCGTTCAACGTTTCGCATTTTCCAACTCTCTCGAAGCTCATATCCCACTTTGTGCCACTTTTTTTCCTGCCGCGACAAACGCGCCACTTTTTTCGTACGTTATACAACCCCTCGCGTATGCATCACCCAAAGGATTATGGGAGCGAGGAATCGAAGAAAACATCCCGAGCGAAAAGAGAGAAAGAGAGAGAGAGAGAGAGAGAGTGATGGGGGGGGGGGGGGGTAAAAAGATTTTATAACGAAAAGTGAAAGGGATGGACCGATAAGGGAAAAAGATAAAGCTCGTGCGTTTCAGAGAGCCCTCTGTATAGCTCTACATCAGCAATTCATCCCCATGCCCAAGAGCAGCACCCCTCTTTCTCTCATTCTCCTACCAACCTTTTCCTTCTGATCTATGCTTTTCACCATTTTCCTCTATTTTTCTTGGCCCTCTTTACTTTTTCATTTCTCCATCTATCGCCCTCTTCCTACGCGTCCATTTCTCGTTTTTTTTTCCCTCTCCGCATCCGGTTCTTCGGCGGCCTTCTCTGCAGTTTAATTGGATTTGTTCGAGGTGTAATACATACCTCTCTCTCGCTCTCTTTCACTCTCTCTCTCTCTCTCTCTTTCTCTCTGGAGTACGAGCGCTACGTCGTTTCGGCCTCGAGAGGCTCCAATTTGCGAGAATGAAAAAAAATCCCACCGATGCATCTCGATCGAAACATCGGGGACAATTTTATTTTTATTTTTTTTCTGAAATTCTCGAGGGGTTTTTGATATCCTGGGCGATGGGCTGACGGTGGGAAATTGTTTTTCTCTTGCGTTGCTTGTATACACGGGTTTTTTTCTAGGCGAAAGAACTCTCGTGATTAGCGATTAAATTCCGATTTATTCGAACGTTTTTATTTTTATTTTTTAATTGGAACGAGAAAAGGATCTTGCTAATGAGACATTTCAGTGAGAAGGGATTGGGAAGGTACAATCGTTCTTCGAATTTATCGAAGCTTGTTACGATTTAAAATTTTTATAGGACTTCATTTTATTTAATTTTTTTTATTGAAATCTTTGCTTTTATTATTATACAGATTTTGAAATATACGATAGGTCAGTTTCAATTTCATTTTTTATCGAATCGTGTTCGAAGATCAATGCTTAGTCTCAGGAAATTTATGGTTAAGTTTGAATTTCATAAAAATTTGTACATTATTGTTTTTGCAATGTTTTAACTTACTGAATGCGAGCCCGGCAGCGAAACGATCAACCGAATTGATTCATACATAATTACTCTTTTTGGATAGATATGAGAGTCTCATATCTGAGAATGTATGAGCCAACGGTCGAACCGATTTTGATCATTGTGAGAGAAAAATAAAAATAAAAATGTTAAAGGCAACCGTGTATATGGTTTTGTTTTCTATCGTCTGACATGATTCAGAGACATCAAATGTATGAAAAAGTATGAAAGAAAGAGGCATGAAAGAGAGCCAATGAAACATACAAATGTCTTTTTCCTTGGTCTCGTGAGGCTCTTAATGGAACTACCATCGAGATTGAAATCTTATCTCTCAACACTCATATATATATATACTAGACTGTCTCAAAAAAAACTTTTTTTTTTTTTTCGATCTCCCAAGTCATGAAACTATAGCTAATAACATAATTTCGAACCTCGTGAAAGGAAATCGCCGTGCGATTTTTTTAAGAGGTGACGCATTGAGTTTTTGTATTCGCTATTTGATTAACACGTAAGAAATCCAATTCTAACGGTTGGAGGTGGATAATAATTTTTCTATACAACGGACGGAACTCTATCTGGTAGCGTTTCACAACTTATATGTTTTCTTTGAATTGGCGCGTCATAGACAATTTTTAACTGCACGATCTTCGAAATGTAAAAATAGTATTTATCGAAACCAAATATTTTTTTCTACACGAAAAAGTTTCTATTAAAATTTTTGATAATTTTATTTTCTCGATAGACAGACACATCGAGTTCGGTTAAATTGAATAAATTAAATGTATTTCATGTATTTGATAGATATTATTCAGCATTTTACTGTGGCCTAGTCGCGGAAGCTAGGCGTTTATCCAAGGTGCCCATTTTTCGAAAAGGTGGAAAAACCACGTTTTACGCAATCTTAAAAATTTCGAAGATCGTGCAGTTAAAAATTGTCTACGACGCGCCAATTCAAAGAAAACATATGTAAGTTGTGAAATGCTACCATATAGAGTTCCGTCCGTTGTATAGAAAAATTATTATCCACCTCCAACCGTTAGAATTGGATTTCTTACGTGTTAATCAAATGGCGAATACGAAAACTCAATGTGTCACCTCTTAAAAAAATCGCACGGCGATTTCCTTTCACGAGGTTCAATATTATGTTATTAACTATGGTTTCATGACTTGGGAGATCGAAAAAAAAAAAAAGTTTTTTTTTGAGACAGTCTAATATATACACATAAACTTTCTCCGTACTCTACACAGACGTTTTGTGTAAGAAACATTTGTATATTAATCCGATCTCTCGGATCTTGCTGTACGCTCCCACAATCCGCAGGGACATTTCAATTAATTGAAAAAAAAGAAAAAAATTAGTAGTAAAGTTACGTCAACTTGTTAAAGGAATCAGAAGCATCGGGTGCACTATTCAATTTAAAAATTATCATCTACGATGAGATAATTAACACTGATTGCTATGAAAAAGTAATCCTTACACAATACCGAATATCTAAAAATAATCAGGGCAATAATTACTTTTTCATCATGAATGCTTTCATTCCTAACGAAAAAAAATTCAACAATTGATTCATTAATCCCGTTTTTTTTCGTTTCTGTACAAAAAAAATCCTGATTCGAACAAGATTTTGGTTAGTAAAATTTGCAGCACGAATTGAAGTTCTATCAAAATATAGAATTAAAAAAAAAAGGTAAATATATATGATATATTTATATATTTTTTTCATAAGAATTAAGTAGCGATTAGTACAGTCGGGATTATTTTAAATTTCATTAATGTTAATTTTTTTTTTAATGAATACAAGATTCTTAACTCCGGCAGACATTGTTCTATCGAACCAAATTTTTTTGCTCGGTTAAATTAACATTTTTAACAATTAAACTTCGAACGTATAATTGAAAAATCTTGAAAATCAAATTAGTAAATTTCTAATTGGCTCAATTATGTGAAAAATTACTATTATTCAATTATCGGTATATTATGACGAAATGTATTTTTAAAAATTATTCGTAATTTGTAAATAAAAAGTTGTGTAGCCTAATTTTTTTTTTCATTCGAACGCTGCCCATCTCCGGTCATCTAATTGGCACCGGTGCGGACATAAAATTTCCGTTATAAGAGACGGGAAATTTTCCTTCGTTAATGCAAATTTGCAGCTCTCACGAAGCTCGTTATATCGCTCGGTAAAGCGAGAGCACAAAAACCATTGTACCCGGAATTTTTCATTCCACTCCTTTGCGAGGATTTTTCACCCTCGTAGTGTAGATATATGATACGATAAAGGAAACGAAGGGTCATTTGAATTATGTGAATTACGTATTACAGGGGAAAAAGACATTCGTGCGACAACTTTTATTCGTTTCTGTTTTTTTTTTGTTTTTTTTTTTAAATCTGGCTACCCGTCAAGCACATCAATGGAATGAGTCTCTTGTTTACGAATTTTGCAGATATTTATATTCAGAAATATGGTACCTCGGTTTGTAAGGAAAAAAAAAAATAAAAAAATTCTTCGTTTTCGAAATTAAAAATTTTTGCAAACTGTTCAATATTGAAATATTTGATTGTTCGTCGATTTTCTCGAATATCTTCATTTAAAAATGGGTGTAAAAAAACGTCAAGCTTCTAATGTTCATTTTTATTAATTAATCTAATTAATCGATTTTTTTTTAATTTTATTCAAGCCCCATAGAGTGATAGTCGAACTGATAGGTCAAGTTCTCGAATACCCCAAACGTGAAGCTGGGAAAAGCTTATCAGACGATTGCTCTCTCTCTCTCTCTCTCTCTCTCTCTCTCTCTCTCTCTCTCTCTCATCTCTCGCTTTTGCCCGGATCTCGTGTCCCTTTGATTCCTCAGAATGAAATTCAAAGACTCGCTCATTCAAGATTCTAATATAATCACCATGACCATTATAATAATTAAAATAATTAATTTCCGTTCAATGAGAAAATCTTTGACTGTAATTATAGCGAGAAAGGGCGAAATTAAATCATGAAGAACGATAAAAGTCTTGCCTTATAATTTAACAGTAAATTCTCGACTCAAGAAACATTTGATGCGAGAATTCACGTTTTCTTCATGCCCAATTAATTCACAATGCCAGAATATTTATGGAGTATAATACGATAATTAATAAAATAATTTCAAATCAATCAGTCTTTTGGGAAAAGTCAGAAAAGAAAAGACAAATTTTGAGAAATTTGAGAAATTTTGACAAATTAACGATGGAAGTTGATGATTAAAAGAATTATTGAATTCAATGATTAAATTAATAAACCAAACAGCATCTCTGCACTATTTGTTTAAAGTCGAAAAAAAAATTTCTTATGCGCAAAAAATGGCCTAACGAGATAAAAGTAGAACGTAAAAATGTAAAGTAGTTCGCAAAAAATTTATCCATACCTTGAAAAAATCGATTTTATGTTTATAAAAAAAGCTTGCAGGATAAGTAAAATAAAGAGTTCCAGGCCAAATATAAACGAAGTATAAATCATAATAATCCAGTATCGAAAAGTCAAGGACCAGGGAGAAAAAAAGAGCTAGAGAGAGAGAGAGAGAGAGAGAGAGAGAGAGAGAGAGAGAGAGAGAGAGAGAGAGAGAGAGAGAGAGAGAGAGAGAGAGAGAGAGAGAGAGCAAAAACACTCGACGTTGATGAGAAGCAGAATAAATATAAAATTAAATTTTAATTATGTCCCAAGAGTTTTTTATACGAGAAAATAAAAAGGTATTTTTCGTGTCTCTATGAATGAGATTAACATTCGAAGGGGGTCGTCTTTCGCTCATTCGTGAAAGCTTGTTCCCTGGGGTGCGAGGCCGAGCAAACTTTTGCGTTTCTTTATTCATTCGTTCATCACGACTCTTCAACGTGATGAATGCCTCACCAGGCAAGAGTCTATTTGGAATCGAATCCATGAAAATAAATTTGTTTTTCGATACAATTCGAGCAGGAAAAATCGTACTCCTCGTGTCAGCAGTGTCACGATCATTAGGAAAATTTGAAGGTATCTTCAAATCTAAACATTTTATTTTTAGCCTTTGATTGATAACTCATCAATATTATTGTTGTTAAATTTTCATTTTCATTTTTGAGGCGTCTAAATTAAACAAAATATACAATCGATAAATTTGACAGAATTTCGAAAGGTTTCAAAGATGATTTTTTATTTATTTTTATACTGCTTTCACCAGAAAAATCATAGGGAATGAAAAAAAAAGTCAATAAACAAATGATGAAATAAATGATTTCATCGCTTTATGTGTCTTTTTCACTGCATAATCTCGTCCAAATCAACGAGAAAGTTGCTGGATCGATTTTGGAGATTCCGTGCGAATTTCCATCGTGAATTCGGACTACTCGAGTCGGAATCAAACGTGATAACTTTGGCCACGATGTATGCAAAGGAAATGGGCTTAAGAACGATTGGAATTTCTCTGAATGTGCATATAATCTATAACTAATGCCCTATATTCGGTTATACATATATATATACAGTCAGCTGTAGATTTTGACTTGGACTTAAACGGTGTTCGCCATATTGTTTTTGGGAAACTTAGATTACGAGAGTACTCCACCTTGTTTGTTTTATGTATACATAATTAGCTTCGTTCGCTTTAGAGAACTTGAAAAGGATATCAAGAGAGAGAGAGAGAGAGAGAGAGGGTAGAGAGAAAGAGATAGATAGATATATTTATTTATTCATAGCGAATCCATAGAAAGAGAGAGAGAGAGAGAGAGAGAGAGATCGCGAATTTTTGAGATTTTAAAGCAACACACTAATTTACGACTAGAAAACTACCAATCTTAACGACAAAGCCTAATTAGAACGTTTGGTAGTCAAAAGTTTTTTTTTTTTTCAAAATATTAAAAACCAACTTTTGGGCGAAGTTAGTTCATTTATTTTTCAATGATTTCACTTAATAAGTAGCTTAATTGATGCTTATTCGTCACGTGGGTTTCCTCATTCCTCATGGGTTAGGGTTAATCGGACAAACACATTAAGTTTTGTGCAGATTTTCATTCTAATCGGTATCAGTTTGAAGTGAATCGTTTTTGGTAGCGATTGCTTGTGCAATTACGACATTCAGTAGTGATCGAAAAAAAAAAAAAATTTCGATCCCTTGATCGGGGAAGTCTCAAGGATTCCCTTGACGATTGATCCTGAAATGTCAAAAATTTCTCATTATTTACTATTTTTGGCTGCGAATTACCGGATCCTGGTGGCGATAAAGTATATATGGTTTACGTATTGACGGAGCCGAGGCCTGGAAAAAGGCATTTTGAATTTAAAAAAATAGACTTTTTCGATGCCTGACTAGGAGAAGTATGGAGAGGACTCCCTTGGCGATCGCTCCTCAAAGAAAAAAAGAAAAATTTTATCCACTATTATTGACTAGGAATGATCGGTGCGATCCCGATCGTGATTAGGAAATTCCGATCCCCTTTGGGAAAATGTCGGATTGATTGCCGTTCTCGTTAATAGCGAGGACGATATAGTGGGGATCATGCAGAGGATACGCTTGGCGAGCTTCTCGCTTTTTGATTTTTTTTTGGAACTCTGCCAGGCTCGATGAGACCGAAAGAGACGGACTATCGTGGAGCGGCAGATTTTCTTTCATCATTTTTTTTTTTCGTTCTCTCTCCGGTTTTTCGCAAAATTTCAACAATGAGGGGGGGTTTGGGTTTCACAGGATTTTTTGTCGGATGAGCCGAGGGCAGCGAAGAGCGTCACACAAGGTTAACCGCGAAAATTACTGCGAGAAGGGTGGAAGAGTTGAAAAAAAACGTTAAAAAAAAAAACGACCACCGCGGTATACGAAATGGTTCAATGAATTAACCAAATGACTAAATTTGCGAAGATAAAATCACGTTGATCTCGATTCCGGGGCAGAAATGACGCTGGTTGTTGGTTATTGAAAATGAACTGAGATTGAGAACCAAACGGAGATATTAACTCTTTGGCTAATTCCTCTCGTCCAAAACACTCTCACTCTTGATTTCCATACGTATATCAGGATGGTCGATCTTTCTGATTTGTTTTATTATTCTAAATTTGACGCTGTACCCGCCAGAGAAGGTAACTAATTAAGGCCGTCCTCTAGTTTCTCGGGTCGAAAAAATCGATTTTTTTTTTTTTTTCATAAATCACATCTACAACATGTGTAGAAAATGTGTGCCTGACTTCCAAGAAGAAGAGGAAGGCCTATTGTATGGTCCAGGCATAGCAGATTGACGGTGAGATGAAATTTTTAGTATAAATCACATGCGCGAACTTTCAAACGCGTTTTTCTCGAAACACCATTTTTCGAAACGGTAACCACGATATTTCAGAAACTATTGCACCGATCTTGTTCAAATTTATACAGCATCTTTAATATGTTATAAGCCAGCGATTGAACTAGGATTATCATGATTGCTTCGATAGTTTTTTTCGTACGAGCGAAAAACTTAAGAAAAAATGAGTAAAAAATAGAATGTAATTTTCAAAAGTGTATAAAAAAGTCAATTTTTGTAATTTAGAATTCACTCTAGTTCAATCGCTAGTCTTGAATATGAAGATTAAAATGTCGTTTGGTTTTTTGATTTCAGATAAGCAGAACAGCCGCAATCTTGGTCACCGTCAAGCACCTCTTTTACTTGATGTCTTCCTGTCGGCCACTATAACTGCTATTCTATTATATATTTTGACTTCAAAAAATTTGTAAAGCTTATTTAAATGTTAATAAAGATTATGCAAAAATAATGAGATTGATTATTTCGATGCTTTGCCCGTAAAAAAATTATTGAAAAAGCCATAAAAAAAAACAGCCGAGAAACTAGAGGACGGCCTTAAAAAAAAAAGAAAAAACCTCGTATAACCTTATCAAGATCAGAAAACATTTGGAGGTTGCTATTCAATTTTTAGGATAAATTTTATATAGCTGGAGCATATTTTTGAATTAACAGTTGAATTCGTGCCTTACTTTTTCGGGAAAGCAATATTTTTTTTTTTTTCCAAAATCTCATTCGATTTTATCGAAAAATATGTCCTGAGGAAATGGCATATATTATGGCCAAAATGTTTTGGTTATAGGAATTAAAAAAAAAATGGATTCGAAAAATGATAAGCTGCTTATAAATATATGGATGTTCAATATGGTTTTGATTAATAAGTATATTGAATGTGATTGTGGATATAGATTTTCGGATAGTCGTAGAGCCATCCAAGTTTTGATTTCGCTTCTATGTGTATAGCGATAGCTCACCGTCTTCTTGAGAAAAGAACATCGATAACCAATTTCATAAAATCAATATCGCGAAAATTAGTTTTTTCTACCACAGTCAGCTCATACTTTGCTTCTTCCTACCTTTCTGTTTCGCTTTCTCTCTCTCTCTCTCTCTCTCTCTTCCTCTCTGTCTCTCGCTCCTATCAGTTCTCCTGTAGTTCTCCTGTAGACTTTTCATAGTATAGACTGACACGTATAAAAAAACTGCACAAATTATAGGGTTTTTTTTTTTTTTTTTTTCGAAAATTGACCGCTATTTTATTTTATTTTTGTCATCAAGTTTTTTTCACCCTTCGTAAAAGAAAATTCGTAAAAGACTAGCAATTTTGTATTTGCTATAACTATTTTCTCTTTTTTTTTGCCCCCGTCTCACGAGAAAAATTTACTCAAAAGTATTATATGCGTATCGACACGTTTCATCTGACCAAAGTTTCTTGCCTGCATATCCGTCGGTTCATTCACATTTCATATTCATTGTATTTGACACAATTTTTCCCGGTTTACGGGTCGTGAATCGCGCCTCACCTCATCTCTTCGACGTTCTTCCTATTTTCTACTTTTCGCTTTATATACATAATAGTCGTATCCTCCTCTCGTCGGATATATTTCTCGAGCCAAATTCACCTTCGGATTTTCCGGATTTTACTTCTCCGTGTGCGTATTAAATCAGGAATTTCGACTCTCCAGCCGACACTGGCAATGTAAGTGAAACTCGAAATTACGAGATCCTCGATAGTATACGCTGATCCCGAGGGAATTGTCATCGCTCGATATGATAAAAAAGTACAATATATATTGCTATCAGTTTGTCAGTTGAAACGTTCAATTTGCATTATTGTTGCGAGCAACAAAAAAAAGTGAATTAAGGCAATTCTTTCAGGGAATTATATTCGAAATAATATTTGATTGATAATTAGCAATTTTTTAAATTTCCGTCCCTCGATCTCTTTGATATTTCTTGCTAGAGACTTTTATCTCTTTGGCTATATTGAAAATAGTCAAATTTTTGAAATTCTCCCATCGATCGACCTCATATTTTCCGGGCATCCCGAGGGCTGGGGGGGGGGAGGGATTTCTATCTGTCTTTTTAATAAGAATCCATCCTTCTCTTCCCCCAACCCTCTTTGCCTTTCTCGCACGTCGAAATATACTCTGGCTCCTTGCGATAATAGTGATATACGTCTTCGGGTACGATAGCTTCACGTGCTATCGGGACACTTGTGCTTAAACGATATGAATATGGCCATAAAATAAACGTACGGAAGGAACAAAATGAAAAATTTTCTTATTCAACATTTTTTTTTTTTTTCAAATCCATTTATTGATTTATTCGACGAAATAACTCTTTGCCCGAAAAACTTTTTCATTCTTCCTTTCGTGAAAAATAATTAAAAAAACAAAAACAAAAACAACAAATTCGATACATTGGGATCTTTAAAATATTGCTGAAGCATTATTTGTTGAAACGAAATAAATGGAAAGAAATAAATAGTTCTTCTGAATATTTAATTAACGGAATTAATTTTTGCACTGTTCATTAATTATTTTTTCCATTAAAACTTGCCATTGATTTTTATTTTTCGTCACTAAAAAAATGAACAACTTTCGAGCTTGAAAATTCTTCAAAAATTATTATTTTATGTTATTATTATTTTTTTTTTTTTCATTGAAATAACTCAAACTCTTTTTCACTTTCATGCTGAGCATTTTTCTCTTTCACGTAATAAAAATTATCGTATTCAAATATTAATATGGATAGCGTGTGTCAACTCGTTTCTTTTTTCCACGACATACTCATCGGTAACTTTCAAACTTGATAAAATGAGAGAAATCCTCACGAGAGCACTTGGGAAATTTTTTTTTCGTGAATACACATACACACCCGCACACAGATTGAACGAGATAAAGTGGTGCAAGGGATGTATAAGAGGCGAAGGAGAAAATATGCGCTGCTCGAGGTATAGAGTCAAAATTCTCCCTCACATCAAACTTCCCTATCCATTCGTTTTCCTGTTTATAAGAGCCAAACGTATATGAACGATCGTGATGGATGCAAATTTTACGAGTTTTTTTTTTTTTTTTTCGAGTGGCGTTGATGAATAAAAAATCGCGGATTTTTTTCGCAAGATTCGTGACAATCCAAGGGCTGGTATGAGCAAAGCAACGAGACGAAAAGAAAGGTACGAGGGAAAAAAAAAAAAAAATCAAAAAGGTCTCATCTCGAGTTGTTGAAGGAGACGAAAATCGCGAGTTTCATAAAATTCTACTCTTCGTTCTCAAGCCTTGCGCGTATCGCGTAATCTCACGGTCCTTTATAATACAAACGTTTGAAAGGACGCGACTGATGTACAGAGAGAATTTCAGCTACGTTGGTACTCTTATCAAAGTGTGGATGTGCATATATATGAATGTAGCTGGTCCATAAACCATGAAAAGACGAGAGATAGAGAGAGAGAGAGAGAGAGAGAGAGAGAGAGAGAGAGAGAGAGAGAGAGAGAGAGAGAGAGAGAGAGAAAGGATGAAAAAAAGGATCAACCTTCTCGTTTTTCTAAAAACCACGTCTCTGACGAAGCACAGGACATTCGTCACGGAGAATAAAAGGAGCCTGGCATTTTTTATTGTTTGGCTGGGGAAATGAAAAATGAATTATTAAACACAGGGCTTCCGGTTTAATGCAATTTTTAAAAGATAAATAACGTTTAAGTAGCCGTAAGATCATGCAAAAAGCGATGAGGAACTCCGACGACCTTGGTATAATAGGACATATCGAAGCTTGTAGAACATTCGGTGCAAGTGCATCAAACTCGGTAATTACTCGATTCAGAAACGATTTTATAGATTTTTTTTTTTGCATTGGGCTTCTAATTCAACCGTTGGTGCGTCGAAATTTCAAGAAAATTCTATGAAAACTTAAAAGTGTGGACAAGAAATGTTATGCGCTTGCGCTTGAAAGAGGCGCCAGTGAAATACTATTCAGATTATCCACGGTCACGTAAATTTTCCAGACAATGTCATTTCTCTAATTTTCCACGCAAAGGAACGAATAAATTCTCGTTCGATAGGGTTTCCATCCGTCTCGGGCCTAATGATCAGATTTTGCGGAATTGAGCTGTACAATAATTATCACATCCATTTCTGTTTTATGATTCTCGGGTTTTAGCTAAAAATTCACATTTCTATAATGAATTTTTATATTTTCTTGCTATTATAGACTGCAGATAGAGGTCTCCAGAATTATCTGTTCAAATTTAAAATAAATCGGTGCCATAGTTTAGGAATGGCATTTTCACAAAAGCTAACGATTTACCGCCAGAATCGACAAGACAAAGTTCTCACAAATGCACAATGTGAAAAATCCGCAATAGCGATCCGATCTTGATGTCTCATGGCTCATCTTATTCGACGAAAGATTTTCCTTGATTCGACTGAAAGATACATTCATGAATAATCAGGACTTCGTTGCTCTTTGAACTTGAAGGTTAATGTACAATGAACGAATGCGGTCTTAATTTTTTGAAAAACAAGGATCATTCCATTTTCGCTCAAGCGATCTCGTGGATAATTTTTCAAAAAATCGAACGAGCTATGGAAAATTAAAAACATATACGGCTATTGTGGATTTTTTAATGAAAAAAATTAATACACATAATTTTCGTTATTTAAATCCCTATATATTTTATCTCTTCAAGAACGTCAATCTATCAATGTAAATTAATGTTGTAAAGAATGTAGAAATTTTTTTCCGAATTATGTCGGATGTTGCTCCATGGAAGAAAAAAAAAAAAATGAGAGACGAAACAGAAGGTGGATGATGAGCTCGAGTGAGTCTCCGTGGAACTGTCAATTCAAAATGTCAGTATTTCCAATCTCGTGACGTCAAATTGATCGTACGAAAACGTTAATCCTGTCTCTCCCTCGTTATGCCCTTTCATCGATGAGAATCTCCCTTTCACTCGGTCTCGCGAGAATTTTCGAATGAGGGATGAAGCGAAGCGCCAGGACCATCGCAAGGACGATAAATCTCTCGCAGCCAAAGAGCTGCGAGAGGCCGTCAACTGTGAGAAAATTGGTCAGTGCCGATGTCGCCGAACCTTGTCCCACCCTTGGGTCCTATGAGCCCTCCAGACCCGTTACCGTCAGGATATGCACGCGAAAGGAATTGGAGAGAAGTTGCCCACCCAAGGTCAATAATTCGATGAATTACTTGATAATTTATTCCAATAGTATAATTATATTTATTATCAATTAATAATAATTAATGGTTAATTAATCATTCACTAATAAAAATCATTAAATGCTATCAAATAAAAAAATAAGATAAAATTGTGAACTTGAAGTTTACATAATCCTTTCGCTCACTATAAGTATCTCGAGAACGTTTCTTTCCGATAATTTAATCACAAAATTATTTGGTTAATAAAAAAAAAAAAACAAATCTCTTCAATATGAAACAATTTGATTTCGGGATAAGTATAGAGTGTAATTTCTTTATTTGTCAAGGAGAAATACGAATTTTTCGAAAATTAACATGAGCAGTAAATTAGGAAATTTAAATGCATTAAAAAAAAAAACATTCAGAACATTTTATTGGCAAACGATTTAAAAGACCGTTTTTATGAATGAATTTTTGAGAATTATTATGGTTGAGACTCAATATTTCTCGTATTTTCGATGCATTTGTTTTTTTTTTTCAATTTGGCTAAAAATTTCCATCACATACGTAAAAAAAAAAAAAATTGATACGTAATGAGGATTGATAAGAGTATGTATTAAGGATTTAATAGCCGTAGAATCATGTCCAAATACAGGTGAATGTTAAAAAAATTATTTGTGCAACATAAGCAAGGTGAACTAATTACCCTCTGTTTGGTTCGATAAATATAGAGTGAATATGGAAAGAGATAAACGACTATCAATTTACATAGAGATTGCCTAGTTTATCGCAATTGCCCAGAAGGTGAATTTTTCCATCAATTTTTTCAATTACCCAAAGCACGTTCAATATTTTTCAAAATCAATTACTGCGAATTACAGCAATTTTTTTAAAATATTATTGCTTAATAAGTTAAAAAAAATGATCTTAATCGTAAAATTATTTAAATTCTTTTCATTATTGTAAAGTTTAACCAGAATCCTTTACGCTTAAATTATCAAAAATTCTTTACCCTAAAGAATGGATGTGTACAAAATTTAAATCCTATCGTTAAAGCAGATTTTCCAATAAACAAAAAAAAATCAAATAAAACCTCAATGAATATTCACGTCCGGGACGATTGCGATACCGCAATGTCGATGCAAATTTACAGTTATTAATTTTTCTCATGTTAAATTATACATTTATTAGATCGAAAAAAATTGTATATACATTATACATATATATAATATGCACTGTGCACAAATAATGTTTTAAATTATTTACAACTTTTCGGACAAGACTGTACGGCCAGTATATCCTTGAGGGTAAAATATCGGAGGTCCAGGTCGTAATCAAGATCGTAATTTTAGTGCTCTGCTTACAGCTCAAAAGGGCCCTTTTGGGTCACTTGATTATCTTCGAACCCGGTACTTCGCATTTGCGGGTACGTTGACAGAATTCTGAACCAATGCGGTGCACTTCTCGTACACATCGACCGTTAGCGAACAAAAGGGCGCGATCTGAATGATTTTATACGCGAATCTACCATGGGTCCCGTCTTGTTGTTTGTCAACGCTCGATGTGCGTGCGTCTATTGGGAAATTTGAGGCTGATATGTCGATACATTTACGTGAAATTAGCTTCGACGTTCGAGTTTCATATATATAAGGTGGCGTGAAAGGGAAGGATACATGTATGTATAACCCTCCTCTCCTTTATATGCATACAGGCAGGTCGATGAGTCGCTAATGAAGGAGGATATTCCTCAAGGACTATGTATAACACTTATTCGTTACAAACACGTATATATGTATACCACTATACATGGTAAATTTCAGATAGATAGAGGCAAGAGAATAGCTGGGGTATGTCCTTGTATGTATATGTAGATCCACGAGAGATTCGATCGACCCTCTGGCGAATATTCTCCAATCTCTATTGGCAATTGCATACGTGCGAGCGAAGGCTACGAGTAACTCATTGGTCCGAACAAGAGGATATATACGTGGTCATTTAAATGTTAAAAAAAAATTAACATACATTTTTTATGACAAAAAAAAAGACAATCGTGAGAAATAAAGTACCGGAATTCTTTTATTGCAGAGAATCCGTGCCATTGCTCTCATTTTGTATAAAAAGAAAATTCATGAAAATAAGTACTCGATATTTTTATGTGCAAAAAAAAGTAAATCGCACAATTAAATTCTTAATTCTTAATGAGCATGTTTGGATAACACGAGGCAATTAAATCGGTTAAATTTTGGACCGAGAACAATCGTAATTGATAAAGATTTTTTGTGAAAATCATCCAAATAGTATTTTGATTATTATTATTAATTTAGTTATTTATTTATGTAAAATTATACGATCGTAGCTGCTCGTGAAATGTGAGTTGTATTTATGAAAAAGTTTCAGAATGCAACAATGCATGACATCGCTCGATTGTAATTATTTACGAACTGTAAAATATTGAGACAAGACGAGTATCCTGTTAAATCCTGGAAAATCGTTTCGTATAAATCGATTCGTATAAAAGTAGAGGGATGACAAATTATTTTGTGGAAAATTTTAAAAATTCATAAAATCTGAACACCTTTGTGGATTTTCGCAAGATTCTCTGCAAAGGATTCCTTCTTTTTTTTTTCATTTTCCGCACATTACTGGGATGTTTAAGCTTGAGCTGGAAATTTATGAAAGTTATAGAGCAAACGCGGACATATTTTTGAAAAATTTTGAAATACCACAAAAATTGAAAATTCTCGAGTAATTTTGACGAAAAATCGAGCAATTGCGAGGGAGCGTGTTTTACGGGGGGGGGGGGGGTATAGGGCTATTTAATTACTCAATGCGTTCTCGAGATACACTTTTTTTTTCTTCACAAAAGTCAAGTTTTTGTGCAAAACAAATATCGTCCAATCCAGAGCTAGGCAAAGTACTTGAAAGTACTTCAAGTACAAAGTGCAAAGTATCGTAAGTACTTGAAGTACAGCGTAATATAAGTACTTGAAGTAATCGTGTATTTTAAGTACCAAGCACCTGAAGTACTAAATATGTGAAGTACTTGAGGTACCAAGTACTTGAAATACGTCAAGTGTCAAGTATCAAATACTTTTCAAGTTTTCAGGTATACACAAGTTCTAGTACTTATATTTGATTTCTTACGTACTCCTTAAGCTCATTTGATTCTGATTCGAGTACTTTTTGTATCAAAACGAATTTTCACATTGTGCAATTCACTCAGGTTAGGCAGATCGAAACGGAAATATTAAAGCGAAGAATTAGAAATAATTAAAAAAATTGCATTGACGTTTGCAATTAAGATTTATTTAGCTTCAGATTTGAAAAAGAAAAAATGAAGAATATAATACACGAATTTTTAAAAACGGATCTGTGCATTGACAATGACACCGTAACTACCGTTGCTTGAGCCTTTGAACGGTATTAAAAAGTACTTCAAAGAGTATTAAAAAGTAATTTAAACGGTATGAAAAAGTATTTGGTACTGGAAAAAGTACTTGAAGTACAGGAAAGTACTTGAAAAATTAAGTAAAATATTTGAAATACTTTTAAAGTACTTTGTACTTCAAGTACTGTACTGCCAGTACTTCGCAAATACCAGGTAACTTGAAGTACAGCTCTGGTCCAAGCTGTGAATATTTTTTTGTGAGTGAAAGAAAAAAAAAAAAAATTCCTACACAAAAGCTACAAAAATTTATCCATCGATCCTACGATCGACACAGCTCTTTCATTTTCTTCGGTAAATCTAATTGATTGAAAAAAATCAAAAAATTGTCAAATTTAGCTCTGCGACTGTCCGCCCAAAGGTCCACCACCGTCGAGGCGAAAGTTAATTGGTATTTGGGCGAAACTTTTGTCGAAGAGCGCGATAGCAGGTGGCCTCGTATATTGGACCTCGGCCGAGGGTATCTGGGGCGGTAGCAAAGAGACCGAGGATCTTTATTATCGCATCGTCGAAACCGTTGCTCCCGTACTTCCGGAACTTCCCGATCTCGACGAGGCAATATTTACACTCGAAATTGAATTTTAAAATTTACAAACGATTATTCGGAAAATTAAATACAACAAAAATACAAAAAAAAAAAAAAACAGATGAAGCTGCCGCATCTGGATAGCATGAAGCACGGAATTTACGAGGCTTACAATCATTTCGTGTGCAGCATAATCGGTGGATTGGCAGAAATTCCAACGGCGATAAAAGAGAAAATTTGCAACGCGTTGTTTTCCTGTGAAACTTCCGATGGGGAAAAGTGCGATGAGCCTAAAATTAGCGAAGATTCGAAAAATCGCGAAAACCATAATTCCGAGGAGTAGAAGATTTTCGTTTTTTACAAGTTTTATTATTCGACGTTATACGAAGAGACAAAAAACTTTATTTTATGGTGTCAAGTAAATTTTGGTAAATCTCGTTACGGATCGCTGTGTCATATGTATATTTATTAAATTAAGGTTTTACGTGAAATTTATAGTTTCTCCCGATAACGCAATCGTTATATATAGCTTTGGATTTTATTTAACGGTTCGCCCCGAGTTTCTTATCGTTGTATCAGGGGGATGTGTAATAATATAGAAAGTCCGGTTTTATGGGGTGTAAGGAATGAAGCCCGAGGGTCGGGGGAGAAAAAAAAAGGAGCGTCGCCAGCGAGGAATCACGTACGAGGGGAAAAATTTATGAGAATCGAAGAAAAAGGGTTGAAACGGATATATAGAAGATTGGGAGGATCGAGAGAGCGAGTGAAAAGAAAGAAACCGAGAGAGCGACGAAGATTCGGGGCTGATCGCGCAAGCCATACCTCTTTCTCTCGGTTAAATTCCGACGCGATGTTCTCCCTGTATCGTTCGACATATAAAATATAGACTGTATAATTTCTCGTCGATTTCAGGAGCTTCGTTTTTTTTTTTTTTTTCCCGAGACCCGAGCACCATATTTTACTTCTGTCAAGATCGCGTTATTTCAAGCATTAATCGGAGAAGTGCGAGAGCATCGTGTTCTACTCCACTGTTGAGGACATTCGCGGCTAAAAATCATGACATTCGTTTATTTATTGTTTTTGAAATCCCTCAAAAATTGCGTAATTTTACAGCTTATAATTATAATCCTTGAAAGATTTGAGTTTGATTTATTTATTCATTCATTAAACCGTGAATATTATTCGACATTCGTTTCAGTCCGAATGATTGCAGTAATTTTTTTTTTCATTGGTCAACGTAGATTTATTAGAACGAAGAAAAGGCAATTAAAAAAAAAAAAAAGGAAACTTTTTTTCAAACAACCGTACGACGAGAACGTTATTTCCGTCCCCTTTCCCACATTATCACAGCCTAATAGCATATTTTGTGTCCGGATTATTTCAGCTTTTCTCTCCTACGGATAGACCTCTCGCTTCGTTTTTTTACTCACTTTTTTTTTGCTCGGCAGTAAGCTCATCGCGGCGAGTGATTCTCGCTTGAAAATCGTTAATGCATTGACCTCTACTCTCTTTTTTTTTTTACCACGATTTTCTTTTAGCGAATTTTCCACAGTTGCTGTATAACTCTCGGGCTCTTTTACCTCGTCGATTATCGGAAATATATTATAATTATTATTTTTTTTTTTCACGATCTTAGCTTCGGTGTCAACTCGTTCCGCGCTTATCACTCTCGTCGTCGCTCGTGAAAAACGAATCAGTGGAAAATTATCAGGCAAACGTGACGAGAGGCTTGAGGGGAAGGAAAAAAAAATGTCATTAATCTTTGTCGATGACGATGACGTTATATTCGTGAGAGTTTCTCGTCTGATCACGCATTTACTTTTACTACTTTCGTTCCACCTATTTTAATTTTAATTTTCTTTTAACCCTTTGACAGCTGAGTTTTTTTGGAGCGTGCATTTGGCAAAGTTGGTACATGGTGAATCTGAATTTATGAGTACCCAATGTGAGAAAAAAAAGTTATTCCAGAATTTTTCTACCCTCAGAAACTACCCTCAAACGAAGAAACCACCCCAGTCGCTTGAAATTATCTTAATTTAATTTCCCATCGTTCGATTCTGCCATAAATTGAGGAAAAGTCATTTCAGAACACGTAGTGGGATTCTGAAGAACTTACGGATCAATCAACCCTTATGAACTACTTCTCAATTGAGATAAATTCACCCCCCAATGGATAAAATGTTATCATCTCATTTTCTATTATTTTATCCTGATCTGAATCATAAATACGAGGGTTCCAGAACACATGAGCGTATTCTGAAGGACTTACGGATAATTCAAACCCTTACGAACAACCCTTCGGTTGGGAAAAATTCACCCGCAACGCATAAAACGTGATTATTCATTTTCTATTATTTCATCCTCATCCAAATCGGAATATGAGTATCCTGGAACACGAGAATATATTCTGAGGAACTTATGGATCATTTCAACCCCTATGAGAATCCAACGTCACCATACAAGCGGCACCCCAATTCGCGAGAGGCAAGGGGACTCACGTTCAAAAAGTACCCCGAACTCACTAATGACAGTTGATTTTTAGGTGCATCACAATTTCTAGGGGTTGTTTTTGATGTTTTGTTACTGTTGGGGGTAGTTTTCGATTCAGATTTTCTTGCTACAATTTATTCATTTGTTTTCAAAAATTTATATGAACTAAACATCAGTAAAAGTGCATTTTCAGGCGCATCACCACTGATAGGGGCGGTTTTTGATGTTTTGTTACTGTTAGGGGTGTTTTTTGATTCGGATGTTCTTGATACACATTTTCCATGCGTTTTCGAAAATATTTATAGGAACTTAACATCAATGGAAGTGCATTTTTGGGCGTATCACTATTTATAGGGGTGGTTTTCGATGTTTCGTTACTGTTAGGGGTAGTTTTCCATTCGAATATTCTTGCTACAAATTTTTTATGTGTTTTAAAAAATATTTATGAACTGAGCATCAATGAAAGTGCATTATTGGGCGTATCACCTTTGCCAGGTGTGGCTATCGATATTTTATTACTGTTAGGGGTGGTTTTTGGTACGGAAATTTTTGCTACAAATTTTCGATGTTATTTCGAAGCGTATACTTGAGATCGTGACTCTAAAAAAAATGTTGCCTGAAAGTTATGCTCATTTCGGATCATAAAAATTTGTATGAGTTTTTTTTACATTATAATCGAACATTCTGCCAAGTTTCGTATTTTTCTGTCCATCAATTCTATTTCCTGCGTTACTTCCTTAAAGGATTAAATTCGTCATTTTATTTGTAAAATTTATTATTCCATTGAATAAGAAATCGTCTTTTATTGATTTTTTCTTTTATAATACAGAAGAAAATAATCATAAAAACATTAATAATTATTCAAAGCGGTAATGAATATTCTGAATTATTTTACTTGGTAATGACAATGATGGTAAAAACAAAAAAAATGACTTCTCCAATCTGTCGAAATGTTTTTTAAGTTTCAACAAAGATCTATAAGGACGAAAAAGCTTTTATTATCGAAAGACAAATTGACAGCGCGAACGAGATAAACTTTCCGAGATCGTCGTTCATTCTCCACCGTATTTTCATCTACGATATGATTTTTTTTTTTGCATTACTTTTTATTTTCTTTTATTTATTCAGCGAGCGCGCGTGCGATGTCTCGGCCGAGATGACGTGACGTAGAGCGTTTCACGAGGGTGAACTTGCGCCCGAGCACACGCGACGAGATTAGAATTACACCGTTGTTTCATTCATTTTTCTTTTCTTTTTTTCGCAAGCTTCCCGAGAGTGCACTCGAGGGATCTCCTCGGGGCTGCATCTTAAACGTTTTTCTCGTATAGCACGCCACTATAAACCTTACCTTCTTTCCTCTTTTACTCTCTCTCTCTCTCTCTCTCTCTGTCTTTTCGTTGGACTCGTAGCCGGAGATAACGAAAAAAAGACAAATGCAGAAAGGAAAAACAAAAAAGTATTCGTAAATCCAACGTCAAGATAATGCGTCGATGTCAAGGGCTTATCCGCACTACCAGCATCCTTATCTCATTGAGAGGTAGAGAGAGAGAAAGGGAAAGAATTTTATTTAATTTCGCTGCCAAATCACGAAACTCTTTCGTGACGTCAACGTTTCATTAAAAAAATTCCCACCACTCGACAGCTTGACAAAAAAATTCTCGGCTAATTGTACAAAAAAAAAAATGGCTCACTCCGCGTACTCGACAGAAAAAAAATAATAAAATGAGACATTACTATTATTAAAGTGAAGAAAATTAATTACTCTCACACCGCAGACGATCTAAAATGGTCACAGACGAGTATCTCACGTTAAAAAAAAAAATATATTTATTGTTTTAATTATTTAAATAATTTATTCATCGTCAATCCGTTCACTAAAGTAACCTGTCCTTTCGTGCATATATTTTCTCTTTATTTCGTGAATTAAGTGATTATATTTTTCTGCATTCTATGGGAAAAAAAATCTCCAAAATTAATGTAACGAAGTTTTTCTTTTTTTAATTCAAGAATTCGTATGAATTTTCCAGTTATTCATGAACAATTTCACTGCCACTTTTTTTTTTTTAAACACGCGAATCAATGTTTTCACATATTTTCGAAAAATTGAGTTGATAAAAAAAATTTAGAATTTGCCTCCTCAATTAGATTGAAAAAAAAAAAATGCATAATAATTAATTATTGTGGATTTGTCAACACTTACCTTGATCCCATTTCTCTCAATTCCAGACCTCGAATGCATTTTCCTTTCCTATCTGTATAAATAATTTTGGGTCCTCGCAGATGAAGCTCCGGTTTTGTATGAATAAAAAATTTCGTGATTTTTATGCCAGAGTGCTTGAGATGTGTCAAAAATCGTCTGACGATTCAAAACCGATGGGGAAGCGCCAAATTTAAAAATCCCTGCGTGCTCATATCAAGGGAGCTTC
The DNA here is from genome assembly GCA_963564615.1 of Rhorus exstirpatorius. Classification (NCBI taxonomy): domain Eukaryota; kingdom Metazoa; phylum Arthropoda; class Insecta; order Hymenoptera; family Ichneumonidae; genus Rhorus; species Rhorus exstirpatorius. The sequence goes on from OY751315.1 coordinate 37,705,703, forward strand.
GTTAGCGAGATAAAATAATGCGAGGAAGCAAATGTGCAAATTTCTAATTAACACGGTTCTTTTTTTTTTAATTTCAATTTTCAAATATAATTAGAAAATTTTCAATAATTCGTTGCAAAGTTGTCACTCGATCCTCTCCGAACACGATGAATTTTGATCGACGATCGGTCGAGCTGTGAAAATTGCACAATTTGGAGCAATAAATAACAAAAATCTCGACAGTTAAATGTTTTTATTCAGATCGAAACTTTAGTATTATCGTTTACCGTTGTCGTTATTATCGTTACTATCGTTATAATTGTTATATACATAATACGAGTTATTAGACGATATGCGGAGCGTGTCGGATATGGAGTCGTCTATATAAAGACAATCAACTTTAAAGTACAATGTCAATCGAATTTTTACACGGAGTTTGTAGGATTATTTACAAGTTTTTCTATTTTTTTCGTTTATCTTCTTCGTCATTGTATATACTTTCTCGTTACGTCACCTAACATTCGATTTTCATTGCTCTTTTTTTCTCCTTTAAAATTTTTGTTTTTTATTTTTCTTCTTCAATTCATCGCGTCCCGAAGCTTTTGCCAAGACCAAAATTTCGTGTATATATGCGATAAAACAGATTCACAAGAGAGAGAGAGATTCATGCACGATGCTCGATTGCCTCGATTTCTTTTTGAACGTCAAAGAAACGAACGGGTGAATCTTCAAGGGAGAAAAGTTGGCTCGAATCGAAATATTCCTTTTCATTCACGCGACACACACCCGCACACATGCACACACGCGCACGCACACAATCAAAAGTCTAAAATGCGTGCTCGCAAAATTTCGTTAGAATGATTTATATGTACAGCGATACGATATTTATTAACGATTTTACCTTTTTTTTTTTTTTTCGTCTCTCGTCTCGTTCTTCGATCATTCGGCATTTTTGTTTTTTTTTTCCATTTCTCGCACGAGTTCGTTACACATTTTTTAATCATTCAGGGATAATTTTATATGCGATTATGAAAAAAAAAAAAAATTATTTCTCGGTCGTAAAATTTTTCTCAAATATCGATTTTTAATTTTCGATTTAAAAAAAATTATCTAAAGAGTTCTAGGTCACAAAAATGATGAGTGAACTATGATGAACGGTTGTACCAATCCTTTCTGTACATTATTTCCCTCCCTCTCTATCGCTCTTATATTTCTGGTGATGGCCAGAGATCGCAAGAATGTCCTCACGAAGATCGAGGAATTCGATCTGCACCGATCGAGGAACGAACGTTTAAATGTCAAACTTAATATTTTTCTCTCTCATTCTGATGGATTGTACTGAGACCGACAGATGGCTCTCTGGACGGTGAAAAAGTGCACTTTAACGCGCAGCGAGGGTTACATCCAGGGTGTTTGAACGACACACATACACACACACACACACACACACCCACAGATTTTTTTTTTCGCTCAATCGTGTCTCGACAAGTGATCGTTCCCGGGGCATAGTCGCGTCCGTATTCACGCCGTACTTCCTGCTATATACGAATAATTTACCATCTCTGCACATTTCACAGTCGACAACCTCTGCCCCCCCCCTTTCGTTTTAACGTTTTCATCGTTTTTCCCCGTGTCATTTGCGTTTCTCTTCGTCACATCCGCGACGACAGCCGCTCTATATCCATCTCTTTCCCTCTCTCTTTCGTTTTTTCTTTTCAAACTACAGTTCGAAAAAGCGAGGTGAACGAGGACACTGCGTGTACTTCCGGAAATTCTTTCGCCGAGACAGGGAGAAAAAAAAAAGTGTCGCGAGTTGCGAAAGTTTAGCGGACAGTTTAGAGGAAAATGAGAAAAAATTGGCGACCGCATTAAGGGCAACAAGTCCTCATGAAATTCGGGCAATCGAATGTCTCCCCGCGGAGATTCAATTTTTCGTAAATTCCTGAGGCTACGAATTTAGGGGTGTCACGACGTGTATTGCGATGTGATAAAATGACATCTCGACAAAATATCACAAGAGAAGTTAATAATTATAATAAATAAATAAAATATAATAATAATAATGACGATATTAATGTCAATAATAATAATAATATATTATAGGATTAATTTAATGTAATATTGAATGAAAATATTAATTATATTAATAAATAAAATAAATTTCTTATTTTTTTTGCATACTTACACTGCTCCTGCTAACCAACCGCTGCCCTGTGGTCTTGTGTGAGATTATCATCGTGAAATATTTTATTTCGTTCGATGATACAATCGTGCGATCGAAAATTATGAAAAAAAAAATTATCGAAGTTGGTAAAGAAAAAAAAGGAGCGATCGCCATTGCCCCCTTCTTCCCTGACGCATAAAGGGACGAAATGTCTTTATTGTTTATTAAACTGTTCTCTGTATTTGCTACTTTCATTTTCCCTCTCTTCATTCATAATTCATACGATTTTATATTTCGCATTTAGCCGAGTCGTTCTAGCCAAAAAAAAGTCGGTTCATAATGCAATCTTCTACAGAATTTTGATTTTGCTTTTGGTTCAGGGGTCCCTTGAGTATAAATTCAAGTTGGCGGGACGCGGGAGGGTCGAGCTTCAGATCTGGCGCAGAGGCCTAAAAAAAAGGTGATTTTTGGTGATTTTTTTTTTACAAGGAAAGTAACAATGGATCTTCTTGAAAATTTTATCGTACTTCAACACACATTTGAAGAGTATAAAACAATTTTTTATGTAACGCAACCATGTTTTCCTCGCTTTTTGACGTGCGTTTACGGGCGACAAAGTAGGCGTTTTGGGAACTGTCGTGGGTAGGAGTACGAAAAAGCGCACTTTTTAGTCCTAGGACAAAAAAGTATCCCGAATTATACTCCGCGCATGCGCATTTGTTACACACCGTGAACGTTATCGTACGCCGTAATATAAGATCATAAAATCGTACGTAGTAGAGCAAAGCTGCTGCCATCAGTCGTCACGTCGAGGAACTATGTATTTATACCCATTGACCCTCATATTCTATATATATATATATATATATATATATATATATATATATATATATATATATATATATATATATATATATATATATATATGCGCGGAAAGAAACATAACCTGAATTACATACATGATATTCTCATTGCGTCGTGTGTCGTGTAGTGGTCGTGTAACAAGCAGCGAACTTGTATTATAGATTGTGTGCAATTATAATTTAAAAAAAAAAAAAAAAAAAAACGAAATTAGTGATACTGGGCAACACAGCAGTGACGAGTGGGAGAAAAAAAAAGATAGAAGATGAAGGAAGAAAATAAATGTATATTCTTTTTCAAGCGGTGTAAATTGATTTTTTTTTTACTTTTAAAAATTCGCTTGTGCGTACAGGGGCTTCGCCCCCCTACCCCCACTGGGGCTCCGCCCCTAGCCCCGGCCGGGGGGGCTGCCGCCCCCCGGACCCCCCGCCGGCCACGTGGGTCTCACGTTTCCATTTAATACATTTTGCGGTCAAACGATGTTTGCGTGTGACACAAGTTGTCAGTGAGAAGCTCGGAAAACATGGTTTTGTTATATAAAGTATCGTGTGCACCGTGGAGGGTTGTCCTTTTCCCGCCTCGCGCGATGTTTTCAGTACTCGTCTTCGCCTCGTACTGAAAACATCGCGCTCGGCGTTAAAAGTCCAACTTACCCTCCTTGGTACACAATGTACTATTTATCAACGAATCGTCACAAAATGGCGGAGTATTAAATTGACCAAAGAAGCGCCTCGCCGCTGGAGTCACGAACTGGCGGGCGTGATGGCAAAAAAATTATTTGACCTATCGACCCGTACCAAAGTTCATTCTCTAGATTATCAAAAACTATCCAAAATTAATTTAAAACATTCGTAAAAAAGTCATTTTATGCTATTTTTTATTGCACGAAGAAAGAAAAAAAAAAAAATTGTAAAAGTCACTTTTTCGGTCAAGCTCGAAAATTAATTTGGTATCACGGTTTATTCTGGAGTTTTTTTTTAGTTCATCGACAATAAAAATATATGTCAATTAAAAATAATTGTGGTTTTTGCGTTCCAGACAAGAATTAAGCGCGCCATCTTTCCCGCCAGTTCGAGAATCCAGCGGCGAGGCGCTTATACGGTCAATTTAATACTCCGCCATTTTGCGACAATTAGTTGATAAAATTTTTTTTTTATACTCTTTAAATGTGTGTTAAAGTACGAAAAAAATTTAAAAATTGTCCGTTGTTTCTTTCCTTGGAAAAAAAAATCACCGAAGCCTCTTTTAGGCCTCTACACCGGACGGCTGCCTTCGGCCGCTATCTTGGAAAAAACGTTTTATCAATTATCTCGTAAACCGTGCATCGTACGACAAAAAATATTCCGAATCTTTTTGTAGATAATTAAATTTTCTACAACTTTTATTTACAACTTTTTCTCGTATAGTGCATAGTTTTCGATTTATCGCGCGGCAAACTTTCCCAAACATCATTTTTACTGTATTTATAAATAACCATGTTTGGAAAAGTTTGCCACGCTATAAATAAGAAACTATGCTCTGTGCAGGAAAAAGTTTCAGATAAAATTTGTAGAAAATATTATTATCTACAAAAATGCTATAGACTATTTTTGTCGTACGATGCACAGTTCACGGGATATTTGATAAAACGTCTTTCAAGATGGCCGCTGAAGCTCGACTCTTCGTGTCTCGTCAACTTGAATTTAAACTCAGGGGACACCCCGTAACCTTTTCGAAAAGCAAAATGAATTCTGCAGAAGATTGCAGAATGAACGGCTAGAATTATTGGACTAACTCGTCAATCGATCGTCCCACAAATTCCGCGGGGAAAATCGAGTTTCTCTTTGTCAGCCGAACGTAGATTTGCCTTTCCATTAATCCGATAATTCGCAAATTACAACTGTTCGCTCTCTTAGTCTTCTGGATTCTCTCTATTTATCACCAATATCCCAAGAACCCCCTACCGGCTTCACCGATTTCTTCTTTTTGCACTCGTTCTCTATTTTTGTATTCCGAGAGAGAGAGAGAGAGAGAGAGAGAAAGAGAGAGAGAGAGAGAGAGAGAGAGAGAGCGAGGAAAGTTTGCCAATCGTCTATCTCGCTAATTCGTTTTTTCGACGCCATTATTGACCACGACTCTCCCCATCCCACTATAATTGCAGCACTTTTTCTCACGTTTTTTTCAAACTTTACTTTCCACTTTTCTTTTTCGTCCATTATTATGACTTTCGTGTGCAAAAATTCACCCCAAAATGGCGCAAGTATACAGCAGTACACCCGATTCGTGTGAGTTGTTCGAGGAAAGGGGGGAGGGGGGGGGGAAATGAAAATTTGCATATCTTACGATATTATTCGCGGTGATGAACACGTTTCGAATGGTCTCGTGATTTGGGATCTTAGACGCAACTCTCGGGAAGTCTGTTGGCCATTAAGCGTCGTTTGATCGCTTCGCCGTCGAGGCACTCGCCGGCAACGACGAGTTGACCGGCACCAACAAGAACCCCCGTTATCCCCGAGTTTGGCAACGACGACGGTATCGTGCTCCTCGACGGTAGCCTCAGTTCCGTCGGTCTTCCCGTAAACTTGTGACAAAGCTCGTCTATGCTCGGCGTCGGGCCAGGGGTCACCCAATGTCCCGAGGGATAACCACCCGTGTAACTCGGTGGACTGACCTCCACGAGATTGCCCTCTGCAAGCAGAGCGGAAAGGATGATTCGGAGCGTGACATGATTCGCTCCGTTTGTTCGTGAAAGGAACATGAAGAATTGGGTGAATCTGGATTGAGTTGGATTGCGAAAAAAAAAATATTGACAGCGATGAATTTGAAAAATCATCGATCGCACTGCAAATCCAAGTATGTAGTTTTTACACTCTTATGTGTGTAATTTCTTGTAGTCACTTTTTACTCACTTTCACGTGTGTAATTCTACAAAATAACATACTTAAAGTGTGTAATTCTACAAAATAACACACTTAAAGTGTGTTATTTTGTAGACTTGTATTTTGTATTTTGTAGTTTTGTAAGTGTATAACACACTTTAAGTGTGTTATTTTGTAGAATTACACACGTGAAAGTGAGTAAAAAGTGACTACAAGAAATTACACACATAAGTGTGTAAAAACTACACACTTGGATTTGCAGTGCGATGAATGCAAATTTTCATCGAGACTTTCCAACGAATGATCCTTTATTTTTTTTTTAATCGATTTTAACCTTTTGACCGTAGGGGTTTTCGTGACTTTTTTTTTCTCAGAAAGGTAATGAAACTTGTTCATATTTCTTGGGTTTGACCCCAACGAAGTTCCGATCAGAGATATAAGACTTTATATAAGACTTTACGGCGGTCAAAAGATTAATTCATCACGGGTTATTTTGTTTCTCATGAGATACTCCACGAATTAATGCAGTCCTCGTGCAAATGCGTTTATAATAAGAATTTTTTGAAATTTATAGTGGACGAAGAGAATGCCAGTACCCAACTTCTCGTGAAATTTGAAGCAGATTTACCGTTCCCAACTCGAGATATTCAATGTCAAGGTTAGCAGCCATTACGTGTAGAGCATATATAGCAAGCATAAGTACAGCATAAGTACAGACACAAGTATAGCATAAGTAAGCATAAGTACAGACTCAATAAAAAGTTCGCTGCACATGACCACTAAGGCCGTGTATATTTTATCATGTATAGGTACATAGGAAACTTTCTCGCACTATTGGAGCACGAGGACTACCTTAGGGAGGTACGACTAGTTCTTTGGAGTAAAAAAAAAGTCTAAATTTATTTTACCCACAGTTCTTCTGATTTATGTTTATTTGCGTTGATTATTCATATTATCGATTATAATGTGAAAAATTTTGTGGTAAATGATTAATTTATTGCGCATGAACTAATAAAAACTGAAAAATTAGATTGTCAACGACTCGATAGTAGTCTCCATCATAATAATAATGACATGTCTACCACAAAAACGGACTAAAAAACATTTTAAAAAATCAGCCGAAAACCTATTAAAATAGACTTGAATTACCTCAGTGGAATTAATACGATCGGCAGAATGATAATTATACATATAATTGATACGTGATAAATAATAAAACTCCATAAATAACATGATGGAATTTGAAGTAAACACTTGGCAACGTCGCATTGGCGATGCTATAAGTTGGTATACGTGACCAACGAAGATGACTCTATCCTCGTTGCTAATATCAAAACAAAGCTAGGTTATGTTCGCCGAAACCCATCAGCTGTTACTCGCGACGTTGCTAAGTCTGTGGGTGCTATTTGATCGTTCTGACCATTTACAACCGGAAATTGAAACTTTTTTATGATGTAGTGCCAGAACTACACGGTGAAGAGTAATTTTTCAATTTTTTACAATATCTATTATATCTAATCTATCAAGTTTCAGTTTTTCAACGGGTGTAGTTGGATACGTGAGCAGCAAAACCGTGATCACAGCACTTCCGGTTAACCGTCTCCATAAGACGACGTGCTTTAGTAACTCAAACTGCTCGACTTTGCAATTTTATTACGAATAAACTAAACGGTCAATATAGCTCAAATTTTGGCAATAGGCGCATAAAGTATTCGGCAAAAACATATAAAAAATTCAAGTCCGTCAGTTGGATTCTTCATACTAGTCGTACCTCCTTAAGCTCGATTGAGAATGAATGTCGTAGCCATCTTGAATCGATACTTTTTGCATTAAAAAAAAATGACAAACTAATCATAGCTGAAATATTGGTTGAATATAAATCTGCAAATCTGAAAAAACAACTAATGGGGATGGACGGGGAAAAAAAAGACATTGAAATTTCTTATTCTTACCAAATTTGTTCGGTATAACGTCCGGATCGGTTTCCACCGTTTGCTGAGTTGTCTGAAGTGGATACTGTTGCGTTGGCATTTCTCTCAATTCAGCGGGTTTGTCGCTTCGCGGTTTTGATATTCTCTCGCGTCTCGCTCGTACGGCGATGACGAGTACTATGAGGATCAGTGTCACCAGAGCACCGACTATCATTCCGATCAACGGTGACAAAACTATTCCCGCGTCTTGTCCTGCGCAAACAACAAACGGCGGAAGGGGAGCATGAGTAATCATTTTTTTTTTCGAATCAATGATTTACCGAGAGAATTATAATTAGTTGCGCATATGTGTGTGTGTCAGATTGAAAAAATTTTAAAGTAGCTTCGAGGATGAGAGGGAGAGAAAGAGAGTTCGATTTTCTTTTTTCTTTATATTAGCTAAATTTTATTTTTCCAATATTCACAGTGCAGTACATGAACCATAATAGCATACCCAGGGAAGTTCCAGAGAAAATTCGACTTGTGCAAAACACATAAAAAATATTTACAACCCATGCGCTATTATTTTTTTTTTCTCTCGATGTATGCCGCACACACAAACATTTTTTTCTGCACTCGTGCTAGAAAAAAAAAAGGGGGAGCAGCAGTAATTGGCCATATAATTCGTGTCGAGTACGAGACGAACGAGCAGCTTCGTGTTCTTCACTAGAAAATCCCTCCGTGGCGCTTTGGGGTTTGTTTTTTTTTTTTTTCTTTAAAATTTGTTTTTATGGACGTGAACTCGAGCGTACTGAATACAGGCAATAATATGAGAGATATATATGCGCATATATATACACGGAGCACGGCACTGTGGATAATAGAGTAGCAGTGAGCGTGGGAGTCTACCCGATGTTTTTGTCGGATAATTAGCCAAAAGCGTTTTCACGTAACCGATCCGGTGGCAAAAGGTGTGCCGGAAATAAAGTAACGAGGAGAAGAGAAAGAAAAAAAAAAAAGGGGGGTTATTACTATGGATGTGCCGAGTGTGTTGCTGACCTCTTGAGCCCATTTCTCGATAGCTCATCCACAAACTTCGTATTGAATGCTAGCTAAACAAGGGGGGGGCGTGGATCATTCGACATGCACTCGAGGGATACGGTTAGCTTTGGTTTTTGCCAAGGGGCTTCCAATGAAAACTTCGGGGGTTGTAAATGAAATTGAAATGTTTGTATCTTCTGCTGATGAATGGTGGAGAAGATGTCGTTGAGAAAGGGCCATTGGCCCCAAGATCGGTCACACGATGGAAAATAATTTGTAATTCTAATTTGTTTCATTTTCTTGTCTCATCTTCGTGAGATGCGTATCATGGCTGGCACCATGAAACAATCCATTTTACTCACTAAAAGGTCATCCTCGGTCGGCATAATTTGAAAATAAATGAAAAAAAGAAACCAATTCTCACCAAAATTTGAACTGAAGCAAAAAGTTCGAACTTAAAAATAAAAAGAAGCGTGCAAATTGAAAACTTGCACATCGCTTTCTCGTTTACAAAGTCGTTGCCTCTATGAGGAGATGGTTCTAGTAGTTTTGTAATTGTGGCGATGGCTTTTTTAATTTTGACTTCCTCTCGTTCTTGCCAAATTTAATATCCCGTCTCTTAGCGTACTTATGTACATTTTTATGGGTTCTCGATAATCTCAGATTTGCGACAGTTAGAGCGATCACAGAAATTTTTGAAAAATTTCAAAATTCTATGAAATCTTATACTCCAAAGCGAATCTTGCCAAATTGGAAGGATTTTGGTAAATTCGATTTTTCTTTTGGCTTAAAAAATATTTTAGGGTCATAAAAACAATATCCGGTTGGTCCTATAGTGAATTTTTTTTCTTAAAAGATTCAATTCTCGATTTTGCCACAGTGCCTCAGAGCGCTTAAGCGCATTTTTCTCGAAACGATTTTTTTTCAAACTTGGAAGACAGATTACATGAGCACCATTGCAAGGATCGATTTGAAATTTTGACAGTAGCTTCACAATTACATTCTCTATGGGAGTACGCAGCCTTTTTTTTTTTTAATTTAATGTAAACTTTTTTTTAGAAACAATTTATTGCTTATTTTTCGGCAAAAAATCGATTCATTTTTTCAAAAGTGCACCATTTATACAAAATTTGATTACAAAAAAAAACTCTTACGTAGTCCCATAGGCAATATTATACAGATTATGAATTTTTTTGGTTTTTTGTCCAGGTCATACTTTACAAAAAATCCGTCCTCTCGTGAAAGAGTTTTGAAAAAAGGCGATCTCAAAGATTGGTTCTGTCGACGCCTTTTTGCATTGAAATGATAATCAAATTTTTTTTTTCATACTTCAATATATATGTGTTAATTAAACCCTCTGAAAAGCAATCCTATTCTTTTTTCCATACTCTCTAACTAAATCGTCGAAGTTAGGCCTTTTTCGGCCGTTAGAGTGGTGTATTTCTTTAATTAGTTTCAGCTGAATATCCTTAAGCTTACCGAAATTAGAGCGATCACGGTAATTTTTGTATAAAAATTCGAAATCATCAAAATCGGACACCCGTTGTAAATTTTGTTTTTGAAATTTCTGCAAACAAGAGGAGTACCATATGTTCCAGTAGTGTGCAATGTTTCAGCATGGTAGACCAAGCAATTCAAGAAATGGGGCAATTTTATTTTTTTCTAAATGTATTTTTATCGACGTTTTCGTACATTCTGAATACAATGGCAACAAAAACTCGATTTTTTTTTTTCACAAAACCAAACTTTCTCTATGAGGAAGCGAAAGCAGCAACGAAGTGCAAAAAAATGTTGCGCATTACGTATTCACCGTAGGAACAAAATATTTTCAAAAAAGTCTACTGCATTCACAAATAATCGTGGTCAAATTTTTATAGAATAGTAATAAGAATTATCATCGTATCGATAAGTCAACATAATTCATATTCATTTGTATCAATTTTTCGATCTTTCGCCTTGCATCCTCTCGTTCACTATTGATCTCGAGAATTATAGTTGATCGATGACGTTGCGTTTTTTTTACGATATAAACTTTCCAAGTTTTCTCGCAACCCCTGTCGTTCTATCTTAACACCATCCCTCATGTTTTTTTCGAGGATCTATGCATCATGCCTTACTTTATATATAAATATAAGTGCATCCGGTAAAAACGAATGAGAACGCATCCCATCCCGTAAAACTTGTAATGGGACTTTAATCGAGTTTCGCGGCATATATATATGGGAGGCAAGTATACGAGAAGAGAGAAAACGTCTGCGGTGAGGGCCTATCGTATCGTAGGTAGTAAAGATAAGCTTCCGTCGTCCCTTTCAGCCAATCTAGCTTGTTTCCTTCGTCCCTATATACTCCCTCCCTCTCTCTCTCTCTCTCTCTCTCTCTCTCTTTCTCTCTCTTTCTCGTTGTTGGCCTATAATTTCAAGACTTTTGCCACTCGAAAGCTGGTATCGTGGGTGTAGCAAGCTGGAAAATTTTCCCACGCTTTCCATGCTTCCTTCTCCACGAGGCTTAACCCATTTAATAGCCACTCGGAAGAAAAGCATTTATGTTCTTGAATTTACGATAAAAGAGAAGAAATGGCTATTATATCGTCGAAGGGCAACATTAAATTACTTTTGTACAATTCAAGTATTCGAAGATCCTCGGGCAGAAGGGAGGGAGGGATTTTTCTTCGAGTTTGAATTTGAATGTTGAGGTATATAATTATTATTTTTTCATGCACTAAAAAAAAGGGCAATAGCCGCGTTCGTCAATTCGGTAATGAATCAAATTAGCAAATTGGACAATAAATTTCATGACACGCTAGAAGGTTCGTATGTATATACGACGTGGAATAATTCTGGTATAATCTGCCTGGGCTTTTATCTCGAATGGGCACGATATAAACAAGTAGTTGAAACTTGAAAGTTTGTCACTGACAATGAGAGAAGCGCGACTACACGTTGAGAGAATGACAAGGAGCACGAAGGACGCTTTCGTCTGTTCCGGTTAGATTATTACTGCCTCTCCTTGGCTCTTCTCAGCTCGAGGGATCCTCTCCGGCTGGGATCACGACGATCCCGATGATTCTTAGCACTTCTATGTATGTTTATTTATTATATACGCGGAGGCACCGTGTGAAAACGAGACGCCAGAATTCGCACGCTGATTTAGGATTCATCCGACGTTCTTGCAGTTCTGGTTCTTCTCACCCTCTCTCTCTCTCTCTCTCTCTCTCTCTCTTTCGTCCTCTTCTGTGATTGTAACCCAAGATAAATATCTTGGTTAATTCAGATGGGTCTAACTTATCAGTCGTCGAGCTGCCAGCACCGAAACTCTCGTCGGTTTTCTCGGTTCAGGGGGATGGCGACAGAATCTCCATCGTCGCCTTCGTGTCTTCGAGTTACACTCTCGAATGTGCGATAACTCTCCACCCCACGTGAATTAACCCTACCTGCTTCTGCTCACGATAATTTCTCTCTCTCTCTCTCTCTTCTCTCTCGGTTTATTTACAAATTCTCTTGGTTCGAATATTAATGCCCCCCCCCCCCCCAACCAAGGTTTAATTTTCGTAGTTCGTGCTCTGTACAGAGGTCTGTCATATTTCATTGCTCGGCCTTAAGGGTCTATCCATCAGTTAACATAATTCACGTAAAAAGGCAATTTCACGGGCTATCCAGAGACGGGAATTAAAAAAAAAAAATTATTTTGTAAAAATTCTTTTGCCAGAGCTCCATATTTTATAGATCTATATAAAATCGATCGCCACTGAGATTCAACTATTATCAGCTCAAAACGATGAATAGAAAAAAATCCGAAATTTCGGTACTAAAAAGCCAAGGTATATATAGTGAACAGAACTATATTACAAAGTTATATTATATTACAAAGTTTTAGGTCAAAGGGTAAAATCCACAGGCTACAGGCTAGCCACAGTCAGGAATTGGAAACAAAAAATTTATTTTCTTTTTAAGTTTTTAAATCTTTTAAAAAAGAAAATACAGGTAAATTTTATGTAAAAAATATATATATACATGTATACTGCAAGGATAATTGATTAATTAATTTCAAAACTAATTACAACTTCGAAGAGCGATAGGGTTGCGTGATATCCAAGGGCGTCGGTGATTCGTTTTGGATCTTACGGAAGAAGGTTTGCAGATCGACATGTGGGATTGGATACCGAGGGGATTTGAGTGAGAGTTGGATCAAGTCAGAAATCTTGGCTTACGAGTCTTACCGATGGCCAAGCCGAAAGCTTTCGAGCCACAATCTCAGGGCAAACTCCAAGAGGACACCTGGGGATCAATTTTGTCTTCGATGCGGTATATATTAGTCGCTCCTTCTCTCCTTCTCTCTCTCTCTCTCTCTCTCTCTCTCTCTCTCTCTCTCACCGGTATTTTTTGTGGCTCATTGGCCTAACCTGATTTCATATCCAATTACGGTGGAAATTCTCATAATTTGACTTCCCTCAAGATGATTCAGCTACAATGATGTCATTTATAAAAATTTTAAGTAATTTTTCATTTGACCTAGGCTCACTAATTTCTATGGCCGAAATCTGACGCCATTTGTTCATCATTTTCATACTCCGTATTGTCAAAAAATGGGTGTAAAAAAAAACATGTATACTTTTATGTGGTTGCATTTATTTGCGTCTGAATTCGAGATAGGGTTATAGACGTACCAGTTGTGGCCACTTTAAGCATTTTCGAACATTCATTTACGAACAGTGTTCACATTAATTGCAAATTCAGAATTGAAAAAATGATCGATGTAACTTAAAAGGTACACAGAATCGAATTGTTATAATTTAAAACCTTTCCTGATCATGATAAATAAGAAAATAGGAAATTATCTCGTAGCTGTCTTTTTCACCATTTGTGGCCACAATTGTACTACGACTTTTGGTTATCCGAAGTACCAGTTGTGGCCACCAAGCTTTGAATTGTGATTGGCTATAAGTTGGCCACAAATAGAACAATCGTATTTTGAATGTACCACTTTTGGCCACCGCCTATTTTTCAGGTATTTTAGCTGATGTGTCAGGTTTTTGTGATTCCAACTCACAAAATGAGCTTTAACTGATAAAATTTACATTTTTTTTAAGGGATCGGAATGACTTTAGATAATAAGAAACCGTAGTCTTCTCACCTTCGGATTCCTTAACACTTTTGACAAGAAAACTACACAAACCGCTCAAGCATTGACACATTTCGTTATATTTCGTTGAAATGAATTAACAAATATTCGATAAAGCAATCGATATTGATGCGGAAACATCTTAGATATCGAAATATTATGCTCGATGAACTAAACATAGCCCTGAAACTTTAAGAAATTCGAGGGAAATGCAAAGTGGCCACAACTGGTACGTCTACACCCTACGCCTCGTTGAAATTAATTCGTTTGCAGCTATTTAATAATGATTTTTTATTTTAAGTTGTTCAACTCAATTTTTCGTTTGAATGTTTTGAAAAATTTATTAAATCGCAGGAGTGCAAATAGATTTACCGTACGAGTTTTAGGGTTTTCATAAAGAAATTGTGTGAGAAATCTCACAGATTGAGAGGATCGAAGATCGATCGTTTTGGCCTGGAATTAACGATAAATATTCACAGTTTTAGGAGAGGGTTTGTGATATTCAATATATGGTTACGTATTGTCGTAAATGAGAGAGGCTCTCCCGAATAAATTTTCGAGTTCCACCATCGATTGATTCCCGTGAGATTTGTGGTAGGATCGAGAACTAAGTATACACAATGCACAATTCTGGATGTCTGCGAGAGACGAGGGATACGTCATGGTCGTTTAAGCCGGATATAAACTCGACTCGAGAGTTTCGCCGCATTAGAGAATATCTTCATATGTATATGAGGACATTGTAATTCAGGAGTCCTGCTGCGGCAAACACTCTCCATATAATTCCTTCCGGGATGCAAAGTTGATTCTGAGGCTAACGATCCTGCCGATGACCGAGGCTTATTTGGCTCGGCATGCGGTCGAAATTTGGTTCGCGATAACGACTTATTGGCACAGGAAACGAGTGGGAGAGTGTTGGCTGATTGGCAGTAGGATTTTGGGAGGCTTAAACGTGGTGCAGAGGCCGTGTATAGTTCTCGATTATCGCTTCGACACATATACCGCTATGCTCATCTAATTTATGAGGTATTACACATAATTTTCATAACCTTTGACCCTTGTGTATTTTTTTAAAATTCGATCGCTGATTTTTCATTCGAATCTTCAGCATGAAACGAGAATTCAAAAAATTTTTTTCATATTTTTATCTCAACTAGTTTTCGAGATATGAATTTTTAAGCATTTATCTGATTTGCACATATTTGTATAGCTCGACGATTGCTGTAAAAAAGTCTTCGTCTTACACTGAAGTTTTTGAGGGGGAAAAAAAAAATGAAAATAAAAAAGAAAATCTGATTCCTTTTCGACGGTGAAATTTTACTCGAAACGGTAAAAATTAAATTTTGGATAAGCAGCGAACCACGTTTTTCGTTTCCTGATGTACTTTCGCAAAATTCTCGACACATAAATAAACCCTTTGAATCGTAAATTTAAATTTGCTTAAAGAGGTTCACCAGGAGGGTTTGCGGGAGGTGAAGAGGGTCAGCGGAAATTCTATGCTCATACATGGGCCGACGGAACTGCAGCCAACTGTGAAAATAATTCATCATGAATCGGAAAATCATGGAATTGAGATGAGTAAAAGTATCGACAAATGAATACTTGATCCTTTTTGACAGTTTAGAATCGATAAAAGTTATTTTAAATTTCTACGAATGAAAGTTTGATTTTATCGTGCACATAATTCGCATAGAAGTCTGCCAACAAGTATATTTCTTATGGTTGGTGCCGTCAAGTGTCATAGCCAACGGGCACCAGATAACAGTCGAGCTATCGAGCAAATTGCGCGCTCAACCTAACCTGTAACTGCTTTGGCTCTACAGCGATGTTGCCGTGCTTATCTCCTCTTTGCATCCCTTTACTGCTTATTATGAATTCTCTGGGTTCATTGAATAGTACTCATAAACTAAGTACACGCAATCAATCTGATTTTTGCCATACTCCTTTATTCGCTTATTCTGTATTGAAATAATATTTTTAAAAAATTTACTCTACAATTTTTCCAGAGTTATAAAAGGCCAAAAATTACAATTTTCGCTTACGCCATCACTGCAAATCCAAGTGTGTAGTTTTTACACACTTATGTGTGTAATTTCTTGTAGTCACTTTTTACACACTTTAAGTGTGTTATTTTGTAGAATTACACACTTTAAGTGTGTTATTTTGTAGAATTACACACTTTAAGTGTGTTATTTTGTAGAATTACACACTTTAAGTGTGTTATTTTGTAGAATTACACACTTTAAGTGTGTTATTTTGTAGAATTACACACTTTAAGTGTGTTATTTTGTAGAATTACACACTTTAAGTGTGTTATTTTGTAGAATTACACACTTTAAGTGTGTTATATTGTAGAATTACACACTTTAAGTGTGTTATTTTGTAGAATTACACACGTGAAAGTGAGTAAAAAGTGACTACAAGAAATTACACACATAAGTGTGTAAAAACTACACACTTGGATTTGCAGTGATAAGAACGCGTGTGTTGAAAGAGCCTCGTCAGACACTGAATTTTTGTATGAATGGTGCAGGTGAAAATTCGCAAATAATTCAGGCACATTTCTACATTAGTAGTGAATATGTGATAAAAAATTTAGATTTTTCCGTGCATCATGCTCTACCTGGTGAACCTCCTTAAGGGCATATATTTACCTCCACAAAAAAACTTTTTCCCCAGCCATGCTAAAAATTGGAAAAAAGAATTCACGCATGTGTACTGTTTTACACTAAAAAAAAACTGATCCGCATAAGATCGATGCTAAACTATATGCAACATTCGAGAGATAAAAATATTTTTTTGCTCCAAAAATTTTAATTTCGCAATTTTGGCTGCGCGGGTATTTTTTTCCCTATGCTTCTGAATAAAATTTCGAAAATTTAATAATCCCTCTGTACAAAAAGAGAAAATAGCGAGAACAAAAGAAAAAATGTCGAGAGGATCGCAATTAGGTCGATTCGAGGTTGAATGCTCCAAACGTGTATCAGTATGGGATATAATAGTTTAGCTCCGGGCGACGACCTATCCGCCAACTCTCTCATCAAGACCGAGGTCCCTTTCACCCTCAACTCTCGATTCGACCCCCCCCCCCCTCCTCCTCCCCCTCTTCTCATACCGTCGTAACCAACGCCGCGTTGTCGATGGCCCGTTATCTCGCTCCTGTTATCATCCATTCCCTTCCACGACGTCGTTACCCCTAATTTGAATTTCCGCGGGGCACCGTTACCGAAATTATTCCGCCGGCAGAGTCGCGGCGAAGCGGCGAAATGGTACAAGGGGTAGCTTTAGCCGAAGGTGCTTAGGGCCTGTTGGCTTCTCTGTCCTCTCTTGGTATACCTCGAGAGTCTATTTCTCTCTCTCTCTCTCTCTCTCTCTCTCTCTAATTCTCTCTCTCTCTCTCTCTTGCTCGACGTCCACCATCCAGTGGAGAGAAACGTTCGTGGATTTCTCAAAGCCATTTCGAAAGCTCCCAGAGGGATTTTCGATGATATCAAAACTCGATCCCCACCGCCGCGCCCTCTTCGTCTTCCATCTTTCCCCATCCTAATATATGAAGTATCCTTTACCGATCAAATTATATATGACTATACCGGAAGCCAATCGTATCAATTATATACTGCACCACTGTCAAAAAAATGAAGTTTCCATTCGACTTTTCCCGAACGAACTCTCGCAGCCTTATCGACTCTGACAAAGACGATTTCAAGCGATTTTATAATTTTAAATTCGATTCAATTATTATAATAAATAATAATGGTAACAATTATTATTATCATTGTTGTTACACTAAATCTTCAATTAAACATTTTGCATTCGAATGAATTTTTTTTAACAAACGTTAATCAACAATTCGAACATCATGAAAAATTATTTTAATTGTTCCATCTCTCTTTTCAATAAAATTGTATAGGAAAATGAAGGAAAACAAAAAGTAACAATGTCGATATAAAAAATTGGTTATGGAGAATCGATCGAAGAACGACGCGTTCATGGAACGTGCAACAAAAAAAACAAAAGAAAAGGATCGTGAAAAAGTGAACAGCCACGTGAATAAGGGGGAAAAGGATTGAAAAACAAATAGCATATTTTTCAATAGCCTGACGTTTAGTTTGTTACACTATATGGCAAACGAATACATATATTCGGTTTCTCTTGCGTTTATTTTTCACGGTTTTATACACGCGTCATTTCTGTTTCTCGCACATTCATTGGTCATTCTTCAATATTATTTGCCATAAACAAATATTATGGGTCAGCCCGAATTTTCTGACGAAACTTCGAATGCATATCAGGGCATCGAGTTCGTGTGTGGCAAAGGACTGAGAAGCTTTATCCCTTTTTATTTCATATATTCGACATATCTTGTATCTTCTGCCTGAGATACTCTGCAGTGATGGAAAACATCCTCCGCATCGAGTTGGGTGAAAGCGAATTTTTCGATTTTTCGCGTTCACGTTCGAGTCGTGTGCATAAATGAATGTATTGTACAATCACGAGGACCTGTACATATATATATATATATATACATAGCGACTGAATAATAAAAATGGCGTGTAATATTCAGCGTTTTAGTTCACAAATAACGTTGGACAAGTCCTTCTGACTCTGAAAACCTTTTTCATGCGTGTACGAGGGGAAAAATTTTCGACTTTCGTGCGCTCGTTGGTTGAGCCAAACAGCGCGTTATATACGCGACCGGATTTTTACCCTCGTATACGAACGCACGCTCGACGCATATTTCACTGAACCATAATATGCAGTGACTATATATATACATGCCTGCTCTCACGACCGCACTTCATGCATAATACACCATTTTTATCCCATATATATATATATATATGTATATATACTTATATATTTAACGCAACGCGCTGGAGATTTTCGTCGCTGGGATATATTTTCGGAATCGTAGCTTTGCATGAAACTCGTTGTTGATGCATACAGGTGCATGAATCTACTTGTGGTTTTATACATTTTTATCGAGTAAATTTTTCGTGAAATCGAAAAAAAAAAAATAAATATCAAAATTTTTAGAAATATTATGACAATCCTTTTCGATAATCTTTTATTTTTTTTTTTTTAAGGGCACATTACACTTGCTCGGCTCGGAAAAGTGTAGGGGGGCTCACTGGTAGTCTGGTTGTCTAAACTCAAAATGACGATCAGATTCCGCCGTTGCGTTAGCCACCATTTTGAATTTAAGGGGGAATTGTTTTTACCAAATAACTGGCTTATTTTCAACTTTTCGAAAAAAATTACAAGAACTAAAGTTGTTGTAAATTTACTTCTCTACAACTTTAGTCCAACAAATTTTTACCGTGAGATGGATATTTTTTGAGTTAAACGTAAAAAAAAGTGGCAAAGTACAAATATCGCATTGTCTCGTTTATTATTAACTGTAGCACAATAATAAATGGAAACAAAGTTGTAGAAAATTAAATTGTCAATAATTTTAGTTTTTATGATTCTTTTTGTAGATTCAATAATTAAGGTCCTACGCTTGCGGCAAAGGCACAGAGAGAGAGAGAGGCTCAAAAGTGTTATTTTGCGAACTCCTTTCCGCACCACCTACATTTATACTTGCTCGGGTCGGAAAAGTGTAGGAAGGTTCACTGGTAGTCTAAATTCAAAATGACGATCAGATTTCGCCGTTGCGCATTTTGAATTTAAGGGAGAATTGTTTTTACCAAATAACTGGGTTATTTTCAACTTTTAGAAAAAAATTATCACATCTAAAGTTGTTGTAAATTTACTTCTCTGCAACTTTAGTCTCAACAATTCTTATCGTACGATGGATATTTTTTGAGTTTAATGTAAAAAAAAGTAGCAAATTACAATTATCGCATTGTCTCGTTTATTATTAACTTTAGCATAATGATAAATGAAAACAATTTATCAGTTCGATAAAAATTATTACAATTTTCGACAAAGAAAGTGTAATGTCCCTTCAAATATTTTTTATCGATTTATTTTCTCATGTATTCAATCGATCCGATTTATTATTCCTGTAGATTTTTTTTTCTTTTTTCACAAAGATCAAGTCTTTTGCTCGTTTCTACGGAAGGGGAGAGAAAAAAAAAAAAAACGTTTTGACCTAACATTCACGAAACGTCTATCTTCACTCCCCTGGGAGTCACGAAATCTCATTGCCCGGCTGACCGGATTCCCATCGATTGGGAGCTGACGTTTTAGAAATTCGTTTTCTTCGCTATGGTCCTTTTAGCTCCGGGCTATCTTGTGAGATAGGGCCATCGAGAGGCAAATCTCGAACGAGAAAGGAAGAAAATTCGTGAATCAGAAAGAAAGAAAGAAGAAAAAAAAGAAGTTCGAATCCGAGAAGTCAACTTAAAGTGAGTATAAGGTAAATGTACCAGTGGCTGCACACGTCCCAGTCGTTGCACACCACCACAAGCAATTACATTTATTAAGCGTTTCATTATTAATATTGAAATTCTAATAATTGCAAGATTACCGCGGAATATAAATGATTTACATCTGTTAATTCCGGCCCGCGTCCTATGGAGGTCTGTATCAACGGATTTATTATCGAATATGTTAAGGAATAATGAAAGATTTTTAACCCTCATCGTTTGGATTGTACGTGTATTCGAGATAAATTATAGCTCATTTTGGTCAGGAAAAAGTAGGGTTTTCCATGCAGCAGTTTAACTTCCAGTAAAGCTCATAATTGAACCATGTAATCTTCGTGGTCTATTATTGGGACAAACGAATTATAAGCTGTACCCCTGTCAAGACACCGTTCGGAGACTGGTACAGACGTACGTATTATAGTTCGATAGGCCCGGTAGCCGCACGGTACGACATTCAGCTGTTTCGCGATCGGTGTCGTTATACTTACATGGCATGCCGGGCCGGTGACACGGCGTCAAAATTCAATCCTTGACTTTCCTGACCAAATTGAAATTTTGTATTTTGAATTAATCGATATCCATTTTATCGTGATGCACTATTGAGTTCCAAAAGTTAATTCTATCGAGATTTGAGAATCGATGCTCATCAAATCGGGCTTTTAGTGTTCGAATATCGTATTGTGCGGGCATATACTGGGTCTTCTCGTGTCCGAACACTGGTACATAGCGAATAAGCGCTATGCGGACACTGTTACATTCCAGCTTTCTATTTTTCTCGCGGTACAAGTAATAAATTACGCAATATTTCAATGAACATTGCATGTGTTTTAGAAACTCGAAATCATAACCTTCAAGGTGTTGGAGGTCATATGGATAGAATGCATGAGGCTTTACGTCCTAAGTTCGTATAGCAATCTAAACGGTCCCTTAGGTGTGTGCGGCTACTGGTACATTTACTTTTTACACGAGATAAGAAAAAACGAAAAATTGTGCCCGATTGTCTTCTTTTTTGGTTCTTGTGTGAATTGCCCGCATATTTGAAATGGAACAGATTTTTTAATAAAAAAAAATCATTCGAATGGGTATTTTTTAAAAAAATAATGACCAATTATTTCCAAATAATTATAGAAACCATTGGAAATTGATAATTTTCACGAAAGCGTCATCAGCTTAGAAAAATATTTAAAAAAAATTGTCTTACATGTAATTCGATCGTTTAAACCATTTTTCTTGAATTTAAAATAATTCGAAAATTTCTCTACTTGTATTTGAATCGTTGAAGAAAAAAAATTTTACTCAAATTATCGTGTCAATTTTCATACTCCGATGGATAGAGCAATGAACGCCCGCGTGAGCTGGTTAGACGTAGCGCGTAATGGGCCGACAAGGGACGAGAACTTTTTTGAAGCACCGAGTTTTTACGCGGTAAAAAGGGTAAAGGGAGGCAGGATACAGGGAGAAATCCACCTCAGAGGGGTACTACGGAGATAGAAGCAGGCGGGTTGGTATTCTCTCGCGCGGCCCGGATCAGCCGTCATATCGATATAAACGACGGTTAGGGGTACAATAGAACGGTTGGTTATCTGCTCCGGTGATGTATGGACCACAGGGTGAACATCCCTGCGTGCATATATAGCTCCAGCAGGTTCCTATACTGTTTTCCCAGCTCACACCCACGCTTCGAACTATATACACGACACGCTTCGCCATATAACGTCCCGAACCCATAAAATATCGGCTAAAGCGAGCCACGCGCATTATTCCCGGGGACTCTCTGCGTGTAAAATATTATATTTTTTTGTACCCTCTCTCTCTCTCTCTCTCTCTCTTTTGCGGAAAATTTTGGCGTAGTAGCGGCTATATCATTCTGAATAGCGATACTCTCGTTTACCAGTGCCGGTGGGGGTGAATATTTCAACAATTTTATTTTTATAAATCAATCGGTACTCGATAGCGATTTTTTTTTTCGTCTTCCTTACAATCTGCTGCACTTGGATGAAATTTTTTTTCAGGCGCAAGTGCAACAATAATAATAACTCCTGATGAAAAATATTCAAAGAAAATACGTTGACTTGTCATTTTTTTTCGAATGTTTTGGAAAAAAAAGAAAACAACGATTTTTCCTACCCCGGAATAATAAAGAGACGAATTTTCCCTAATTCTTATATAACGTGAAAATATTCCATCGTTTTGATACTCTCGTTTCTTCGGGATCATTGCCTATAATCGTCCCGGATTCGAGATCTTCCAGGTCAAAAGCTCTTTAGTCCAAGTCATTCCAGCCATTTTTTTTCTGCAATCTTCTGCAGAATTAATTTTGCTTTTGAAAAAGTCCCCTGAGTGTAAATTCAAGTTGGCGAGACGCGGGTGGTCGAGCTTCAGTCGCCATCTTGGAAAACACGTTTTATCAAATATCTCGTGAACCGTGTATCTTACGAAAAAAATAGTTGAGATCTTTTTTGCAGATAATGAAATTCTTTGCAACTTTTATTCGAAACTTTTTCCGTTATAGAGTATGGTTTTTGTTTTATAGCTCGGCAAACTTTTTCAAACATGGTTATTTCTAAATTGTTAACGGTTGATGTAACAGTAAAAATGGTGATGTTTAATAAATTTAGCCACGCTGTAAATGAAAAACCATCCACTATACAGGAAAAAGTATTCAATAAAAGTTGTAGAGAATTTTGTTATCTACCAAACCGGTCTCTACTATTATTGTCGTACGATGCACGATTCACGAGATATTTGATAAAACGTGTTTGCCAAGATGGCGGACGAAGCTCGACTCTCCGCGTCCCGCAAACTTGAATTCACACTCAGGGGGATACCCCTGAACCTTTTACAAAAGCAAAATCAATTCTGTAGGAGATTATGAACTTACTTTTTTGGGTAGAATGACCGGACTATACTTTTGGCGTCGTCTCTTTCGTCGTTTGACTGTCGCGCGTATAACAATTTCCTCTTTTGTTCTTTATAGCAATGAGACAACCGAGGAAAGCAATTATCGATAACGATTCTGTCGTCGGGAATTGATGCACGAGATATATTATAGAAAAGAAATAAAAGACGCGCAAACGAATTTTTAGTGAACGACGTTTATTAAAAGAATCTCGTTTCATTTTCCAATCTCCTCGGCCATTTTTATCCCCATCGATCTATCCATTTTTTTTTCTCTCGAGTCTCTTTGCGAATTTCGAGCTATATTATATACCCTTTCTCTCTCAAATCCCCTCGTTATATACTCTCACTAGTGTACCCCCAGTGCTTACATCCTTTTATTTTTCTTTTGCCTCATCATCTTCTTCTTATTCCTCTTCCACGTCTCCTTTTCTTTTTCGAA